>CM070036.1:83360502-83374671 GCA_036250615.1 Ptychadena robeensis | reverse complement strand
TAAAATTATTCCTCAAAAATACCACTTGCCTAATAATTCTGCACTCCCTGTAGTACCTAATTGATGTTTGCTTACTGTTATATGACATCATATCAATTATTTAATTCATAAAAATATTCTATGGCATATCTTATTTTAGACCCAGTTCTGTGTTTTCATCAGGAGTTTTTGGCTTCCCGAAAACATGAAAGTACTCTGAAGTACTTTTCTCATTAGCCCCGGCTGGCTTTTAAGAAAAATCATCCAATAATAACAGTGATATTGAAGGTAGAGTGTGTATTTTTATGCACAATACATTTGTAGGAAGAATATCCTTGGTAACTGGAACATCATTAAAATAACAAATTCTAATTAACACAAATGATCACTGATGAGGAGGAGGAGAGCGCAAGATATTTCAGAAGGGATGCAAACAAAAGATGAGGTAGAATTTCTGCAGTTTGCAAGAGAAGTTAGAAAATGCAGTAAAATCGCTTTCAGTACATGAAAGTAGTGTGACAGCAAGGCTGAAGTTTAGCTTTGGGGGTAAACCCATAATTTTCATTGAGTAAGAATCCATGACCGAATACCAATACTTATCTTTTAGGTAACAAAAGAAATAAATATCACTAATGTTTTGTAGAAATGTAAGTTGCATGGATCACGTTTCTCTGGTAATGTACTTTGAAATATAAAAGTATCTAATACCACTAGAACAGTCTCATTTATAGACTACAGAACTTAACTGTGAGTAGCTTCCATTTGCACAGTCTGTCTGTCTCCTTATGGGGCTATTCCTAATAGGTGCATTAAAATGATGTACTGTTTCCATCTGCTCATGCTGATGGATAAGACAGCTAACCGCACATAGGCTGTGTTACAGTTTAAAGTAATGTGATGTCTCGGTGACTGACAACACAAATACCTTCCAGGTTACTCTGGCAGACATCAAGGCACCGACTGTGGCAGCTGAAAGACCCCATCTACCTATTTTGTGGGACGGCCATGCGATGCCTTGACACTTCAGAATGACAAAAAGGCCATACTACTGTCACTTAATGCACGGCACTCAAGGCATGGATGACCTTATTATTAATGCTTGGTCTCTGAAAATCAATCCTACTGGAGAAATACGTACACATTCTCTCTAGCAGATAAATGAGTAGGGATGGGAAATAAAACATTTGCTCTGCTTCGAGAAAAATACAAAGTAGCCAACAAATAACTCAGCACAAGATCTGCATTATGTATTACCTTTATCTGATAAAGCCACAAAACATGTGCAAATAAACTTATTTTCTTAATAAGAGACGGGGGCAACATAAGCTTTTTTTTGTCCCTGACAGTAATGTTTGTACATCTTTTCCACAAACATAAAATCCTTCTTTTTGTACAGAATCCATTGGGGGACACGGTTTATATCTAGGCCAGTCCAATGTTTAACTGTAGAACCACAATGTAAAGCTAGGCACACACGGGTAGATATGTAAATAGATTTGAGTACAATCGAGCGCTGTAAGTGTTGACAGAGCATGATTGTCTTCTAATCTGTTTACAAATCTACCTGTGTGTGCATATCCTCTATTGATCCCGCTCAAAGAAACTCGATTGAACAGGGTTCCAACTTGTTGGAAAACCCCATTCAATCTCCATTACTTTAAATGGAGACAAGAATCTCCATTTCAAGTATTGGATGTGCTGCTGCTGCTGCTGCTGCTGCTGAACAGCCTAGCTCCAGTGTGAAGGGGGCAGAGGCAGCATGATTCTGCCTTTCTCCAGCTTGCAGCATTGTGTTGTGGGTGAGTGAATCTCTCACAACACAACACGGGCTGCGAAAAACGGGTCCCCATTGAAACAGGAATTGATGTGCCATGTGGGGCACCAATGATGCAGTTTAAATTAATCTCCAATCGTCACAACGTGGTGATGCACAATGCTGGATGATCAGGGTAGATGAACAGGAATCTACACATGTTGACCAGCTAAGTGATGTATAGAATTGCCCATGGCCTGTTCCAACCCACCCTGAATGAAAACCGGGTCACAAACAAGGCCAAATGACCCCCCCCCCCCCCGGACACGTCTTTTTCTAAAGGAAAAAAAAACATAGCCTAATTGCTCATTTAGGTATAGGATGCTTATAAAAAATGATCTTACCTCAATTGATCCAGGGACACCCCTTGAACCAACCACTTCTCCTAAACCTAATTTTAAAAATCCCTTCTATTCCCCTCATGGGACTTTAATTGGATGGAGTAGAGTAGTGACCCAGTTTTAGCTTGAGGTGTGATGCGGCGGAGGAGGGTTTGTAAAATCAAAAACTTTATTTGTGGACCACTGTCAACAGTGTGAACCAACATATCAAGTATAACCAAATACATAAAAGGATAAACACACAAGTAGCCAATATCCGTAACAAACCATGGGGTATAAGGCTATGGGGGGGGGGGGGGGGGGGGCAACTGATAAAGGACTATGTTATAGCGATAATGCCAGGGTGAGGTGTATAGCAGGCTACATGTTTCGCCGAATGAGCCCTTCTCAGGCCATATACAAGTGGAGGAAATTAATATTTGACCCCTCACTGATTTTTAATTTGTCCAATACAAAAATGAAAATCTCAGAACAGTACATTTCAATGGTAGGTTATTGTAACAGTGGCAGATAGAACATCAAAAGGAAAATCAAAAAAATAACTGTACAAATAAAAGATAGCAAAACTGATTTGCATTTCATTGAGGGAAATAAGTATTTGAAACCTATACAAAAAAAAAGACGTAATACTTGGTGGAAAACCCCCGTGTTTCAGCACAGAGGCTCAAAGGCGGTCAAACGTTTATTGTAATGGGATGACCCAGTTTGCGCACATTTTAGGGGGAACTGTTGGTCCAATCATCTTGAAGATCATCTCTAAATCCCTAAGGGTTCGAGGCTGTTCTGTGCACAAACTCTGAGCTTGAAAGCTCCACTCCATCGGTTTACTATTGGATTAAGGGTCCGGAGAATGACTAGGCCACAGACCATGACCTTAATGTGATTCTTCTTGAGGGCCATTACTTTGTTGCTGTGCTTGTGTGTTTTGGGTCATTGTCGTTGCTGGAACACCCATCCCAACGGACCCATTTTCAGTTCCTGGCAGATGGGAAGGAGGTTGTCGCTCAGGATTCACGATACATGGCTCCGTCAATTCCGTTAATGCGATTAAGTTGGACTGTGCCTTTAGCAGAAAAACACCCCCAAAGCAAAATGTTCCCACCCATGCTTGACGTGGGGACGGTGTTTTGGGGGGTCCTAGGCAGCATGTTCTTCCTCCAAACACAGCGAGTTGAGTTCATGCCAAAGAGCTCTATTTTGGTCTCATCAGCCAACAGCACCTTCTCCCAGTCACTCTACGAATCATTCAGGGTTCCTGGCAAAACTTCAGACGGGCCTGCCATGTGCCTTCTTGAGCAGGGGGACCTTGAGAGTGCTGGCAGGATATTAATCCATTGCGGGGTAATGTGTTTCCAAGGTTTTTTTGTGACTGTGAGTCACCCCTGCTAATTTGAGTCTTAACTAACTCTCCCGTTCTTGTAGTTATAGGATGCTTTTTCACCTTTCTCAGAAACCATTGACACCCCCACGAGGTGATATCTTGCGTGGAGCCAGAGCGACGGTCGATTGATGGTCAATTGGTGCTCCTTCCATTTTCGAACAATCGCACCAACAGTTGTCACCTCTCACCCAGCTTCGTGCTAATTGTTTTGTAGCCCCTTCCAGCCTTGTGCGGTTACAATTTTGTCTCTGCATCCTTGACAGATCTTTGGTCTTTCCCCATGTTGGAGAGTTTGGAGTATGATTGATTGATTATTCTGTGGACAGGTGTCTTTTATACGGGACTGAGTTAAGACAGGTGTGCCTTAATGAGGGGACTAATTGAGAAGAAAGTGTCTACCACTCTGTGGGAGCCAGCAGAACTCTTAAGGTTGTTAGGGGTTCAAATACTTATTTCAATCAATGGAAAGCACAACTAAGTTGCTATCTTTTATTTAAAGTTTATTTTTTCGATTTCCTTTGTGTGCTATCTGCCACTGTTACAATAAACTTCATTGACATGATACTGTTCTGAGGACTTTTTCATTTCTTTGGACAAACTTACAAAATCAGTGAGGGGTCAAATAATTATTTCCTCCACTGTACACCTTAGAATGGGTCCTCCATTCCTACATCTTGATTTGTGGTTAAACCTAAATTTAAAAAAATGCTGATTCTCCTCAAAAAGCCTTTTCCAAGTCTGACTGCTTATCTAGGGCCGATCCATCATCATCATCATTTGGGGACCGTTTACATGGGTGGTTTTTAACCATCCGCTAAACAAGAAATTTCCACAACCGACTGGCGAATGAGACATGAGGTGTCCATCGTTGGGTTTTTGCCTGATAGATCTGTTACAGGGGTGTTAGCTAAACTGTCAGTCTGCAGCAGCCTGGGAAATTACTATGTAATTGTACTCCTAAGGTACACATACATGTGTAGTTAGCAGCTTGAAGCGATGACGCCACATGTGCGCGCTCTTGGCCACATCGATTCACTATTCAAATGACTCGAGATCGAGGACAGCATGGTAACGTAAGCAAGTTGTTTTGTTTCATTATATTTAACAATTTAGTGTACCTAACTTTGTTGCACTAGGTTGTGCGCTTAGGGCCTTGTTCCTATTTTTCTATTACTGTGGGCCACACTCCTCCATTTTGAGAGCTGCACACTTACACACAACTTAAACATGCACCCCTCATACTGTGTCAATTTTACTCTGTGATCCTTGCCCAGGTGCAAGTACACCTACCGAGGGCCTTTTCTGGCCACTGACATCACTGCTGACGATTGTGCGGAACTATCTACTATCTTTCTTGACGTAACCATGCTGCGACGGATCACGGCTCAAACAGGTATCAACTATATGATACAGATAGGTATGGGGGGCTTTAGTCTATGGCTTTACACTGCAAAGGAAAAAAGATCAGGAAGCAGGGTCAGTGCTGGCAACAATGGATCATATCAGTAAAACATCTTTTACAAGCCCCCAGACCGAAAAGAAGTTAACCCTTGCAATACGGCAGGGGACTCAAAGCAAGAATGTACATATATACAGATTTATTTGCTTCTCAATTATTTGGATCCTATATCCACCTTGTATTAAATCCTAGTAAAATAATGTTATATTGATAAAGCATCTCTATACATAGGTTTATTGATTTAACAGACCTTTAAAATCACACACCATCCTGAAGAAATTACATGTCCAGCCATGAAACGTATCGATAAAAAGTGTGATTTGTTTTTAGAAACACCAATTAAAGAAAGAAACAAGAACAGGCACCTCCATCTGAGATTTCTTTTTTTTTTTTTAGGTACCCCCAAAACCATGAAACGGAAGTTGGAACTTTGCCATTTATCCCGTCAGCAGAAACCTGCATGCTAGAGTCTGTAGTCCAGTGGTGGGCAACCAAGTTGATATGGGAGCATAGGTAATCACCTGCTTGCTGTTCCTCTGCCCATGCGTACCAGCCCGGGATCTTGCAGCAGGAAGAGGAGGAGAGATGAGAGGCGCCTTCTGTGTTGCTGATTGGTTGTCACATGTGCCAATCAGTTCAGCTGGAGGCTGACAGGGTCCCGCAGTTCTCCTCTGCTGCAAGAACGTCCGGGGCGAAGAAGAGCCGTTCCGAGATCGGCGGGCAGAGGAGTGGATGACCACGGGGGGCCGCCAACCAACGGGAAACTGGCCACTTGTGGCCGTGTGTTGGGCACCTAGGCTGTAGTCCCTCAGCAGCCCTAGGATTTACAGGAAGCCTGTATCTGCCATAATCTACCATGAGCAGCTGAACCCCTCATAACTGCTGTAATTACAACTATCCTAGATGGAGGAAAGGGAATGAGCAGATTGCTATTATTAAATTATTTTATACAAGACATGAGTTAGGACAGTCTGCATCAATCAATATGTGTGTTTAAGAAATAACACTGTTCTATGGAAAGTCCTTCTAACTGATAAAAGCCGTCTAACAACAAAGAAAATGCTAAAATAAATGTGATAAAAAAAAATATATAATAAAACAGATGATCCTGCCATACATTTTAATTCAGCAACTTATTTTCATAGGGTTACAATACTCTGTCCCGGTTTCTTAAAGCCCCCCATACACCTTAAGATCGATCCATACAATCTCCATTAGATCTACCAACAACTGTGTAGTATGGTGTCCTCCCTGATAGAATACATAGTGGTTGGAAGGATTAGAAAGGTTCTCATATTACAAGGTTCTGATGGAACAAAATTTGATAGTACAGAAATTGTATGGAAAGATTGTAAGGTGTATGGGGGGCTTTAGTTATTCTCCTGCTGTGTCACTCAAGAATCTAAAAATTACAAATGGCAATTTCTGTGCAGATTGCACAGGTTGCACCTTCCTTTGAAATGCCAGGCAACCAGCTCATGAGAACAGAAAGTGGGTGAAAAGAAGCCAGAGTAGACCAGCAGATACATAAGGGATTAAATGAGGGGAAACTGTACTTGTTTCAATAAATATTACAGATACAGATCACTAAAGTTAAATAAGGATGGTTTTATATCTTATAAGAGTAGAGTGTGTGTTTACATGTTTTGTGTGTGTATATAATGTGTGTGTACTTGGTCTCTAAAAAGCCATCATTGGTAAAGTGAATTGGCATTGCCCTTCTCAGAGTGGACCTGACACAGAAACATTGTCAGTATTTGTCTCAGATCACTCTAGAGAATATAGTGTACTTTTTCTCTTTGTATTGGGAGGGGTTTTCTAATCCTACCTCACCTTCTGAACTAGGAAGTCTGATCGAATACAGATTCCTTCAGTAAAGCCCCCCACACACGCAATGAGTGGTGGACGATTTTCCCGCCAACCGATGTGTGTGGCCTCCGATCGGGGGTGCCCACATGGGGTGACAGGCTCAGTCGGCGAGAGAACAGGAACTGGCATCCCCATTGAGACTAATTGCCGGCACACAAAGGGTGCCCGCTGATGCTGTGAGCGACAGAGAGCACTTAAATAAGCTTTTTTCACGCATTTGGGGAAGGTTACAGAAAAATGCCTGCTGCTTTGAATGTCTCATTTAGCACAGTGACCCCCATTATCTATAAGTGGAAGAAGTTCAAAACCAATTGGAATCTTCCTTGAGCTGGCTGGTCATCTTAACTGAGTTATTATGGGAGAAATGCCTTAGTCAGGGAGGTGAAGAATCTGATGGTCACTCTGTGGAAAGAGGAGAACCAGAATGGCAACCATCTCAGCAGCATTCCACCAATGAGGCCTGTATGGTAGAGTGGCCAGACAGAAGCCCCTCCTTAGGAAAAAGGCCCATGGCAGCCCACCCAGAGCTTGCCAAGAGGCACTTGAAGGTCTCTCACATTATGAGAAACAACATTTTCTAGTCTGATGACACAAAGATTTAACTCTTTGGTGTGAATGCCAGACATCACATTTGGAGGAAACCAGGCACAGCCAATATATCAAAGGAGTGGCTTCAGGACAACTCTGTGAATGTCCTTGAGTGGCCCAGCCAGAGCCCAGACTTCAATTCAATGGAAGATCTCTGGAGAGATTCTTAAATGGCTGCACCAACGCTTCCCATCCCACGATAGAAAAAAAATGCTGTAGCATGACTATTCAAACTCTACCATTTAACCTCACCAAATAACAGATTTTCTGTACGATAATGACCATAGTAATGGCTGCCATACACACCCCGACGGGTGCAGACAAACCAGTCCCCATATGCTCCGGGATGCAAACGTGATGACCTCATCACGTTTGCACCCCGGTGCATTATGGGGCCCCTTCAGTCGGCCGGCACGCTTTGTGTGCCGGCCATTAGCTTCAATGAAGACGCCGGTCTTCATTGAAGCTAATGCACTCGGCTTCCATCGGCCAGAGATTATCAGACATGTCCGTTCTCTGGCCGGCCGATCCATGTGGGCACATGCCGATTAGCGGCCGATTTTTCCGCTGACCGACGGCACAAGCGTGCACGCCCGTCGGTGAGGTGAAAAATCGGCCGCTTATCGGCATGTGTATGGCAGGCATAAGATAGTATTGTCTCTGGTGACATCAACAAGTGAAAAATTTATGAGAAAGATGAGAAATGGAGAACTAACATAGCCATGACTTGACATGGACACATAGTAATTTACATGCAAAGCTTAGTACTGCTGAACCTTATCCACAGAAGGCAGAAAAAAAGGTTGATTAGGTACACAATACTTAAATATTTCCCTACCTCCTTCTGTCTTCCAACAAATCTTACTCTCCTGTAGTCATTATCATCGTATACCTAAAGAGAGAGAAGAATACTTACTTAAAAACAACGTATTTTGTAGCATTTATATTTATCTACAGTAACCATGGTTCTGTTTTTTTAGTTTTTGTTGTAAAAAAATAAACAAAACAACTACAAACTTAAATGTATGTGGAATCTAGACAAACTGTCATTACAAATAACCCATTACAACTTGCAACCCCATCCCACCAGTCATGATCAGCCAGCATTGCACAAGATAATAGTGGTGACAACTTCAGCCTTAAGTCCTTAATGGAAATGGTAATTCTCTGGCTCCATCAGCAAAAGCAGATTTTTAGGTTGATACCACTGACTTCTCCCTGTAAAAACACTTATCTGAGGCTAAAGGATTAAGCAGTCATGTATAGATTCCAGCACTGAAATAACACCTCACAATGCAGACCCATAAGCTCTGCATTGTAAGGGAAGATAGGAGTGCCTGTGAATAGTGTATGCCAATGGCCTTTCCATAGACCATAACGAAAGCCACCCATATACGTCTCGTTTCTTCTTTGATTTTCAGGCTATGTTCCCATTTAGGTGATTAATCGCCTACACTACTTTCAATGGGCTTTTCCCTATTGATAGGATAGCGTGCGACTGGGGGCGCAAAATTTTTTCCTCTAATCGTGCCCATAGACATGAATGGAGGCGATTTGCGATCGCGTGTGCAGGCAAGCACAAATCGCGGCCATTCATTCTCTATGGAGGCAATTTTTTTTTTATAATGGTGGCGTTTTTTTTGTAAAATAGCCTGGCAATTTAAAATCGCCAGCGCAGGCGATCAATCTCCTAAGTGGGAAAATAGCCTTAGGCAGATCGACCACGTGTGATTACTTCATTACGCACAGCCAATTTCGCAGCAATTCCATTGCCATGAGTACATATGGCGGTCGATCTGCAGCGAAATCGGCCACAAATCGAACCACCTATGGCTACCTTAACAGATGAAGTAAAGTTCTGGGTACAAGATGAGGCGGGTAAATCTCTTTTACAAAATCACGTGACATTTAACGCTTGCAGCAGGTGGTGGACCTAGGACAAGGGTTAATGAAACAAGAACCTCCATTTTAAATATATTACGGAATAGCCACAATGCATATAGCCACATCAGCTCTGCATACTAAAGAAGTAGCTGATAAAAGTAGCAGTGACATCATGCCTGAACAGAAATGCCAGCAGATACAAGACCAGTCACCCAGCACAAGGACAGTAAGCAGCCCCTTACTGTGTACACATGGCAGGCGATTACCATTCATTAGTAATGTTTATATCATGACCGAACATATAAATGACCTGACCTGTCCGGTATGGGTGACCTTCTCCCCGGTGACGGTGCTCTGATGTCTCCAGGTCTGTGTGCTCACACCTCCCACACTCCGGGTCACTCTCGCAAACCCCGATGTGCTGCCATCCACAACCTTACATACGACCCCCCTGACATGTACCCGACCCAAAGCAAGCCAGGAGGCCGACATGTTTAATGTCAAATCTGGCGTCCCTCCGCTGACCCCGGAAGTAGTTCCCCCGTAAAGTCTGAGCCCTGCTGCGTGTCAACCAATAAGCAGAGAGAAGAGCGCATCACGTGGTCGCTCTCTTAGCTGGAGGATCAGAGACGGAAAGTGCATGTGGAGGTTAGTGGAGTGAATGTCATCATATTGGGAGATCTGTCCGTATGTTATAATTATATGTTTAGAGCAAGTGTGGTCGCCGACGGTATATCCGGTGGTGGTGGGTCACCTGTGACTTACACAGGAGGTAATTTCCGGGAGGAAATAGGAGGGTGACAACACGAAATACAATGTGGTTATTGTGGCCCCCCGTCCAGGAATGTGACAGAAAATGTCAGACAGTGTCTTACGTTTTGTCCGTGAATTATAGTGGGCTGTATGAAAGGAATGGCTATAGACATAGCTTTCCTGTGCAGTGGAACTCCTATTAAACTTGCTTTGTCTCCCAGTCACCATCTTTCTCTGACTACCATGTCCCTTACTGATAATAAAACCCTGTGTTCCACACTGTACTGCACTTGCGTCTCCTATACAAGTGTATGAGAGACTCTTGTGCTGTGGCCCCAGATTTGTGAGAAAGGTGCAAGGTCCTATGGAAACTACCTAGCAGCACCTCCTGCATTGTGGCACCACATTACAAACACAGCTAGTGGGAAATGGTCCTAAATCTGAAAGTGGGGCCCTGCAGGGAATGTTTGGGAACCACTGGTCAACGAGATGCTGAAATGTCACCCATAGAATGCAAATAGTATGCAGCTGTTGCACTTGACTGGCTCCATTTCACTTTGCATACAATTTGAATGCTAATATCTGAATCTCATTGACATTCTCTAGTGCTTAATCACCATATTTTTCGGACTATAAGATGCACTTTCTTCCCATTAAAGTCAATAGGAAAGTGTGTGTCTTCTGGTCTGAATATTATTAGAGTTCTAAACATCCTGGAAACAATAGCTCTGCATCCCATGGAAGCCAGGAGGGAGGTGTATTTGCACTAGCGGTACCTATTATTTGTACACACTGACCAACTAATGCAAAAGACCCATTTTACCATCCGGCACAATTTACCCATAAGCACCTATTTCCATATGGGGTGAGATATCATCAAAATGATATCCACTCACTCCGCTATTCGTTTTGTGAGCTCAGTCTCTTGCTGTTAATATATAATGTGACTTCCCGCGCCACCACATGTGTATAGCTGTATAATAAACTGGGTTAATTAAACCTTTTTAGATACGAGTTGTGTATTGACATTCAAATTCTGCATTGCAATAAAAAAAATATTGACTCATCTATCTCCCATATGGAAATAGATGCTTTTTGGCTAAGATCAAGTGTAGTATCTGCCATGTGTGTGTCCTTTCAATAAAGCTTCGGGCCTGTCTTTCCCCCTCCCTGCACCCTCCTTCCCTTCCCCCATCACACCCGTAGCTTTGATTGTTAGGATGTAAACGTATTTTTTCGGTTTTTATCGTATATGCTTAGATCCGTGTGTTTAGGATGTTTAGCATAGAGTAGGAGGGGAGTCAAGCGGGACGTACGGGGTCTGGAGGGTTCTTTGGCAACGCACGTCAAGCATTTCTCTCCAGTTACCGAGTTATAGTGGGCCCTTATAGTGCCACATAGTCTAGTTGGGGGCACATGCGTGAGTGTAGTATTTATTATGCATGAATGTGTGAGTGGGTGGGCCGTACTGGGCGTGGGGCTTCTGCGCTGCGTCGCAGTATGGGGCGGAATGTGCCTCCCTCGTAAACGGTTAATAAAGTATTTTTTTTTTCACTCAAAAAATCTGTTCTTATCACAGGCAATTTGTGCTTGCTTGGAGTGTTTTCACTTTTTGTGCACTCACTTTTTAGTTTTGCACTGGTTGCACACGGGTTTTCGTATGTGTGCTTACGCTCGCCTAGGCTCAATAAAAAATATGGAAACTTGTTGGTGCCAAATTGTAAAATGTGTATCTCCATAAATTGGTCAGTGGGTTTATTGTTTGTAAGCCAGAGTAGGAGCTGAACTGTTTACAAATGCTTTGGGGTTTTTTTTTAAGTATTAATTGAACAGATTTAAGGATGTGCTCCATCACTCTGAAGTACCTGTGGACTTCTAAATTAAATGAGCAAATCTAATAAATTTTTTCATTGCCATATGAAAAGATAAAAATTGGTGATTTACATTTGGCTACCATTCTAGCTGGCATAGAAAACTGAACAACAGTACATTGTTCTGTATTTAACAATAACTATGTAAGGTAATTGTTTCTTTCATATTTTAGGGTTCCTAGTTAGCGGGAACATCAGAGGAAGAAGATCCAGCCTTGTACATGTAGCAGAAGAAGGCAATCTTGTCTTCTGTCCTCCCAATCAACTGCTTCTGTTCTTCACTGATCAGCAGGAAACGGTCAGTCACAGCCCTATATTCCCTATATACCTAAATAGTTATTAAACCTTTATATAACAATATAAAGCGTCATTGATGAATGCATACCCTGTATCACCGTTTCATGCATGCATGCCCAGTAAGTAACTTGCACATGTGCTTTTGGGACATGTACTGGCAGGCTCTTTCACACTATATGCGCTGCGTTGTGTTTTTCTCATAGAAAACCAATGTTACCATTCACACTGTATGCGTTAGTGTGGGCGTTTTGTATAAGGCTCTGCCGCACGCATTTTTGGTGCGCTGCAGGCATAATATTGCTTATTAAAAATGCAGATAGGTAATTTACAAAATGCATTCTATAATGCGTATCTTGAAAAAATGCGTGCCTTTAAAAAATTGAATATAGTGTGAAAGAACCCTCAAGGAAGGAGCTATTGTTTATACAGGAGGGCACTCTCTCCATACAGGAAGGAACATTTGAATAATTTTTGGGTAAAAAGTCCTGTTTGAAAGCTAAAATGGTTGTGTGTGAGTGTGTGTTTTTTTTTTAAAGTGAGGGGTTGAAGCCGAAAAGTTGCTTCCTGGGCAATCGCAGTAGAGTAAGCTGTACTCCACCGTGATTCCCCGCTGTCCTCTCGGCTCACTTCACACCGCTGGTGTCAATTAGATGCCGACGGTGTTTGTAGGGGAAAGCCACGCCTCATCCATTAACATGGAGGTCTAGGGCGCCGCCCCTCCCCTTTTTGGCGTCACTGATTTGGCTTGGCTCGCTTAGGTCCCATTAAGCCAGAATAGGAGCTGAACTGTTTACAAATGGTGTTTGTTTTTTAATATTTATTTTGTTACAACAGATTTTAGGATGTCCACCGGCTCACTACACAACGCTGGTGTCAATTGGATGCCAGCGGTGTGTGTGGGGGAAAGCGTCGCCTCCTCGATAGCGATGAAGACTCGGCCCTTGAAAAGCTCTGTGAGCTTGCAGCTATGCAGAAATGCTGCAGGCTCACGGAGAGCCAGCGATTGCGCCTGATCCAAGATCAAACTGCACCCGTACTGGCTGTGGGCATATCGCCCAGGAGGTTAAATGTACAGTGTAGTGTAGAATTGCTTGTTGGCAGTTGTTAAAATGTATATATATATTCCTTATTACTAAATTGACACTAGTTTTTATATGTATGTGTACATGTAATTAATGTAAATGTATGTACTGAAGTTGATTTAAATCAAGAAATCTTATGTTGGATTTTTCTCATCTGCAGTTCTGACAATGGCATCTCTTTTGCTGAGAAGTGCAATATTTTCTTTATCGAAGGCTACGTCTTTTGTGAGCCACAGCGTGGTTCATTATTCCACATCCTTTATTAGTTTCACACGGTATTCTAGTTCAAGGAATTTCCTGAGCTTTAGAAATTCAGATTTTCTAACCGCCAGTCACCTCCTGCCTCTACAGCAGACCTCAGGGCTCAAAACAAAATCTGTCCTCAAGAAACGCTGCAAAGACTGTTATGTTGTAAGAAGGCGTGGGAGGTTATATGTGTGCTGCAAGAGCAATGGCAAACACAAGCAACGAAAAGGATAAGCAAAAGTTCTGTGTAAATTGGCAAATAAACTTCATATTCTGACCATTTAATAAAGCAGTCTTTGAAAATGTTTTTGTTTAACATTTTATTTGATGTATTGTCATCTTTTCCTATGTTTGTGTGCTCTAAAATGCTATCAGAGCAAAGGTGGGCATATACAATTTCAGTTCAATCGACTTAAAAAAAAACCCATTGTTTTAAGATCCGGATCTGAGGAAAATGAGCCAAAATTGGTCATGTTGTAACATTTCAGTCAATCATTCACATATCTGATGGGTTTTCTTAGTAGTTGATTTGTATCTGATGGTGCTATGGATCTTGAGCACAGAACTAAGGAAAGGAATCAATCGGTTGTGTTTTTTTTTTTTTTT
>CM070036.1:83339627-83349893 GCA_036250615.1 Ptychadena robeensis | reverse complement strand
AAAGCTACCAATTCATCCTGAGCAGTACATCTGTGCCAAACAGTAATGTGATACTAATTAAAAGCACAATAATCCTGTAACAAGAAGATGATGTCATAGTCATGGGTAGGGATGGAAAACGTCTAGTAAAAGGTCTCCTGCAAGAGAATTTATGGAGAATCATACAATCAATTTGAACGGCTAAGGGTGCTGATCTTCTCTGATTTGCAGGTCAGGATGGCTGTCTAATTTTTGTCTCAAAATCCAAGCAATACTAATTAATCAGATGACCACAAATATCATGTGCAAAGAACAATTTCCTGACTATAATCTGCATTTTGTCAGCTTTTCCTATCTCTTCCCTAGAGCAGGTACACTGATACTGGCTGTCTATGCCCTCTAAGGCTTTCTAAATCCAGCTGGACTTGGTTCAAAGGTTATATAGCACATTATGGTTAGTTTAAAAGTTTTCTGCACATACAGTTTATAGTATGGGCAAATTGGAATAGACAACAGAGATAGATAAGCAATAAACATCCCCAATAAATGAAACCAATTCTCCATTCCTATGCTTTCGAACTGATGTTTTGGTCACTTTTGATGCTTTGGAGGAGGGCAACAACCCAGCATCAATGCCATAGCCCTGCAAAATGACCTCCAGTGGGCCATTAATGTGCATGTGTCTGCTCAAATGGTCAGAAACAGACTCCATGAGGAGGAATGAGGACCTGATGTCCACAGGTGGGGGTTGTGCTTTTTAGCCCAACACCGTGCAGGATGTTTGGCATTTGCCAGAATACACCAAGATTGGCAAATTGGCAACAGACGCCCTGTGCTCTTTACAGCAGGTTCACACTGAGCACATGCCCTCCATGTGCTCGCCAGATGTAGCCTTATGCTTGCCATACACATACCGATAAGCAGCAGATTTTTCACCTGACCGACGGGCATGCGCGCTCGCGCCGTCAGTCAGCGGAAAAATCAGCCACTTATCGGTATGTGCCCACATGGGGCGACAGGTCCCTGTCGCCCCACAGCTTGGCCGGTCAGAGAATGGACATGTCCGATAATCTCTGGCCGATGGAAGCTAATGCCGGCACATAATGCACCAGGGTGCAAACGTGATGACGTCATCACGTTTGCATTCCGGTGATTATCAGAGAAGGTCTGTCTGCACCCGTCGGGGTGTGTATGGCAGCCTTAACTGCCATTAGATTCCAAGATCAGATACTCCGACCCCTTGTGAGATTATATGGCCCTGGGTTCCTCCTAATGCAAGAGACAATACTAAACCTCATGTGGCTGGAGTGTGTCAGCAGTTCCTGCAAGACAAAGGCATTGATGCTATGGACTGGTCTGCCCATTCCCCATACCTGAATCTAACTGAGCACATCTGGGACATCATGTCTCTCTCCACCAATGTGACGTTACACCACAGACTGTCTAGACTGTGCATTTTTGCTGTCATGTAAAGAACAAAGTAGTTAATAAGAATATTTAACCCATTCAGATCTAGGATGTCTTATTTTGTGCTCCCTCTATTATTTGAGCTGTGCATTCTATTTCTATTTCTGTGTTTAAATACATGTTAAATTGGAATAAAGCCATCTAGTTATACAGTTTACCAAAAGAGTTACAGCTTTTGGTCATAACTTAGAGCTGAAATAAGACCAACAGCTGTAACTGAACCTTCAGTTACTCGTATTGATGCTTTCATCACATATTTAATTTGAGTCTAAGATGGCATCTTCAGGACCCTAAGCTTGGAATAGGCAGTCCATGTTACTTATTTTGTAACCAGTTGTGACTTTATTGGAGGACAGATGCATCTATGAACATTATTGAGCAGTGTGAAATCCACATATCTGCAACTTTATCTGGTCATATTTTTGAATCAGTAAGTAGTTACACATGTGCAGTTAACTCTTTCACTCCTTTCCATAAAATTGTGGAGTATCACTTCGTTTCCCATCTGCAGAATGATTTGCCACAAAGTAAAAAAGACAGTGTATGCTTGTGATACTTAAAATTTTGTTTTCATCACCCCTTAGTCAGATTATCACAGGCAATATTAAATTAAGTTGTGCATGGCTTCCCTTATCCATACAAATGTGTGTGTTTTAATATTTTAAATGAATTTAGAATAATAGAAGCTGAGCATTAGAAATGTTATCATTTACAGCACGCAAGATCAAAAAGCACATATGTTAATTAATGTCCTTTTTCACAACTATAACACCTGCAAGATTTTTTGTTCATTATTATTTTTTTTCATAAGAATATAGTAGACTTTATTTACATAAAGCAATGATCCATGAAGGTTACCATAACACTGAAGGACCATATTAGCCGCTTGAATGAAATTCATTAGAAATTAACTACCACTTAAATTAATTTTCCCACATTCACAAGGTTGTAATGGCGGAAAAAGAAACCGTCCATCAGTGTGAACTGACAGGAGGGCTGTCATTGCATTTATTTATAGAGGAATACATTAACCCATAGTGCCAGCATTTCCTTTGTCTGAAAAGAAATCACTTTTCAACTGAATTTTTTTTTACTGCTTTACCTGTTCAACCCTCTTATACTTAAATACAAATTTTTTCACCATTGTGATTGGTTAACCAGCCTGCAAAGTAGTTCTTTATCCGCAGAAAACTATAATACTTTGCACAAATTAATTTTTTTATGAATAAGCTTTGTGTTACATTAGGCAAAATAATAAAATATCATTGTTTTTTTTGTTGAGTCCAAATATGTTTATTAAAAAGAAATATGTGGATTCGTTATTATTGCCAGTTATATCTAGAGTTATAGACAGTCCAAATGAGATTTCTGTCTAAATGAAAATGAAAATAAGGGATAGGAAATAGGACCATACATCTCCTTGGTTTCTCTTCTTCAATCTTCACATCACTTCAAAATCAACAATTCAACTGCCAGAATGGAATGGGGAATGGGGAAAGGTTTTATAGCTCACAATAGTGACTATAAAATGTATATTTTGTTCAATAATCTAGGCACCTTTACACCCAAGAATTGCTGCCATTCACTGAATCACTGGCCATTGGCACATTTATCAGATGCAAAGTGTATATGTCCCACATAACACATGTAATGATCATTTGTTATATTGGGGTATATTAACAACATATTATGTTTAAATGAGATAAATATGTTTGTATAATTCCGCTGATGTTGAATGAAAAAATACACAACCAACTATACTGTACATACAGCAAATCGAAACAACTAGACTGACCTGAAATTCAGAAAAATTACATTAATTATCTTGTTATGTTCATGTGTATTATAGGGTCTTCTGAAACACTGTGTTCCTCGTTAGGCAAAAATCATTCTGTTACATACTCTATAACACTGTCTGGCACACAAGATAAATTGATCTATGACACTGAACTGCATGGCTCTCAAAATTAAATAACAAACTATTTGTTTCAACTGTCGATGAATACATTTATCACCTCATTACCAGCAATTGAATTATGCAGAAATATTGATGAAACAATAAGTATTTTTGTCGTCATCACTTTATGGTATGTCTCCATGTGATCATTAAAGTCTGTCAATAATTATATTCTAAGTCCTACACGTGTGCAACTATATATGCCTCTGCTGTACCTGCTTGCTTATGTAATATGCTCCCCAAAGGTTGTAGTTGCCTGTTGGCATGTTTAATGTAATTGTACCCTAGTATAGCTATACACTGGTTGGTGGGTGCATAATTAGATAGAAAATTTGATATCTATTGCTTAAGCTGGCCATGGATGTCTCGATTTTTCATGCGATTTCTGAGAGATTGACTAATGCGATCAATCACCACGATTGATCGTTCACAACTTGGTGCATGCATTGGTGCAAGTGAGTGATCGATCGAATAGCAAAAAATTGCACGAAAAGTCGATCATGCAGACATCGGACATGTCTGAAAATTTGAGTTCCTTCAATCGTGAATCAAAGGACGTTAGAGACTTGCAATAGATCGACTCACGGAGGCGATATCCCACTTCCATAAGTTCCGATTGCATTTTTATGTGAAGTCGATCTTTAGTTACATCAATGATCGATCGCTGATCAGCGATTAATGGGGTCCCGAAAATGGTGCACCTTTGTGGATGTACAACTTATGATCAAAGACTCAATGCCATGATCGTTTAAAAAAAAATCGAGACGTCTATGGACAGCTTTACTTAGATTACTGTCATGCACCCATTAACAACACACTGACATTGTCTAGGAACTGCCAGCCAATGGGGCCATTCTTTACCATTTACAACAAGCACTTCTATAGATCACCTAGAGGACAAGTTTTCATTAGTAGTCAATGTCCAGGTACCATGTCAAGCAAATATTTATCCAGAATAGCGTCATATTCATTAATTTATCTAATCTTATGTCTTGTTTATTATTAATATTAGGATATTAGAAAGATAAGGTGATGATCAACTAGAAGGTAATTCAACATATATATGTGTGTGCCTCACCCCTATTGAAATTTATAGAAAAGGCTAAGTGAGTCAATCCCGATATCGGGTTGTCACATATGTGGGGCTGTTATTGGCACACAACGTCTCGACATGGTTGTAAATTTAAAACATAATTTTATTATAAATATATCATTAAAAAAATCTTTATATCCAATACATAGACATGATTTGTAGAGAGTAACGGTATACAGACATAATAATAAGAAACCATAGGCTTCCCCTGGGATTTTATCACAGCAGAGACTCCTACGCGTTACGCCCCAGGCGGGGCTTCTTCAGGGAGAGTGGGGTTGCCTAAACATAAAGAAAAAAATAAAATATATGCAGACACATATGTGAGGATGGCTAGTTGGAAGATGCACACCTGACACAACAGAACTTAATTAGCATACCTTATTTTTTAGAGACAGGGATTTTGTTCCAATTTGAAGACTGCATAGAAGGTAGTTTCCCTCAATTCTATAGTATCCAATCGTTTTTAGATGATAGTGGTCGCCCGTGTTTTTAGGAGGCAAAGGAATCAAGGACCTCGTGGCGACCCATCCGGTGCATAGACTAATTGGGAGGGTAACTAATGAAACGAATGAAAAAATTACAACCATGTCGAGACGTTGTGTGCCAATAACAGCCCCACATATGTGACAACCCGATATCGGGATTGACTCACTTAGCCTTTTCTATCAATATTAGGAAGTGATTGGCAAGCATAATCTTTTAACCACTTTTGACAAAGAAACTTATTGGGCAGCTTTGAAAAACGTATTTTACTGCTTTTGTTACCCTCTGATAAATAAATTCATTATGCGGTAGCTCTCCTGAGCTTCTCCACCATTCCATAGGTATAAACAGGACACTTTTGCTTTTTCTTCAGGTAATTCTGGTACTAGCAGCCATTCAGAGTGAGCAAGCATGTCAGACTGACCTTTGTCAATACTTGCCTATACAAAACATTTATATACATAAATTTAAAATATAAAAATATTGGGGATCCATGTAAAAATATGTCTCATGCCCTGGAGCCAGCATATTTTAGCCGCAGGGTATTTCCCATGTTAGGGAGACTTGGTGCATCACAAAGAACTATGGCTTTTTCTTTACCAGCAATTGACTGCAGCCACACCACAACTAGTGTGAATGGGTCCTAACTATCCTAAAAAGCCTAGCATAACATGGCAGGCAATAAAACAATACACAAAATGATACTTGAAACAGAGTATAAAAATATAATAATTATTTGCTTTAATTCGACAGAAAAACATGATTTTACCCTTTTTACACAGAAATTCAGTAGCTACTATTGCTGTGTCGCTGTCATGCTCACCTTCTAGCTTTAATATGAAGTCCAATGTTTCAGCACCCAAAGTCAATAACTTTTTTTTCTAAAATTTTCTAGAGGGTTTCACAAATCTGGACAAGTATCAAACAAACCTATTGACGAATCTCAGACAAATCAGCTGTCGTACATTTGATAAATATATAACTCATAGATTCATAATAAAAATATAGTTGCACCATGATGGTTTAGAGAGATGGTCAATGATTGACTGCTTGATTGGCTCAATTTTAGTCTGCATACAATCTGCATGCTAATGTTCAAATCTCAGCATCTCATTAACCATCTCTAGTCGTTTCTATATTATTTGTATCAGTGGCAACATATCATTCTCTATGCCATAAAGGTAAAAGTACAATTATACTAATTGTCATAAATATATTGCTCATAATAGAGTGGTAAGTGTGGAACATGTTATAATTGTTACCCATTTGTTATATTGGTTCATTTACCCCTAATCATTATACAAGTATAGCCAGTACAATAAACGAAAAATATGTTGTATTTAAGTAAGTCTGCTTGTTGAATGCTGACCCTAACACAAAAGAAACTAATTGTTAAAATATTGATTGTATTGCGTTTATATTTGAAAAGAAATACTCTTGTAAACTCTCAAGGGTAGGTCAGCCTTTCTGTTTTACTTACATTTAAATCTTCTTTTTGCCTTCAAGTCTAATCAACCTTTCTTTTGTGAATGACAGTGCGAGGAAGAAAAAGAGTAGAAAACATCAAAATGAACTTTTACCCAATTAAATTTTTACAAGTTTTAAGTTTCATCAACAATGATAGAAACTTATTTCTAGTGCTATATTAAATATTAATTGTAAAGCACATGCCTGAAACGGTTAGCCACATGCAAAGGAGATGTGATTGTCCCACTGCTATTCCTACAATAAGCTTTACTTCTCCCTTGATACCCACTCTCCATTATTTTGTTGGCAGCATTTGAATTCAGAGCTGGTTATGATTAACCTGTACAATGTGTTCTTCTTAATGCAAAGCTGTTTTCTTACCCCATTCAGTTCGACAAAATGGAAAAAGGAAAGCATATAGCCTGAGGCCACATCAAATAATACTAGTGTCAAGCTTTAAAAAACATATTTGTTTTTTGTCCTCCAAGGACAAATGATAGGCATGTAAAGTGTTTTCTCTGTTCCTGTTTCTGGGAATACTTAGTTTAGATTTAACTTCTGTCAGAGAAAACATAATTTATTGTACCTGCCATATATCATGTATCACCACTGCTGCTGTAGAGGTTCAAATCCTACACAGTAGATGACATGTGCGATTACACGCTTGCAAAACCTGATTATGATTTTTTTCTCTGTTTTTTTTTTCTTTGAAATGCATCATCTAAAACTCCACCACCTGCTTTATATAGAACAACAGTGTGGTATATGATTCACAGATCAGAAAATTGGTTTAACAAAGTTCTGTTTAATCACTGATTTCTATCTGACATATGCAAGTAATAACAACTAAAGTAACATAAAATAGAGTTAGATAAGCAATGGACATAGAAAGAAATAGGTGTAGTAAAAGGTTTGACATATAAGGTCCCCATACATGTGTCGGATTCCCACCGGATTCCGGCACGATCGATTCCGGGCGCGTGCACGCGAAACGATCGTGCCGGAATCGCATGCAGCCCACCTTGTCCAATCGATCAGGTCCGATCGTTCAGGGGCCCAGAATTGGATCCGACAGAGAACCAACATGTTGGTCTTTCTGATCCGATTCTGCACAGATCAGGGGGAGTTGCCATTTGTGAGGTGGACAATCGGACACGGAATCGTCCCGGAATCGTGCCGGAATCCGTTGGACAAGGTGGTATGCAGCGATGGATACTCTTAATTGGCCGATTGATCACACCTGCGATTCCCGGCAGAATCGCCGGAATCGATCGGATGGGTGATCGACTGGCCATGGAATCCGACACGTGTATGGCTAGCTATAAATCTGACCAGGAGAGTAAAAATCATGTAAGACCTGTCAAAACGTGAGTAAAGTATGGAATACTGAGTCTGAAGCTGTGAGTTTTCTATGTTTTGCTTTGTTAGGGCAAATAAATCTTAACCTGGATATTTTTAACCTACAATTTTACATATATTATTATATCAGCCTATCATTGCAACACAGTAAGGGCTTGTATAGGGATCTCACAAGATTATAATCATGAAGATGGCAGGAGATCGCGGCCATGTATTTGATGGGGCTCATCCCTGTGATTCTAATTGCGGGAGACAGTGGGACATAGCCTAAATGTCTCCAGGATCTCTTCTTAGGATCAAAATATAGCTAAACTACACTGTGAGAACACAGCATCCGCTGAGCAGGTAAAGTGTGTGTTCTGTCGGGACCCCCCACCAAGCACTGCACATGAGCCCATAGTCATGGATAAATGGCACAACAATGGGCCTCGGGATCTTATCACTGTATCTTTGTGCATTCAAAATGCCATCAATAAAATGCACCTGTGTTCGTTGTCCAAAACCTCTGCCTGACCATACTATAACCCCAACACCACAACATTGATGTCAGCAAACCACTCACCCAGGCAACGCCACACACGCTGTTTGCCAATGACAATTTGCCCACTCTAGTCAGTTATGACCAAGTACTGCAGTCAGGGCAACAGGCATGCAGATGAGCTTCCCTGAGACAGTTTCTGACAGTTTGTGCAGAAATTCTTTGGTTATACAGTACAAACTAGTTGTTGCTGCAGCGGTCTGGGTGGCTGGATCATGGATCATGGATCATGGAGGTGAACATGCTAGATGTGGAGGTCCTGGGCTGGTGTGCTAAGACGTGGTCTGCTGTTGGATATACTGCCAAATTCTCTGAAATGCCTAAGGCTTATTGTAGAAAAATGAACATTCATTGTATGGGTAACAGCTCTGGTAGACATTCCTGCAGTCAGCATGCCAATTGCATGCTCCCTCAAATGTTGCGACATCTGTGGCAATATGCTGTGTGATCAAACTGCATATTTTAGAGTGGCCATTTATTGTGCACCTGTGCAATATTTATGCTCAAATTGGCAAAGGAGAAGTGCTCACTAAAGGTCCCCACACACGCAACAAAGGGTGGCGAAATCGGCTGCCGATCGCGGGTGCCCACATGGGGCGGCAGATCCCTGTCGTCCCAAAGCTCAGTCGGCCAGAGGAAGGACATGTCCGTAAATCTCTGGCCGATGCTATTCGTTTCAATGGGTGCCTGCCGATGCTGTGAGCGACAGCTCATCTGTCGGTCCCCCCTTGAATATTTGAGAGTAATGGGCTTTTGTGTATGTAGAAAATGTTTCAGATCTTTGAGTTTAGCTCATGCAAAATGGGAGCAAAACCGAAAGTGTTGCTGGGCATATAATAAGCATGTGAAAATGTTGTCAGTGGCCTACTATTTGTGTTATTAGAGCAATACTTAATTTTTTGTAGTGTACCCTTTTTGGTACAATGTATTCTTGTGGGGGAGAGCCTGTATTCACTAATGTAGAATATGTAGACCATTCAGTGCCTCCAACTTTTTTAATTAATTAATCTTTATTTCTGCAAAGCTGTGCATGCTTACTGTTAGAAGACTTTTATACATCAATAAGAAAATATAAACTCTGAGCACAATATTTTACTGATATAATCTGCAGATTCATGTGTTCAGTATATGAAATTCACTAATCAGATTTCTACAATGTTTGCAGTAAACATCAGACTTCACAGAAACTTTACAGTGTTTTTTCTGGATCCTGAATGAATTGTGTGGAATGAAAAACTGATAGCACATGGATGAAGAAAAACTACAAACTTTATTGTGCATTATGACACATATATAAAAGCATGACTATAAAAGATCTAAGTAATTGAAAATACCCATAGACATTAATACATTAGTAGGTACCTACCCAAACACTTTTAAACACATTAAGCAAAATGGAAGCAGGCATGTGATAAACAAGAACACTGCTAATTATCTTTATAAAATAATACTTTTTCAAAAGTCAAGTCAAAAGTATCTTTGCATGCATAAAAATTCAGTTTGCAGTACCAATATCTGTGACCTTCATCCTTCTAATAATAGAGGTGAATGGTTGGCTATAAGTGCTCAAGTGCCACACCCCAAATAAATCATCAATAAAGATATCCCTGGGGGGGTGTTAATCCCTCTTTTTGGGCACCAATTGTTTCTAAGGCAAATTTCAAAAATCGGAATTTCGACTTAGTTTTTGAACTTAATTTATGCAAAAGCTTCATGTGCAAAAGCTTCAAGCTTTTAAAAAAAAAATGTTCCCACAACCCTTTTCTACATCTTCAGAAATTTTGATGATGATAGCATGCTCAAAGGCTTTGCAATCAGCTCACAAAGTTAGCAAGTCGAAAAATTCATCAGATTCAGATCAGAGAGTAGAGATGGTCGAAATGAATAAAATTCGATTCTACTTAAATTTCGAGTTTCCCA
>CM070036.1:83325401-83336755 GCA_036250615.1 Ptychadena robeensis | reverse complement strand
ACAGGGCGCCTAGATCTGCAACGGTAAGTAAGGAGGCGACGGCGGCGTACAGCAGCTGCCTTTACAGTTCTAAACCTTAATTTCAGTCCAGCTCGCAATAGTGTAAACTCTCACCTCAACAGTCAGGAGAACACCAGATTAACTTCTAAGGTTAAAATAGGACCAACCACCTTTAAAATACTGAGTAACAATGTTCTAATCATGTGCTACTGAAGTGATACAACTACGTGTGATTTGAGCTATTTTAAGTTTAAAGAAATTAATTTATTCCTCACCAGAAATTGCATTTTAGTAGAATTACCTTTTTACTGGAGATTTGAGTTCTTTCATGTGTTTGCATGGAGAGAAACTTCTTTCTTGAATTTAATAGTTTAGAAATACGACTTTAATCTATCAGTATTGTTAAAAGTAGGAATAAATATTTCACATGGCTGTATATGGGTCCTCACACACATATACAAAGAAACACAGTACAGGCGCACAAATTGACTCACTAGAATAATTCTGATTGCTTGAGTTCTGCTGGCTTAGAGGTTACTCCTTACCTGAGGGAAAGCAGATGGTAACCAAGTGCATTCTTTTAAGCCTGTTGGACATTTCAAACATACACAAATCTTTTAAGCAAAATGACAGAAATAATCTTCATGGCATGAATCTTTCATACCGCAGTGAAAAATATTTTTTTCATAGTTTTCCTTCATATTTACTGAAATCTTTCTGTGTCTATAGGTTTACATATGCTTACCTTATTTTGTTTATCAATATAGAGTTTATACCTACCTAAGTTCACCTTATGTACTTTAAATACCTCCCTGGCATCCTCCCTATTATTTGCATAATCTGTAAAAAAATAATTTAAAATTCTTACCTGTGATGAGACATCATATACCCATATCACCCATCCTCTCTATTTTGAAACTGCGTCCGCTGTGTCCCAAAAACAGTTGGGACATTAAATGTCATGTGATCATGTCTATATGCAAACCTATGAAGCTGCATTTTCCCCACTGAAAAATATTTGTTGGCCTCCAGTGGCCGTACACGTTACTGCAGTTCATTACCCCTGGACAACTGGCATTTACTACAGACGATAGCAGGTACGTATGTTTTAGAGTGAATTTAAACCATTGCTACAGTTAAGAGGTTCTACTCTGTAGTAATGTTGTTAAATTTTTGAGGTTCTTATTAATGTTCGGTGCTGTTTATTATTAATGTTCTATTTCCTATGAAAGGGGCATCTCAAAAGATTTTAACAAGAAATCAGGAAAAACTGAATGACTTGAGTATAAGCAATGGGGGGGGGGGGTTTAATTCAGTAGACTTGTACATAAATTACAAAGCACCTGAACATGATATCATCACTAGAAGTGCTGGAGATGTAGAAAAGGAATGTGGGGGACATTGTAGAGAAAAAAGTATTTTGCACAAAATAATTCTTTTGAAATAGTAATTTGACTTAAGTTTTAACCTAATTAATGCAAAGACTTGATATGCTAGAGCAATAGTTTTTTTCAAATATTCCCACATCCCTTCTCTACATTTCCAGCAAATTTAGTGATGATATCATGTTCAAGGGCTTTGCAATTCACTTCTAAATTCCACCTACAAAACGCAGCAATTTTTTTTCTTGACTCGAATATAAGCGGAATTTAATTTATTGAGCACATTTTAGGCTTATTTTTTTAATGTTGCAGGTTAAATTACTGACTGGCAGGAAAGGGTTATAGAAATAATTCTTTATAATGTAATTGTACAGGGAGTGCAGAATTATTAGGCAAGTGGTATTTTTGAGGAATAATTTTATTATTGAACAACAACCATGTTCTCAATGAACCCAAAAAACTCATTAATATCAAAGTTGAATATTTTTGGAAGTAGTTTTTAGTTTGTTTTTAGTTTTAGCTATTTTAGGGGGATATCTGTGTGTGCAGGTGACTATTACTGTGCATAATTATTAGGCAACTTAACCAGTGAAACCAATATAACATCTCAACATTCACAAATATACATTTCTTACATTCAAAAACAAAACAAAACAAAACAAAAACAAATCAGTGACCAATATAGCCGCCTTTCTTTGCAAGGATTCTGTCAGTGTTTTGATCTGTTTTGACCATCAACATTGCGTGCAGCAGCAACCACAGCCTCCCAGACACTGTTCAGAGAGGTTTTGTAGTACGGTTTTCCCTCCTGTAAATCACACATGTGAGATGGACCAACAGGTTCAAATGGGGCAGATCAGGGGAACCAGGATCAATCATTAGTTTTTCTTCTTTTTATTACCCTTTCTGCAAGCCACGCGTGGAGAGTACTTGGACGAGCTGGTGATGGAGCTTGTCCTGCTGCATGAAACATGGTTATTCTTGAAGGATGCAGAACTCTCTCCTGTACCACTGCTGAAGAAAGGTGTATTCCAGGAAAATGGCAAGTAGGACTGGGAGTTGAGGCTTGAACTCCATCCTCACCCGAAAAGGCCCCACAAGCCATCTTTGATGATACAGCCCAAACCGTAACTTTCACCTCCACCTTGCGGCGTCTGGTTGGAATGGAAGCTCTCTGCCCGTTACCAATCCAGCCACGTGCCCATCCATCTGGCCCATCAAGACTCACTCTCAATTTCATCAGTCCATAAAACCTTAGAAAAATCAGTCTGAGATATGTTCTTGGCCCAGTCTGAGTTTCAGCTTTGGTGTCTTGTTCAGTGATGGTCGTCTTCAGCCTTTATGTCCTGAGTATTGTGTGCTTTTGGGCACTCCAGTGATGTTGCAGCTCTGAAATATGGCCAAACTGGTGGCACGCTTGGCAGCTGCACGCTTGACTTTTCTCAGTTCATGGGCAGTTATTTTGCGCCATTCTTCTTACTGGGCCCACGCCTCCAGTGTCAGTGATGACCTGGGATATAGGGGGGTTTCCCTTTCTATTTTTCTCTATTGCATTTGATACATAGACAGCAAAATTGAAACAGATTAGAGTTTGAATTTGGGTTACAGTTTAAAGAAAAAAGGTATTGTACTAGCAGGGGGGTTAAATATGTATCATTGCTGGAAATATTTTAGTAGTTCAGTGATGCATCATATAGGAGATGGCACTATGTATTAAAATATCCATCCAGCGGTGCTATGTGTTAAATAATTTCTGTATGTTTCTTAGAAGAGCCCACCACTTGTTCCCCTGAAAAACCAAAATCAGCGAAGCACCTCGGGATTCAAGCAAATCAACCAAAGCCATACCTGCACTTTTGCAATTAACAAAATTGTGATCACATACCTATGTGTGTGAATTTACCTTTGGAGCTCCATGTTACACTATTCTATGCCTGTTTCTACTGTTTTCAAATCATACATCAACATTCACAGTGCATTGCAAGCACCATTAGCTGTTTTTACTTTTACTGCCCCACTATGCTGCTAAAAATCAAAAAGGGGTTTAAAAAGATCTCCACTCCACCCCATAATATAGTATGAAGAGTCCAGTAATTGGTTCACAACTTAGGTTGTGTTTGCATACTGTCACCTGGAAGCTTTGCATCCACAAGGAAAAGTAATACTTTTGTTTATGGCGTACATTCTGCCCCCAATTCAGCTTTAAAAGATAGACCATCAAGCCCTGTCATGTAGAATGCATTAACAATTCTACCCTTATCTAATCTAGAAAAACTGCAAAATCAGACCTCTTTCAAGACCTGTCTCTGCGGAATCCAAAAATCTGATCTGTACACCGCAAATTAACATGCAGATTTCATAGTCTATCAGTATCCAGCTTCAAAGGGTTTAAATATTGCGTACAAATGTTCTCATTTGATTTCTCAAAACTTTAAAAACCATCAAAAATAACATACAAAAAATTAATTAGATATTCACAGTGTAAGTTTTATGTAAACTAACATCACTTGCCTTCACAATTATTATAAAATGTAAAGGTCATACGCTGAGCAATGCATTAATTGGACGGGAAGCTTTCAGGATTCCAAGAAATCTTTGTCAGTGCATTCCAAAGGTAAATGTAAATTACTTCTATATGATATTTTATTTCTATTCAAGGGATATCGTTTGGCTTTATGAGAAAATAAATATAATTACTACTATTCCTAAATGTAAAAAAAACTACGAGGAACAAAGATAGCATTAAATGAAAACAGTGTAATCAGATTAAGGCCTGTATTTTTTATATGAATAGCTTAAAAATAGCCTTTGTATTTCAAACTTCATTTAAAGTTTTGAGTGCTGTGATTAGTTAGATCATTATGAATCTCAATTTTAGATGTGTGTGCAAAAGTATAAATCTAGACTGCAAATGTATACATGTATTCTCCTGCTTCCTCTAAATAACAAAATAGCTTTCCTCTTTTCATTTCATAATCTTTCTTTGGACCTTTAAGCCCCCCATTGACGGGCCGATTCCTGGCCATAGTTGCGGCAGACCAACCGCCGTGCTCGCTCCCGCCGAGCACATAAAGGTTGGTCGGCCGCAACTATAAGGGAGCCCACCTAGAGGATTTGACAAAAAGAGCCGGCAGGTCGGATTGCACACGGATCCGTCCTGCTGGTTCTTTTTCTGTCCGATCCTCTGATCCTGCGCTGCAGGCTGTTAACTCGGAGGGGAAGTCTCCTCCCCCTCCGAGTTACTTGGCTACAGTCTGACAGGAATCGCGTGTGTTAGTGGAACACACGGGATTCCTGTCCATTCTGTAGCCGACTCCTCACAGCGTGGTGATGTCACCACGCTGTGAGGAGTCTGCTAAAATTCGGCCATGGATCAGGCGTCTATGGCCGGCTTTACACTTTGTATCTGTGTTTTAAGGCCCCCATACACCTTACAATCTTACCATACAATTTCTGTACAATCAACTTCTCTTCTACCAAAACAATGTAATATGAGGATATTTCTAAACCTTCCAATCACTATGTATTTTATCAGGGAGGTCACTATACTACATAGTTGTTAGTAGATCTAAAGGAAATCTTTTGGAGTGATCTAAAGGTGTATGGGGAGCTTTAGGTAGATAGCTGTGTCAATGCTATGACTGGGCCTCCATGAATTAAATAAATAAAATAAGTAAAATGTAAAGTTTATTATAAAAGCTGTGGGATATAGAGAGTGAGACTGAGGTGTAAAAGGCTAGATGATGATGTTTGTTTATCAGCCAGTATAAGTGGTGAGGTTTCTGCTTTGGCCTGTACAGTTCAGAAGGGCAACAATACTTACGCTTTCTCTGGCGTTGCCCAAACGGATTCACTATTTTGTAATTTAACACCAGTTCTTGAATGGGTTAAATGACAACCACTATCAATGGTTATAATTTACACCTGCAACACCCCAATGAGGAAAGGTATCCCAGTAGAATTCCCTCTGATTAAGAGACCACTCAAATATGTGGTTCACCCACTGCTTATACATAATATCAGATACTAATAGTTTTGTGACACCATATCATCTCTATAATCAAAGTTATCACCAATTGAAAACGTAGAAACCTTTTGTACTTAGTTATAACATAAAACTGCCACAAACTTTTTCTGATTTGTCTTGGCAAAAGACTACAATTGCAAATTTTTTTATTATTATGTCCGTTTATCAGCACAACATGCCACTAACACATTTTTCTGATTACGGGGACATCATACAACTGCTTTCCATGGCATCTTATAGTAAGCGTGTGTAGTAACTTGTTAAGTCACTGGGGTGATATGATATATATCATCCTTTACTTGAATTTTTTTTTTGTCTATAGGACAAGAAAATGGAATTCTAAATGAAATTGTTTTTTTATAATATCAGTTGTGTAGGTCTTGCTAGAGAGCTCTGGCATGATAAAGGGCGCAATATGCATATAATAAAAATCTCCATATGTGCTATATAGATGGATTTAGCAAGAGTACAATGAGTCACTTTAATTTATTTGTAAAGAAGTTACAAAAAAGGATACAAATTTAGACAGGAAAACACACAACAGAGATAATATCCTTACTATTCAATATAAAGATAAATAAGCAAATCAACCCATCAAGAAACTAATTAACCTATGAATCTAACCCTATCTTATGTAATTATAACCTCATTAATTAAAACACTAATTTATCAGTTAATTAATCTATGTAATGTAATCCATAAGCCTGAAACTACTGTACATTTTAACAATCTCAGGCATGTCTTAACATTATCTGGCATGCTTTGGCCATGGAAGTGCCACAGGGATTTCCAAATCATTGGACCTATACTGCCATTGTCAAACAAAGCCTCCTGTATGAAACGCATGTATAATTTCCACATAAATGTCATCTGTCAGCGTCAAATGTAGCAATGTTATCACATATGCCAAAGAAAGGTCACTATTCTTATTACCACCAACAATGGGTGAGTGTTCCTACTGGCACCAATGATTGGACAATATTCCCACTGAGGCCAACACATTTATGTATCATATGGCTGATAGTTTTGCTTGTGGCCATATGACTGGCACAGAAATGCCAAGGCACAAATATCTGCAGTAGGTGTATCATTAAAGCAGATATATTTATTCAAAATACAAAAAAATATATATGTTTATATATATATATATATATATATATATATATATATATATATATATATATATATATATATATATATATATATAAATAAGGTTTGACTTACCTTTGAGCTGGTATGATGGCGGTCTATAACACAATCTTATATGAGTGATTCCTTCCATGTTAATTCATATATCATCTATGTGTATATCAATACAGAGCCATAATCAGGTACTTTCACAGCTGTCACTTCTATCAGAGATGTCAGCTTTTTCTGTCTGCATGATCAGGAGGATTGAGGAGGGACTGCAAAGGACATTCTGAAAAAAACTAATTGTAAGGTTTTCTAGTGGTAATCATGATAGATGATAGGTCAACTTTAAGGTTTTTAGGAGAACAAAATAGTCAAAGAATATCTTTATCTGCTAATTATGTAGGATCAATTTAAGGGAACTATGTTTACTGTATGCAGCCATATTATGTATGAATTAATAACACATCTTCAGAACCACACTTTATTTTCTTTATCTCTCTTTTGTTAAGACAACTGCAATAATCAGAAGTAGTTTCCCTTAATATTATATAAACAGTTCTTGTGTGAATATATGTTATCTCCCTTTGTCAATATTTCAAATCAATTTTGACTTCCCAGGGTGACTAATTTGCTACAGTGGTACGAGGAACAATATTTTATTGTCTTTTTGATTACATTTTTCATTTTCTCTCCTCTGTACTGGGAAGTTTCCATTATTTTTGTTTTCGTCTTGTGTTGTTTGAAATTAAGGTTAGACTTGTACTTCTGTAATTGAAAGTTAATTTTCTTTTCCACTTCTTTCTACATTGTTAATTGTCCTGTTGGTTTTATGCTAATGTGAGAATGCATCTGTGAGAAATATCTTTGTTTGTATGGCTTTTTTAATTTTGTCCATAAAGGCAAGACAAAGCTAATATTGCAGATGGCTATAACTGCTTAAATTATTATTCCCATGTTACCACTAGGCTCCTTTTTAAAAACAAGTTCCCCTAATGCCCTAATTTTTGTTTTGGCAAAACAATACCCTTAGGGCCCTTTTAAACTAACACAAGGTTCACAGGTTTCCATGGGAGGCCCACGCTTGTGTTTTCAGTAATATGCAATGCCACTTATATGGGAGGTGCAATCACAGCAAGGTTTTCATGGGTAATGGACAGAGTAGTGCAACCGTGCCTATTACTGGCTCGAAATTGCACTTCACCAGGCCCTTAAGCCTTTTCAAAAGGCAAAAACAATTAGGTTTATTTAATATATTCAAACATAACACTACTGGGTGTTCCCCGTAGAGTGGTTATCAATAGTGATGGCCGAACTGCCCTAGAGGCGGGGAATTTGAATGTGTCCGCGAACGGGCGGACGGCGGACTTTTTTAAAAGTCCGCTCCGCCTGTTCGCAGACGGACACGGCCGAAGTTCGGCCATCACTAGTTATCAATGGCCAGTCCCTGATTCATAGTAAAGAGAAGAAACTGGCCCTAGTGGTGCGCCAAAGGTGTGAGGGGTATTTCCCCCACTCTCCCATGTCCACCTGTTTCTAAATGGGACTTTTGTGGTCGGTAAAAAGTATTTATTGATTTGAAGGACTAACTTTAAAACATACATTTACATATAAAAAAAAGTTAATTTAGAATGTAAAAAACTATACACTAGCACATACAGGATATAAAAAGTCTAAAAGTTGTAAAATTCCAGGTTCCTGTGCTGTACAGAAATGAAACAAACATAAAACATTTCACAACTTTTTCCACCTGTAATGTGGCCTGTAAACTGTACCACTCAATTGAAAAACTTACAATCATCACCAAAAGAACACCATAACCACAATGAAGCATGCTTGTGACAGCATCATGCTGTGGGGCTGTTTTTCTTCAGCTGGAACTGGGGCCTTAGTTAAGATAGAGGGAATTATAAACCGCTCCAAATACCAGTCAATATTGGCACAAAACCTTCAGAATTCTGTTAGAAAGCTGAACATGAAGAGGAACTTCATCTTTTAGCGTGACAACGACCCAAAGCATACATCCAAATTAACAAAGGAATGGCTTCACCAGAAGAAGATTAAAGTTTTGGAATGGCCCAGCCAGAGCCCAGACCTGAATCTGATCTGTGGGGTGATCTGAAGAGGGCTCATACCCAAAAAGACTGAGTGCTGGAATAACATCAAATGGTGCTTTGACAAAATATTAGTTCAAGGGTGTGCACACTTATTTTTATATTTCTTCTTGAGTGGTACAGTTTATAGGTCACATTAAGGGATGAAAAGGTTCTGAAATTATTTATGTTTGTCTTGTTTTTGTACAGCACAGGGACCTGACATTTTACCAGGGATGTTTAGACTTTTTATACCCACTGTATATATGCAATAACCAAGAAGTACAATATTCACATCATTATTCTTACATGCAAATCTATAGAATTTTTTAATTTTTAGACAGCTCTCATTCATTTTATATAGGAGTTTAAGCTGTTATCTTTGGAAAGTGAAACATCCCCTTAAAAAGGGTGTTTTCACCATCTTAGTCAAAGTACTGTGGTGATTGCAAGAAATCATCTGCAATTAAATGTAGTGATCAGCGGCATAGGCAATATTCGAATTTCCGATATTTCGCGAATAATTCTACTAATATTCGATTCGATATTCGTAAATACAAGTATGGCCATGCATTGCAATAATAATAATCAAAATGAGTGGTCACTAGTGATGGCCGAACATCTGCCAGGTCTGTCCGAGAACGGGCCGATCGGACTTTTAAAGAAGTCCGCCGTCCGCCTGTTCGTGGACAGATTAAAGTTCCCCGCCTCTAGGTGGGGAATTTGAACTGGAAAAAACGGATATGTCGACAGTGAGGTCACATCCGGTACCTGGAACGCATAGTACTGGTTAAGGGAGCCAGATGTGACATCACTGAAGTCACTTTCTGTTCTCGAGCCAGCTTTTCACTAGGAGACCGGCTTAAAGATTCTTCCTCCGGCACGAACTCGCAGGTTCTGATCCTGCCGGAGGAAGAATAGAGATCTTCTTCTTACCGGCGAACGGGGTGGGTCGAACACCCATACTGCTCGCCGGCGAGAAGGAGGGGGAACATCCATGTTTGTCGCCGAACTGTCCACCTTGTGGGCAGTTCGGCCATCACTAGTGGTCACATATTTACTAGCATGTTGCAATTATTTATTATTGCAATGCATGGCAATAAGCACGGAATCATGTTTATTAATTTTTTTAAAGGCAAATATTCAAAATTACCAATATCCGACGCCATATTCGAGATATTTGGGAATTCTCGAATCATTATTCACAACAAATATTCACCATTTGAATATTCAAGCTCAATAATAAGGGGTTTTATTGCCGTTTAAGGACACGTCAAGCTGACCTCATTCACTGGGCTAGGTGGTAATTCCTCCTCAAAGGGAGAATTTACAATACACAGCCTTTAGTGCCTAGAATAGATCCACATCCATGTAGTAGGGTTCAATTTATTTTGTTGTATGCAAGGGGAAAATTAAATTTTTTCACTGATTCCATACCCGAACACTAGTCAGCAGTTCCAACAATTAATGTTTACAACTACACAAGGGTTTGACAGGTGAGACACCAGTGGTAGTGTCTAGTTGTGTGGTCAGATTAAATAATCTAGAACAGAATCTGGAAGCCTTTCATCTTGTGTTACTATACCATGCCTCATATTTAGCCCCATTGTGTATTCATTAAAAAGGATGCCATTGTGAGGTGGTGAGGCTTAATTAGTCTAAAAAATAACCATACTTTATATCTATGGAACCTTAGCATTATGATCTTTTAACCATGCCCTGCTTAATTTTAAGCCCCCCATAGACAGGCAGACTCCTCCATGCAACTTCTGTACAACCAACTTTTCTTCTACCAAAACCATGTAATATGAGGACCTTTCTACACCTTCCAATCACTATGTATTCTATCAGGGAGGTCACTATACTACATAGTTGTTGGTAGGTCTCATGAAAGTTGTATGGAGAAGTCTGCCTGTCTATGGGGGGCTTTACACTTTGTGTTTCTTTTATTATTACTATCTTCGCTTTTGTTTCTCGTTAGTCTTAAGGTGTGTTTACACGTGCAAATGTTTTCATTCGATTAAACAAAAATCTAGAATGGACAATTTGTTCGATGGATACATTTTGTTCGACCTCTTACAAAAAGCATTTGAAAGGTCATCGAACATGTTGATAAATTTTTATCTGTTGTTGTAATTTTGAATGTATTTTCATTCGATATGGTGATGGAGGAACAAAAAATCAACAACGACATCAAACAAAAAATCGAATTGGCAGTAGATTGAAAAAAAAATCTACACATGTAAACCCCCCTAACCATTCACTCTCACCTCTATCAGTCATGTGTGTCAAGACAAAACAGTTGTTTTTGTTAAAATATTTATGATCTTGTTATTTTGTGTATAAATGTGAGTTTCAAAAACCAGAATTGTATTAAGCCTGAAGAAGGGATCTGCGACATCCCGAAAGCTTGCTACTCTAATGACTTCAGTTAGCCAATACACGGTATCACTTGAACTCCAAACTTGCTGTTTCTCATTAGACCTAATTGTTCTTCTATTTATGGATTTCATATGTTCATCCTTCCTTACTTCAATCATTTGTTGTGAGATTTGCCCTATATGTGGAAAACAGCAAAGGCTTTTGATAAAATAAATCACACATGTTGTATGCTCTCAATTTAATCTTAGCGGCCATGCTAGGGAAAACTACATGTCTTAAAGATCCCAGTGAAGAACTATCTGCTACATTTTTCTAAAAATAAATATGTCTTTGTGTTCT
>CM070036.1:83309073-83325301 GCA_036250615.1 Ptychadena robeensis | reverse complement strand
GATCACCCCGACCGACCACGCTGGTCGATCGGGCAAAATTCGTACAAAAATCGGAATGTGTATGGGGGGCTTTTCTCTTAGATTTTCTAATATAGTTGAGTTTTAAAATGGTAAAAATAACGGTTTAAAATCTTTGGTTTTGCAACACAATTCTGGAAATGGAAGTGTGAAAGAACCCTAAAATGGCTAGGTGAAACAATTAAATACTTCCATGAGCTTAGAATGAGCAATCTTAAGTTTTAAACTTTAAACCGTAGTTAGACTGATGAAGTCCAATGGAAATTATTTATCCTCCACAGATGTGATGACATGAGTGTAGCCTTTCTAAAGCCACGCTAAGCTCCTTTCTGGATCACCTGCTAGAAATAATAATAATAAAACAAATTAGTGCAAACAACATATTTAAGGTGTCTAAGTTGCAATATACGACATTTTTGTTCTTAGCTTTTGATACACTTTAATTAGAACTACAGTATGTCTTCAAACTTTTTTACAATGTTTGTGATTTGTTTTTTACAGTACACATTTTCCTGAAATATTAAAGAAGCGTAAAGTGACTAATGCACATTTTCAATCTTCGTGTAATCTAATAAAAAATTGATAGCACACATAATTTTGATTTCTTCTTACAATAGTAAAAACTCTTGTTTTCCTTTATAAGTAATTAATTTTTGTACACATCTTTTTTAAGACAGACATTAAATTTGCATTTACACCAGCCTTTTAGACTTTGCTTTGTACAGATGTTTGTTTAAGAAAGACTTTGTGTGGTCTCTGGAGAAAGTCTACATTTTATGTGCAAATACAGCTTTATAAAATGAATGTTGTCTCGAGGCTTTTTATACTAGTTTTACTAATAGAAAGTGACTAGGTTTTTTTTCCTGGGAATTAACAAGAGGATGTATTTTATAATTGTTCTGCATATAAAAACAGGGAATTGCATATGCTTGTATTTGCCAACAGTTGTGCTACAATGCAGTCTTTTTACGGCCATTATCTGAAGCAAGGAATGTTTTACTGTTAACAAAAAAAGCAAATTTGTGTAATTTAAACAGACAAATGATTTTGGTGAGAGTTTGTATACTTATTGTATATCAAGAGTTATATTGCTATTTTTTCAGCTAGGAGGAACCTAAGAATATTTTTTTTATAGCAGCTCAATGATTTAGTATACCAAGACTGCCCTCTATAGACATGCAGCATTCTAACATGACAGTAGAATGAGTTTATTTAATAGTAGAAATGTCATTCCTGTTCATTGACCCTGTTTCTTATTATGCTTTCTTAGTGGTTTATGTTTTATTTATGACAAAAATGAAATTGCATCCAACATAATGGATAAATAATATAAAAAAAATATGGTAAAAGATTATCAGGTTTGTACGCTGATATATATGCCAGATTGGTGATGGGAATATACTACTTTAATGTCACTGACTTCCTATTACGGGCCTCTTGTAGTCCCACTAATAAGTAGGATCTCTGTTTAAATGACATGGGGACACAGGCTGTTACCACACAAATGCTGGCTAAACACTAGCACAATGGGTGCATGTGCTAGGTAAAAGATCAATATCCCCTAAGTTGCCCATTTTTTTAACTGGATTGAACCCATTGACTAACACTGCTTTGCAACTATAGCAGCAATCACAACAATTCCTGCTGTGCTGCAACAACATAGCAGAGCCATGATGATAAATTAAAGGATGGGGAACCCTCTCTTTGGCTGCGCTACATGCTTTTGTGGTCTATGAAATAGCAGCCATTTATGATGTTAAGGTTAAATTTGAGTCAGCTTACATATTTTTATCACTTGTATGGAATGTTTTGAAAATATTTAATAGTGTATAACTGGTTAAGGACAGTATTGAATATATCTTGGAATGCTCAATGTTTCACTTATATCATTATTTATTCTTAATGTCATCAAAATAATTAAGTTAAAAAGGGTGGTTAAACATCACTACTTTATTCATAATTGGTCAGATATGCACATTTGTTGTTAAATTGGACTTTCAAAAAGGATAAAACTCTTTATTTATAAAAAAAAAGTTCAGCTGCGCATGTAGTTTACAATAAATGTTATTGTACACAACAGTATAGAACATATAAACAAGGTCATGTAAACATTCTATTATTAAGCCTTCCTCTAAACATTCTATTATGAAATAATTTCACCCCCTCAGATCATTATTAAATAGTTGTTATGATTTCACTGAGCAGCATTGACTTGTGTGACTTGAGTAACTGCATGTGATGGTATAACTAGGGTGACTAGGACTGTCACTAGTAGAACAAAGGAGGGTCTGATTTCTGTGTATAGATCTTTATTTAAACCTCATTTAGATATGGTGTTCTGAGTTTTGGAAGCCTCATTTAATAAACAGTATTGAAAAGATAGAGTCCAGTAATTGGCATCAAAAAATAGTGGGGGATAAAATAAATCAAGAGACTCCAGATAACAGTGAGTGCATTTAAACATGCTGTTTATGTACAGTATGTGGTAGTTGGAATATGTATGTAGGGGGGACGTGATGTATCTTTTTCTGTCAGTGGGCGCACGATAGTGACGTTACCATTCATCGATTAGATCACTTTAGGTTCAATCCTTTGGATGGGGACCTTTTATTGAAGACAGGGGAAGTTGCATCCGATGGCCGCACAGTTGATGACTCCAAGCGAACATGGCATGATGTCAGCACTCAAAGGGGTCATCGATTGTGGACCCATCTGTATGTGTATGGGCACTTTTAGAGTTATGTCTTATTTAATTCCCATGAAGAGTAATATCATATACCATATTTTTCAGACTATAAGACAAAAAAATATTTTAAGTGTTTAATTCAAATGGGGAAAAAATCCCTTGCAGTACCAAATTTCAGTCACTAGAGAGGACACATCACGGCAAATCTCACCTTCCTCACACACAGGGAAGAGGGGGGGGGGGGGGTATGGGGGAACTGCTGAAGATTTCTACCCTCTACGGCTGTGTGTGTGTAAATTGCCAGCTTTCCCATACACCTCTCTGCTTATATCAGCAGGGCTCTGTATTAACCCAGTAATCAAAATCTCACATATACAGTGATGAACAGAAGTATTTGAAATCACCCTGTGATTTTACAAGTTCTCTCACTTAGAAATCATGGAGGGATCTGAAATTTACTTTGTAGGTGCATTCCCACTGTGAGAGACAAATACTTATATGCAGCAGTGCAATACAAATAAATAATTTAAAAATAATACAATGTGATTTTATGATTTTTACTATGTAAATTTCATACCCTTCCATGATTTCTAAGTGGGAGAATATGCAAAATCGCAGGGGGTTCAAGTTGGTTAGATATTACTCTCCCTCTTTACCATTGTAACTCAAAGAAGCTACAATACCAAAAATATTTTGGGGAATCTTGCTCACCTTTTTCTTAATGTAGATTGAAATAAGTTTACTATAGTTAGAAATATCAAAAAGAAAATATTTGTATTCAAGAGCAGGCTTCTGCATATTTACAACAGGAAAGAATTCCCAAAACCAATGATTGTCTATAGTCAGTAGTCTACATATCAGAAATAATGAGAGGTTGCACACCACAGTGGGTTCAAATCAATTCTCAAGTATATTTCTGCAAATTTATCATGATGCATTGTCCAACTTTAAAGGGGTTGCCATGCCAACCACTTTCTGGCTGCTGCTTGTTGGGGGGGGACACTACCCCTGACAACCACAAGGTGATGGGAATGCTTACAATCAACCTGAAGCCCATTAGTATGGGGGTTAATTAGCCTCCCTAGCGGTTGAGACGAGCCCAGCTTGTCCGCTGTTCAGGCTTGCCTCAACCACAGGGGAACCGGGCATCGGGTAGACCCGGTGCCTCCCTGGAAAGCTGCAGCGATTGTCTTCATTGCTCCAGCATTTCCGGGGTTTCGGCACCGCCCGATCACGTCACGGTGACGCGGAAAGTGGCGGGGCGGCGTCATAGACCTCCATGTTAATGGAGGAGCGCCGGCTTTCCCGCCCACGCAGCTGGTGTCAATAATGACACCGGCTGTGTGAAGAGCAGCGGTAGGAGGGAGGAAGTGAAAAGCAGTGTAGTTTGTACACCACCTCGATTGCCCGTACCACGCCGTTGTAAATGGCGCGGTGTGGACAGTGCGCTAGGGAGGTTAGAGTAGGGATTACATTGATACAAAATGTGAGGATAGGATTTATCACACTGATATCAAGTTTGTTTTCATCCATTGCAATCTCTTTTTTCCTGACTTTGCTCTTCTGTAAATTGCTTTAAAACCATGATTAAATTGAAGCAAAATTTTCAAGGAAAGAGAATTGCTTTTCCTCTGTGGAGCTTGATAAATATGTAAGGTGAAGACTGTCTGATGTTTTATTGTCTGACATATAACCTAGTTTATGTTTACTGATTTGTCCCAAGATACTTTTAGACTTATATGTTTCAAAGCATCTAGCGTTTATGCTTTCATGTGCTCTTAAATTCCTGTTGTCAGTTATGTTTGTATGCAAAAATTATCTTCAGTAAAACACTGTGACATGATGGCTGGGCTCCTAGCAAGGGCAGGCGGCACCACAGAAAAGAGACAGAAATAGATCCTTAAGCTATCTTATATATTTTATCAAGAGACAACAAGTCAGCACATGAGAAATAACTGGTATATGAAGGTTTTATATTTATTCATACCATAAATGTATTATTATAATTGTAGATACAAATAGACATTGTACAAAAAAATGATTACAAAAACAATAACCCATCTATCATATAAATATTTTGCACAAGTCTTTACTTTGCAACCAAGGGCAGGAAATACTTTAATACTACTTTAATTGTACAGAAAATACATGCATGGCCATACTTAAATCAATGGAATAGCATACAACTAATTGTCATCATACCTGCCTTTACCCATCAATAAAGATGTTCACAAAATGTCTCTCTAGTTTATTTTGAAAGATAATTGCTAAGCTGATCAAGTGTCATCAAAAACTGGAAAAAAACATGTTGGTTCTCTGTCGATCAATCTGATCCAATTCTCGAGCCCACCAGAATCAATTGGACGTGATCACATTGGACAAGGTGGGTGCAGCGATACGGATAACTACCTTAATATGGCAAACTAACGCACTCCCATTCCCCGCATGAGATCCGCACGGAATCAATGGGGGAGTGATCAATTGGCCATGGAATCCATACACGTGTATGGCAGCTTTAGACTTCAATGGGCAGGCGAACTGTAAAAAAAAAAGGGACCCTTTCTGGCCACAATAGTGTTGGAAAGTATTTCAAGGGGACGGCGAACACTGGACACATGACATGACAGAGGGGGTACCATGGCAAAACTCCCAAGAGATTTTTTTTTTCAACGCAAAATAAATCCGCACGAAGGATTTTCTACAATGATAGTCACATGTGGATTTGAACATAAAAGGGGAGCTGGAGAGCACTAAAACAATGTTGGTAAATGCCTGTGTGAATTCCACCTGAAACAAACCTGTGAAGATCTGCTTTCCACGTTCCTACAGCTTAAAAGGTGAATTTTAATTTTATGGAGGACACTGGTGGAGATGGACCAGTGTGGAGGACACTGGGGAGATTGTCAGTATGGCGGACACTGATGTGATGGTCAGTTTGGAGGACACTGGGGGAGATGGTCAGTATGGAGGACACTGGTGGAGATGGACAGTGTGGAGTACACTGGTGGTGATGGTCAGTGTGGAGGACACAGGTGGAGGATGGACAGGTGGAGGACCACTGGTGGTGAGGTCACTGTCGAGGACACTGGGGGAGATGGATATTCCCCATGGATGGATGGATGGTATATTCATGAAGACTGTAATCACACAGAAAACCTAGCTAATGTGTTTCCTATAGCTGCACAGCAGCAGCTCTCTTTCCTAACTCTCTCCTTCTTCAGCAGAATGTGTAATGAGGCGTCACTGGTACTTGATATGGTATAGGGGGTGTGAGGTCTGTGAGGGTGGGGTGTCACAAACCCCCACCAACAGCAACCAATCTCCTCGACACGTCTTCACAGTTGCGCAGTCCGGTCCTCACATGCCACTGGGAGCCGCTCGGACCGCCTTCCTCACCGTGAACAGGCCAAAAATGGAAGACCGATTGGTTGGCGGGATGTAATGAAATACACTTACAATCTCCATGCAATCTCGGTGATTGTATATGTAGATATCTCGGTATCACGCTGCCACCAGTCTGGAAATGAGCCAGACGTCTCCTAACTAACTATCCCTGTGGGAGAAAAAATTAATTCAACATTAAAAATCTATGAAATAACAATATGCTATCACTAGGTAGCGTCTCTCCAGTAGCTTAGATTCTTTGTGGGTCATTCAGAACAGATGCAGACTGAAATGATTAAATCATTTATTTTAAAAGAGAAAATCGTGCATAAAATATTAGGAGAAAAAGGTAACAAAAAACTAACAAAGGAACAGAGATTTTCAATAGTAAAAATAAACGGGGTAAAACAGAAAAAGAGAACTTGTCTGAGGAGTCAGAGTTTACCAGAGACATGTCCTTAGAAATGATTCCAAATATTGAAATCCGCAGGGTCCAATTCTGGAGGATGATGCAATGACGGGTTTAAGGACACAAAAGACGGCAGTTCGAGGTTGCGAAAGTTGGCCGAAGAAAGCGACCAGGAAAAGGACAAAGACTTCAGAGTTGAGACCAAACTTCAAGACAAGACTAGGAATCAAGAGACAATCACTCGTAGATGGTGGGGATTGCTTTTACCCCTTCTTCCTCCGGGAGGAGTTGAACAAACTCTCACTGGGTTAATGAGACAGCCACCCTCCTTAGACAGGACGCCAGCAGCCTGTACATAGGAATATGTATAACTTGCCAGAGAACATGTGACCATGATATGGGGGACAGTTCCACTGTTCAGCACGGTTACTAAATTTATGAGATCCCAAACATGAATATTATTGCAAGACCACTTCTATAGATCTCATCCCAGAAAGATCCCATCAACAACTATCCAGCAAAAATTCTTACTTACAAATATGCAGTTTTCCTATGGAGAAGATCCATCAAAAAACATCTGCGAAAAATTGCAGTATCCCCCATTATGGAAATATGGTTTTCATTAGGTAATCTCTCCAAACAGTAACATGTACATATTTGAATACAGGAGAGGTCAATTAACTTTGTGTACACACTGAATGAACTCTCCCTCATATCTACTCCACTTTTCCACCAGAACTAGAGGCTTTATTGGGGGTGCAATAAAGTGGGTTATATTTCAAGTCTTTGAAGTAGGTCATCCTTGAGACAATTTACGAACCAAGCCCTAGAGATGTATTACAACAGGATGGAGATGCAAAAATACCAGGCATGTAAGACATATCAACAGGATTTCTACAGAATGGATGGACATTTAAAAACTATAAGAGGAGTCTGGGAAATGTAATGTGGCTTTAGGTTAGGCGAATATATGGCAAATACCATTCATTATTTCGTCACAAGGGGTGTCTCATTGGCATGGATTATAGTCCTGTCTGCTGACTGTGACTCACAGGGTCTAAAGTTTCATGTCAATGTTAAAAAGATACTGGGGCCGGTATTCGAACCTCGTCCATATGTTCACATGGGTGGACGCGGACATGCGATGTTCGCCGCGGATAGTTCTCCGGCGAACAGTTCGTGCCATCACTATCAGCCACCAATTGTGCAAGTTCTCCCACTTAAAAAGATGAGAGGCCTGATATTTTCATTATAGGTACACCCAGTGGCGGTTTTACATATGGGCAGTGTGAGTGGTTGCCCAGGGCGGTATCGTGGGGGGCAGCATCCGTCCACACTGGCCATGTGTGAAACCACCCATCTCCTCCGCAACAACGCTCTCCTCCAACCCCCCTCCCAAGAGCCCTAGAGAGACAGAACGAGAAGAGGACACTCTGCAGCACCCGCCTCCCCCGTGCTCTCTCGGGGAAAGGGGCAAATTTTCAACCCTCCCCTTTTCTGTGGGGTTGAGATCTGGAGACACTCCAGGACCTTGAAATGCTTCTTTGTCAGTCACATTTCATCTTAAATTACCTTGCTGATGGAAGGAGGTTTTCACTCAAAATTTCACGACACATGGGCCTGTCTATTCTTTCCTTTACATGGATCAGTCCTCCTGGTCCCTTTACAGAAAAACAGCCCCAAAGCATGATGTTTCCACCCCATGCTTCACAGTTGGATGCAACTTTTTCTCCTCCAAAAAAGACGAGTTGAGTTTTTTACTTTGGTTTCATCTGACCATATGACATTCTCCAAATCCTCTTCTGGATCATCCAAATGCTCTCTAGCAAACTTCACACAGGCCCGGACATGAACTGGTTTAAGCAGGGGGGCACGTCTGGCACTGCAGGATTTGTGTCCCCGGCGGCGTGGTGTGTTACTGATGGTAGCCTTTGTTACTTTGGTCCCAGTTCTCTGCAGGCCATTCATTAGGTCCCCGTGTGGTTCTGGGGTTTTTGTCACCATTCTTGTGATAATTGTGAGATCTTGAGTGGAGCCCCAGATCGGGAGGGAGATTATCAGTGGTCTTGTATGACTTTCATTTTCTAATTATTGCTCCTTCGGTTGATTTCTTCACAGCCACAGTGTGTGAAAACCTTGTGAAAACTTCGAGAAAACCTTTGACCTCTGTCATTGCCAACAAAGGGAATAAAACAATGTATTGAGATGAACTTTTCATATTGACCAAATACTTATTTTCCACCATAGTTTTCAAATAAATTCTTTAAAAATCAGACAATGCGATTTTCTGGATTCTTTCCCCCCATTCGGTCTCACATAGCTGAGGTGTACCTATGGCAAAAGTGTAACCAGATGTATGGCCTTTCTACTGCAAAATTAATGTTAACCTCTTTTTTGCAACATCCTTTTTTTCCTGATAGTATCCAGACACTTGACTGCTAGAATGCGAACCCATAAGAGAAGTATGAAAAGATTTTTGAAAAAGTACCCACCCCACCCCCCTTGTTTACTGCTTACGGTCAGAGCCAGAGACGTAAGCAGTCTCTCACTACCATTTTCCGGGGTTACGTCCCGTAGGACCAACACCCGTACTAGTGAACAATTAACAAATGTGCAGGGGTAGTGAAAAAAAAATGCCCTGTACAATCAAGCATAGGGCAAGCCTACTTGTAACTTTTGTTTTATTATACTAAACCATATAGTTTTATTTATTGTTTATGTATTATACAGAATAAACTGTGGTACTTAGATTTTCCAACCTGTGCACCTTGCAGATACAACGTTTTTTGGGGAACTTCTTATAACTACAATAAATCCAGGGTTTGAATGAGCATGGATCTCACCTTTTAAGACCTTTCTCTCTTGTGATTCCTTATTAATTAATAGTCTTTTTAATCATATGACTTGCAACACACACAAATTCACCATGGCTTCCTGAAGCTATATAGAGCACCCTACTGACCCCACCCATATGATCTTAAATGTATGATTAAATACATAATAAATATGAAAATGCTTTGTTTAAAAAAGTCAAGAAAAATCTGAGAAGAATATGCGTATACTGCACTATTTTAGAAGTTACATGGTGTTTTCCACCCTAATTATAGTATTAATGTGGGAAAGTGTTTGATCTTTTTACCATAAAATCTGCATTGAGCTATTTACCAGTTTAACTTTACATGTGAGCCTCCTCAAGTTGGTTTTTCACAAGTCTATTTAACTGAAACAGCTGCTTAATAAATGATGATTATCTCCAGCTGCTTTAAGGCTTACTAAAAATGTACAAAGAGAAGGCAATACTAGTCTCCAGTAAAGTAGCTTTTCTTGATTATGATCATTGTCAAAGTAAATTAAATAATGTAAAACCAAAAAATAGACACTATTAGGCTGAGGCTCCACTAATGCGGACAGTAAAACACATGCAGAAAAACATGTGTTTTCTGTCCGGTTCAGCTGTGGTTTACCCATGATTTCCCCATGGGTTTTTTAGGCAATTTTTTTAAAATTTAGCTTTTTTAGTCCATTGCTGTCAATGGACTAAATCCAGCATCAAAACCGTGCCCCATCTGCATCCGCAGCCCCACGCTTGGGGCAGCTCAGAAAATGTGGCAAACTGCATTTTTTTTTCACGACACACACTGGGGACAATATGAGCGGTAGTGGAGCCTCAGCCTTAGGTTTAATATTCAGCTTATGTCTATTCAGTTTGATGCACATTGGCAGTTATTATTAAGTACACAAGCTCAAAATAACAACATACATTACATTGACATTATACTCACCTGTCAGCAGTATACATCTGTAGAAACTGCTACAGAATAAAAAAACAACGTACTTACCTTCCTCACTTCCTCATGCCCGGGGGAATCACACTTATTAAGTCCTGAGAGAAGAAGTTCCACCCACACTTCAGGTTAATTCTAACTATGGGGCTGTAATTCTATAAATCGGCCACTAGATGGAGCTTTGATTACATCACGTTAGATTCTGCAGATGTGAGAAGCTGCATTTCAGTTCACACGAGATTACGGACTTTATCACTGCCATGATTGTTCACAATCTTGCCACAGCGGGTATGTCACACAATGGGAAGAAAAATCCAGAAAATTGCCTCTTCTGCTGTTAGGAATTTTTTTTTTTGAGGCAGTGATTGGCTTATTATCAGCAGTGCTGCTGCTGATAGTGTAAAGTGCCCAGCAAGGTGGTAGATATGCTTTAAAGTTAAGTTCAGGTTTGAGCACTAGTATTTTATCAGAGCCTCAAAAAATCCAATTCAATACTGCTATACCCATATACCGTATGTCAGAAGAAAATGGTTCCTTTTATCATAATATTTTTTTATATTAAACTTAAACTTATATTAAACTTAAACTAAAATATATTAATTATGTCTGTGAGAAATATATTAGTTTACTTGTAAGCATTTTGGAAAATGAATAGGTAGGAAGACAAGATGGAAATTAAACTGACAGTACAACATTCCTGTTTGTTAATATGCAATAAACACAAAGCATAGTGTAGAAACAAGAGTAACACCTATGTTTGCTGCATCACTCAAATAAATGGACACATTTTGAAGATATTAGTTATTGCAACCTAATGATATGTCATTTATTAGGAAAATTAATCATAGTATATTAGACACTCCAACATCGGCTCTGCAATTAACCCTGCTTGCAGGAAAAAATGTAATTAAATACAGAAGATCATTATGTCCCCACATTCAGTAGACTATTATACTATCAATTAGGTTTTTATGCAGAAACATTTTTATTCAATGCCTGTAATGTCTTAATACTTTTAAATTAGCATCAATGGGTAAATGTAGTCCTATAAGTTATTAGTAAGATATAACATTCTATCCTAAAGCCACCTTAGGATCTGAAAAGTTTCACAATGCTTAGCGTAAAGCCAACTACTTGGCTATAAATAAATAGATCAAAATGTGGAGAAAAAAATTGTTGAATATAAAATAACATTAAGCCCAACTGTACTTCTGTGTACTATGCAAATGCATTTTCCTGTAGTTTGAAGATCCAGGTTAGCTGCAGAGAAGACTTTCACTAAATGGTCGATCCTATTGGTACACACCTCTTATGATCATTGAATTCAAGTGTTTTATTTAGACTAATGCTGTGGTTCCCAAAGCTGACCAAGAACCCTATGGTCACTCTGACAGCGTTTTAGAGGTTATATGTGGAGAGAAGAGAACCTTTCAGAAGAACTACCATCTCTGCAGCAATCCAGCAAACAGGCCTGTATGGTACATGGATGCTACTCCTTAGTAAAATTCACATGGCAGCCTGCCTAGAGTTTGCCAAAAGGCACCTGAAGGACTTTCAGACATGACAAATATTGAAATCTTTGGTTTGAATACCGGGCTTTACATTTGGAGGAAACCAGGATCCACTCATCACCAGGTCTATACCATCTCTATAGTGAAGTATGGTGGTGGCGGCATCAGGCTATGGGAATGTTTTTCAGTGCCAAGAACTGGGAGACTAGTCAGGATAAAGGGAAGGATGACTGCAGCAATTTACAGAGACATGGATTAAAACCTACTCCAGAGCGCTCTTGAACTCAGACTGGGTGACGGTTCATCTTTTAGCCAGATAATGACAAGCCAAGATATCAAAGGATTGAATATCCTTGAGTGGCCCAGCCAGAGCCCAGGAGAGGAATGGACGACACTGGCCAAGGATAGGTGCGCTAAGCTTTTGGCATCAACAAAGTATTGAGCAAAAGGGTGTGCATACTTATATACATGCTCATTTGATATTTTTTTATAAATTTGCCAAAACCTCAAGTAAACTTTTTTCATGTTGTTATTATGGGTGTTGTGTGTAGAAAAAATTTAATAAATAAATTTTGGAATAAGGCTGTACCATACTAAATGTTGCAATAGTAATGAAATAGTAATGAAAACTTTCTGGATGCACTGTACATAGATTGCAAATGTAGATTGGACTATTCAGAACTTTATTCCACAATGACAAGCAGAAGGAACAAAAACACCAAATCAAATCTGCAATTACTTTTGGAAGTCTTTTGGTGTTTTTACCATGACAGGCAATAGCGATTGGACAATGAGACGACAAAAATGTTGACATATTTTAGCAAATACTTACAAATTGTATGCAGACTGATTCTGAACTAATCAAGCACAACATCTGTCTGCATCTAATTTTCTTGCAATAGCAATCACTTTGTAAGGTGCACATCCTTTACCTCAACTTGTGGAGTGTCACTTCCATTAACAGTGTTTCAAATACAGGAAGTAACACTTTGCGATGTCACTTTCTGGGTTGGGGATCTAAAAAGATTAAGAACCACTGCTCTACTATCTTAGTCACCAATATCATGTCAATGGTTGTGTCTATATGTACTTTACAAAATAACCATATAACTGTCACGGGTGAACCACGAGAGTAGTGGACCCACCGTGCCACCAAACAAGCATAAACCAGGGCGCAGAGTCTAATGAGCCCCCGGTATTCACCAGAGCATTCCGCAAGGAATGGTGGAACTTTGCTGCGGTGAGCTCCCAGGTTGCGGTCCCAAGCCACACTTACGTGGCAGAGGCTGACAGTGGAGTATCGAAGGCGCGGTATCAAGACGGCAGGCAGAGATGTAATCAGACAGGCGGTAGTCGGGGCAGGCGGCAAACGGGGTAGTTGAAGACGGTCCAGGGGTTGGTAACGGTAAAGCGATAGATAGCAACAGAACCTGTGTGTCAGAGGCATAAAACACTTTTTTTTCAGGCAACTCCCTGTTGTCGCAGACTTCCTGATTCACCCAGGTCAGGTGGTCTGGTTGGACAGGGCTCCAGGTGTGTGAGCAGAGATAGCATGAGCCAATTCATGTGCCACGTTCTCTTCCACCAGCAGAGGGAGCCGATCTGAGAAAAGTCCTGGTCCTCTGAGGTTTAGGAGTAGACATAGTAGACCTGTAAATGGCACCTTTGTGGTTGCAGATCGCTGGGTGACACGGCGATCTGTGACAATAACTCTCCCAGGCATTACATGGAGATGACAGTTCCTGTTCCAAAAGCGGTACATAGGAACTATCTTTTTGAACTTCCTGCTCCTCCCCTTTCGCAGCTACACTCTGTAACGTCTCCCCGCCTGGAACAGGAAAAAGCCAGAGTTGGGTGGCCGATGCTGGACAGAGTTGAGTGCTCCTCCATTTCTTTGTGGCTGCCCGAGTCTAGCTTGGGCTGACCGCTTCTGGCAAGTTTTTTCAGCCCGAGCTGGACTCAAGGTGACCATGTGATTATAGGTTTGCTCTTACCTCCGAATAAACCTATGTACTACATGTGCTTCACAGTCAAACGACCCACTATAAAGACATGCGTTTTTTTACTGCATGCATTTTTACATAGACAACCAATGTTACCATTTACACTGTATGCCTTGCGTCTTTAAAAATGCATCGTTTCCACATGCTTTTTTAAAAACTCACTGCTGTATGCATTTTTTATTATTTTTTCCTGTATTTTACATTTATTTGTCAAAACTGCAAATGCAGATGTAATGTCAAAATGCATGTTTTTTTGTATATATGAAGAAACGCATGCCTATAAAAGCAAGCATGCCTTTAAAAAGCGCATATAGTGTGAATGGGCCCTTAGTCCCAATAGTCCTACAATGTTCCACTCCTCCAATGACATGTTGTTGTGATGGTGGTCGCTCCACTTATACTAAGAACAGAGAGACTTGGGAAGTGAGACATCCCATTTCTTAATGAGGCTCAGGAATGCCTAATGAGGTTTGGGGAGATATATTTTAAGCATTAAAACAATTATCAAGCCCCGTTTTGTGACCATTTGTGAATAAAGTGGTATGAAGACTTGCACAGGAAAAACAGATTGACTGCGCATGAAAAATAGATCTCCCGTGTTCACGCACTGCTGGTTGTTCCTAGAATTGGCATTTACTTTGGATGGTCACGCTGCCTGCGCTTTCCTTACACATACAGCATAGAGAGGATAGGGAGACATGAGTGCAGATTTCCCTGCGGGGCCTCCCTCCCAGGAAGATAATATGCAGTGAACTGTGCTCTCTTGTATATCTAGTTTTCCTGCTCTAAAACTGGGTGCGTCTTATGGTGAGATGCATCTTATAGTCTGAAAAATACAGTAAATTAAAGTTTCTTCCTATCATTTTTTTTCTTTTGTTTTTCAGTATACATTCACAGTAGGTGTTACTGGCAGGTGTTACATTTACAGAGAGGAGGGCGAGATCTCAAAAGGACCAAAAGGTCACTTAAACTGCAAGGGATTCAACACCTGTTTTCTTGTTGTATATTTAAATATAGGGTTCTTTTGTTTAATGTGCAATTTTATATGTCAGTAGTGCTGAATATAAAATAATTATTTCATGCTCTGTTTAGCACATATTAAAAGTCACAGCTTGTTACATTAACTTAATTATAGAAAGCTGCATTCAGTGTAATCGGTGAAAGATGTATGAGTTCTTGTTACTTGTAAGCTGCTAGGACTCATGTGACCCAGCTGCCATAATATGCTGGCCTGTCTATTCTTTTTAAAATGTGGATTCATGAAAGGGATACAATAGGGAGTTCTTTTGGTAATACACCCATTCGTGTATAAAGTAAAAACACTATGACAGTATGACAGGAGTCACCAATGAGGTTTAAAATGTCAGCCTTTTAAACTGATTATGTAATAATAATGTACATTACTGCTTTCTATTAGAGTGACCAGGACCTTTATAGGAAAAAATAGAACAATAGAAATGACGTGGCGTGAACATCTTCCGTGCAATCCGCAGTTTGGGCTGCATTTAGGTATCATACCGATGCATCCATGCAGCCAAGGGGAATAAACCCTTGGGTTCAAAACCACAGAAAAAGCTTCAGTCCCTATTTAACCCTGTGTAATCTGCCTCTCTATTTGATACCTAAGGGGTATAAAGATGCATAGTAAATAGGTATGTAGAATATTGACACATCACATTTGGTTTATGAATAACCAATAGGGTTATTGGAAATATTCTTAACTCCAGTTAAGTCAAACTTTAGGAGTTTTGGTTGCCTGCTTTATAATATCACTTTTACAGTAGAACATCATAGGGTGGACCAGGGTGTTAGAGTGTCCCTTTTTGTTGTAGGGTGATGCAAGTTCAGAGAGGCTGCCCATAGCTGCAGTACCCTATAGCAGATCTACAGTATTTACATTCAGACAGAACCAGCAGAACAGTATAAGAAGCTTCAGTATAGTTACCTAAAACTGTCCATGCATGGGACAAAGCGATCATTTAATTATTTAATTTCAAATCAATTATTTTCTTTCTTCTGAAATTAAAAAGTGATAAAAATCAAGTATAAAATGTGATCAATCAGGTTTTAAATTTGAATCAAATCAGATTTTGAAGTATGAGCAGACAAATTTATATTTTTAACTGGAAAGAAATCAAATTTAGGAAAATAGGTTAAAAACCATCAATATTCTGCTGATTGTACAAGTTGAACAAATTAAAAATAGATTGAGCAAAAGTTGATGTGTGTGGCTAGCTAAACTCACCTCTCAACACTGCCAGCATGCATTGATCATCAATAGTGATGGCGCGAATCCGGAATTGCGCGTTCGCCGTTCGCGAACTAGCGCAAAAGTTTGCGAACCCGGCGAACCCGCCATTGACTTCAATGGGATGCGAATTTTAAAAAACAAAGGGACCCTTTCAGGCCACAATAGTGTTGGGAAAGTTGTT
>CM070036.1:83269126-83283329 GCA_036250615.1 Ptychadena robeensis | reverse complement strand
ATTGGTTGGTTTTAATCGATCCTAATTTTTATCTCAGAGTGTATGGCCAGCATTATTGTGTTACTTTAATCTCTGCCAGAAAGGTCTCTTTGTTTTGCCTATGTAAAAGGCCCCACAGGGGCAGTTAAACATATAAATTACCCCTGGGGTTTGACAGGTAGCAAAGTGATTGGGAGTTAAATGTTTACCCCCAAGAAGGTAACATTATCACTGTTGTTGAGATGTGGGCAGTATCTACATCTTGAATCACTGCATTTGTGTGTGCCGTACTTTTTAACAAAAGGTTTAATAGTTGTCCCTTTGTAATGATTTGCTACCAGCCTGTCCTTTAACCGCCCTAGCGGTCAGGACAGCAGCATCTTGTCCAGTGCTGCTACTGCTACTATAGCACTGGACGAGATGGTGTCGTCCAGCACACATCGGGGCTCCAGGCAGCGCATACTCACAGTTCTGCGCTGTCCCGGTGTCCCCGATGTCACAGGCAGGCTGGCAGCCTATCCTCCTTCTCCCCCCCCCCCCCTCCGAGTGACATGATGACGTCACATCGGGGAGGCGGTGGGAAATTCAAAAGTACAGTACATTAAATCAGTTTTCTATGTAGAAAACTAATTTCAATATGTACTAAATCTCGCTAGAATAAAAAGTCTCTGGTGCCCCAGATGTGCCCATATGCAGTAACCCTCTTTTCCCTGGTGTGATTTTACCACATCCATCACACCAGGTTAGAGAGGATTAACTGCAAATGGGCACATCTGGGGCACCAGGGACTTTATTTGGGCGAGATTTAGTACATAGCAGCAAAGCTTTGTGCCCTGATTTCTGTGTTTTCTCATTAAATTTATTTAAAAAAAAAAAAAAAAATTATTTTACATAATTGTTTGTTTCAAAAATTTTTATAGTCAGGATGTCTATTAGACCCTTGTACGGACATATTTCAGGAAGTTACAGGCCTACAACATAAAGAAAAATGTACCATTGAAGTCTATGGTGCGCTTTTGGTACAGAAATCTGGACCTCAGCAGTGCACTAGGGGGGTTAATGAGGTGGTTATCCTGAACTCTAACTCTCATGTTTCTTTAACAAAATTTCTCAATATGGGGTTCTCCCATAGTAGATCCCAGTGGCGTGTGAGGATCCGTCTCACTACAAGCTTTGGCATATTAAACCCTGTCTGGTCCTTCCCTTAGCTTTATTAAAAGCTTTTTTTAGGCAAGTCCTGCTATAGTCCCTTTGAAGTGGGCGCTGTTGTAACAATTGAGCCTCCCTAAGATAATACTTTTGATTGGTACAGTTTCTTTTGAATTAAATATTGGCTAAAAGGTATCAATTTAATAAGGTATTGTGGGTGGTAGCTGGTAGCGTACAGGATTGTATTGCCTGCTGTCTCTTTCCGATATAAAGACGTTTTTAGATTGTTATCGTTGTCAATGAAAATCATTATATACCAAAATGGTATTTTGATTAGGTCGCAATTAAGTGTGAATTTTAGGTTCATATCATTATTCTGGATCTTCTAAACAAACAGTTCCAGGTCAGTTTTAGTGCCATTCCAAATAAAAAAAATATCATTGATGTATCGACGATACAAACTAAAATGTTGTGTGAATATTTCCAGTTCCAGGTCTGCCCACATCAAACGCACCCACTGACCCAGATACAAGTTGGCATAGCTAGGGACTCACACGGTGCCCATAGCTACCCCTTGTATCTGGAGGTAAAACTGATTATTGAAAAGAAAAAAGTTTAGATTCAAAGTGAACTCAAGTATTTAAGGATGAAACCGTTGAAGTCTCTTTGACTCCTCTCGTTGATAAATCCCTCTACAGCTTAAATTCCTTTGTTATGAGGAATCGATGTAGAGGGCCTCCACATCCAGACTTACAAGCCATGAGCCGGGTCCCACACTTAGGCCCTCTATGGCTTAAAGTAAATGTCTGGTGTCTCCTAAATAAGGTTGTAGTCCATCTACATGAGGGTGCAGGTGGGTATCAATGAGTGAGCTTGCCTTCTCTGTAATGCTACCAATTCCAGCAACAATTGGTAACCCTGGGGGGGGGGGGCGCATTCTTGTGTATTTTTGGTAGTGTAAAGAATGTTGGAATGATAAAGTCGGTCACAGTCAAATAATCATGTGTATTCTCATCAATTACATTTTGGGAGAAAGCCTAATAACATTATGATATTCTTTCTTGCAGTAGTCAGTAAGCAACCTGGAGATTGGTCTGTACCGCTCCAGGTTATTAGGCACATGGTATCATATTTTTGATTGTCCATTATGACAACATTACCACCTTTATCAGATGGCTTAATGGTAATGGTATTGTCACTTTATTTTTGTTTAAAGCTCTCTTCTTTAATTTTGGTCAAATTCCTTGACCGTCCTTGAGTTATTTTGACAAGTTCTAGTTCTTTGGTCACCCTATTGACAAATGTGTGCACAGCGGGATTCAAGGTTAATGTCGGAAAGAATTTGGATTTAGGATTGACCTTAGGTATCTTAGTTAGTCTCCTAGCATGTGTTGAAGTCAAGTAATGATCTTCTTCTAATGTGTCCCTATCATATTGCTCTAATTGGAGCAAGGTAAGATCTTTTAATGCCTGGAAGTGGCTTGTAGTCCAGTCCAGGCAAATAGGTGTATGTCCTTTATTGTATCGAAGATATCCATATTTTTGTCAGGGCAAAAGCATCTAGAGATAATGTCTCAAACTCAGCCTGTGTTAGTGTATGAATAGATAAATTCATTACTTTCATACCTTCGATATTGGGCCTATTGGTGGTCAGTGGTAGTTTTATTTGTTTCTCCTTTGGGTCCAGTTTGGATTTGTCTAAAAAACCCTCAGTCGATTGTGGGCTAGGTGTATCCCTAGGTAATTTGGAATACACCTGGCCCACAATCGTCTGAGGGTTTTTTATTTAAGCACTTGGCCATTCTCAGAAGACAGAGAATGGTCACGTACAAAGCAGTGTTCGCATAAAAAAATAAAAAAGTCAACCATACCACAACCAAACAGTATAGCATATAGCAAAAGAAGGAACACCATATGTAGAGATCGGGCATGTATGATGAATTAAACCCCATAAAGTTAAATAGAGGGATCACTAAGAGTTAAGGCACATATGTCTCTGTTGACATTAAAAACTGCAGTGCTCTTCATTTCCTCTAGTATCAACCTCAGCACCAAATCTGTACACAAATATTCATAGCTAAGCAGCGGCATGAAAACACCTAGCACAATCCAAACCATTGTACCCAGGGGCAGTAGAAACATATTTTGGGCAGTGACACATCAAACTTCTCTGCAAATCTGACTAACAAGTCTGCCAGGAGATGCCAAGGGAATGTCCTTTGTCTTATTATATAGTGCCAACAGTAACATTTCAGTGAACAGTTTCGAAAAGATCCTTTTCTTTTACAGTATTAGCTGGCTCCAGTGCACTAGGCCCTTTCATCCTACTTCAGTGTCTCATCTCACAAATGCTCTTCTGAAGGAAAGGGCAAACATTCCCACATAAACACTAAACAACCATGTAGAAGACCTTCCTAAAAAGTGAAAGCTGTAATGGCTTAGAAAGGGGAACCAAATCAATATTGATTATTATGAATTTAGAATATTTTTTTGTTCCTATAGGTTTAAAGCATAGGTGCACTAATACCTTTGTGCATATATGCTAACTTATTGTGATGCATTGGCTTTAATTTCAAAGGCACCTGAAACTGTGTTAACATACCTGTGCTAAAGTTCACTTGTACTGTGCACTGGATTACAAAATTGGCCTAATTTTCAGTTCCTGAAAGCTGAAGATATCTAAATATAAACCTTACCTTTACCCACTACAGATAGGTTTCCAAAAAATGTTAAGCTCATAAATGCTTAAACTTAAAGTGGCTTTTAAGGGCTTTGAAATTTAGTTGCAATGGTAACCAGTTTTTAACTTTATTTTATATATTGCTTATTTTTTAATGGTTTAACCAGCACTTCTGTATGCCTATTTATTTTTTCAGTTTCATTTATTTCTTTTCTTTGTTAAACTCTGTTATAATTATAATAATAATTTTAATGTTTAATAAATGGGGGACATCAATCTAAACACTTATGGTAGCCATACACTTATCTCATTCCCACACGATCGGCTCTCAGTTGATCGCTACATGCGACCGAACAATCGATCATGGTGATCAAAGTGCACTTCACCTTGGGTTTTCCGATTTTTAGAAAATTTTTGCCATAACCAATCCAAGCCTCAAAAAAAACGTGTCGATTCCTGGAATGCCTTAGATCAGAAATTATGGCAGGGTATATCAAGTAAATGTATTTATTTGTTCACAATGTTTGTACATAACATTTGGCTATTTGGAATTGATTGTGTGTAGATGTTTATTTAGTGTCAGGTTTTGCCGTTATCTGTGATAATTGATATAATGTTTTAATGTATTTGAAAAGTGTGTGTTTCTGGGTTAAGCTCTTATTGCCGGGCTGGGGTTCATGGCTTTGGAAGGAGTAAGGGGTTAATATGACCCATTACAATTTCTATGTTATTATCCGTAATCATTTGTTAGGCTTACAGATACATGTATATTCTGTATAGAAGGTGACTGCACAAAAGGAAGCTAGTATAAGGAAAAATGGTTTGGTCAAACAGGAGGGGATTTAGGGTCTCCACCAAGTCTGATCAGCCTTTTTTTGATTTCCTGATCAATTTAAATTTTTGGGGGTCGATTGAGCCAGGTGGGCAGGTATAGATTCCTGCTCAATCGACCGCAACAGATTGATTTTTTATTCGAATTGGAAAATTGATATGTGTATGGCTACCTTTACTCTTCAAGACATAGAGAATGAACTCATTATGCATAGACAAGCTCCTATTCTGTCTAGGTTTAGTTGAGTCTAGTTTACCAGCACTCAGTTGCTCCCAGCAATTACATGTGCAAAGGACGATATTTTGGAACAGGAATTAGCAAGTACAAAAGGTGGTCCAAAGGCCCTAAAAGAAACAAGACCATGTGGTAACCAATCCACCTGACCACCACACTCTCATACTCTGAAATATATTTCATACTTCTGCCAACTGCAGTTTTAAGTTGTGATATACATTCCTAATTGACTGCTGCAAGATGTCCTATGAATTACATAATTCTAACTTTCACTAATATTAACTAATATTAACATTGTGTCTATATTATGTGAGAAGAAATATGTATTAAAGAACAAATAAGTCTATGTATTGAGGTTTAGATAAGTCTGTAATAATATTATAAAAAAATAAAGTTTATCAATGCCTTTATGGGGCAGCCTTAGCAAGATTACATTTAATAAAATTGTTGTATAAAAATATAAAAAAAATATGTTTTAAAAATGTTCCTTAATCTTACTATGTGTGACTAAATGGGACATTATTTCTGTATATCAGTAAAAATCTGTCCTAAGCCAGTGGTAAAGTGAGTTTACACATTACAGATCTTCTAGACTCCTGAGCTGCCAATATTCGGTATGTGAATTGAGCATATGTATTTTGTACATAAACAATATGTCTTGATATACAATATGTATTTTGTAAGATTGCAGAAGCAGATGTTACAGAAACACTATTCATAATAGTGCCATTAGCCAATTTTTGTTGCTGATCCCTCATGCTAGACCCGTATGTTTTTTAATCCCAGAATGTATAGTCAGGAACAGGTTTCACAGGCTTACTGATTACAGTTTCTGAGCATTTATGGAAATCCTCATCACTGACTGGTCAACAATCCTTTGACAAATTGCCCATTAATGCCTGAAATATTTGGCACTCTCGCTTGCTGGAGATCAAATCAACTTAACATTCAATGTCTCTTTGGTCCATTAACTTCTCTGAACAGAGCTTAAATAACTAAATAAAAGTTCTGTTCTTTAGGGTCATTAATGCACTTATGATAGATGTATTAATCCACTAACATGTATAAAAACATATTTTAAGTGCCTTTGGACTTAGTTTGCTATTAATAATTGGGAATATTGCCAACATTTAGACATTTGTGGCATGAAATTTTTTTCCCTTTTAAATTTTATTTCTTCGTCTTTAAAAAAACTAAAAGTTCATGATATAACCTAAGGAAATATAAAAAGTAATATAAAAAACAACAAGACCAGGTAAATATTAAAACATTTTCCCTTTATTTATTTGTTTTTAAAAAAAGCAAAAAAAACAACAACAAATCTGTATGGGGAATGAATATGGCATAGGCTGATTCATATACTTTATTGTCCTTTTTTATTTATTTCCTGGATCACTCTTCTTGGGTACACACCTGCCATCAATTTAGGAGACTTGATTATACCCAAATAACGTTCAGTTTCCTAGTAGGATTTTCCACATTTTGACTATGACTTCACTAGCTTCAGTCAAATTGTAAGTTTGTATGCATCAAAAAAACATTTGTGTTTTAATAATTCCAAAACAACTGTCAACATTTCTAGGTGGCCAAACAAGTTAACATAGACAGCAAATTGCCAGAAGCTAAAAGAAGCCTTCCAACACCCTAAAGTGTCATCATGGGATTTTCAGCAGGCTCATGCTACTGTTGATGTTAAAATGCATGCCTCTACAGTCAGAGACCACATAAATGTTACTTGCATGGGAGGTGTGCATGATGAAAAGCTTTGCACATCGAGACCAGACTGTTTTCAGTTTGCCACTGAATGTAGACCAAGATAGTGACTTCTGGAAAAATTTCTTATGGGAAGTCGATGAGTTTAAAATGTAATTGTTTGGACATGAGAACAGACATTTTTGGGACAGCTTACCGGCTCTTTGTGATTCTGTGGTGTCTTCCAGCAACTCCAGCTGTAAATCTCTTCTCAGAGGCTGTCTGAGATGCCCATACCTGTTAAACAGAGTCCTCACATCAATGATGCCAGGGACGTTCAGGAGATGCACAATTTAAACAGATCACAACATTATCTATTAAAAATTTTTCACATCTTTTGGCATCCAATTCCAGGAGGAAAGGGGCCACTTGGGAGGTTAAAAGTTAATTTATTTAAGCTAAACAGCCAATAGATGTGGTGTTGGCATTTGTCTTCTTAGTTCCTTTCTACTTGCTGACTAAGCCAGTGATACACACTCTGTTTTCAATGAGCCACAGTATATATGGATGATAAATGATGCGACCAAGGGGAAACAGAATTGTAATGCTATTGAGAGGTTAGTGTTAGATTGATTTGACCCTAATAGATTTAGATGGGTTTTAAAATAGTTACTAACAAGTTCTAAACTAAACTGTTTAATAACTATTTAATAATTTAAATTGATATATTTTTTTGAGAGAAAGATTTTAGATATATTAATAATAGCTAATCATTGTAAGCATTGTCAGTTTAAAATGGTTTGTCTCTGCCCTGTTAGTTTCGTTGTGTTTAACCAGCAAAGAAAAAAAATGGCTAAAGCTAGCCATACATTGTCGGATTCCATGGCCGATCGATCACCTATCCGATCGATTCCGGCGATGTCAGCGGGAATCGGAGGTCCGATCGCTACATACCACCTTGGCCCACGGATTCCTGGACGATTCCGTGTCCGATCGCTAACTTCACAAATGGCAACTCCCCCTGATGTGTGCTGAATCGGATCAGAAAGACCAACATGTTGGTTCTCTGTCCGATCCGATTCTGTGCCCCCGATCAATCGGACGTGATCGATCGGACAAGGTGGGCTTCACGCGATTCCGGGACGATCGTTTCGCGTGCACGCGCCCGGAATCGATCGTCCCGGAATCCGATGGGAAACGGACCAGTGTATGGGGGCCTTTAGAGAGAGTCTGGGAGCATCTACATCTAATATCTAACTACACCCCATTTTTAATCCATAGGCTTTAATAATGAAAGCATACATTTTATACTTACGCACAATGTCATAGCCATCAGTCAAAAGTAACGGCTATGGGAACGGAGTTTGCCCCGAGTTACACCAACCTGACTATGGGCCGTTTCGAAGAGTGCACCATTATGAACGAAAATATCCCATACATCGAGAACATAATTTTTTCCAGACGGTATTCACGAGTTCCCACAAGAACCTGACCATCGACTACCTACATGTACAACTTTTTCTCTCCCCGGATCTTACCACAGAAACTATATATTTTTTCAAAAAAGTTGACGCCAACGGTTATTTCAATTTTCATAGCTGCCATGCGAAAGAATAGGGAACTAATATTCCATTTAGACAATTTCAATGGTTAAGTAGGAATTGCTCAACAATCAATGACTTTAAAAAGCAAACTAGCATTTTAACACGGAAAATCAAGAAGAACTATCCCAGGAAGCTAAATGAATCATCTAAGGATAGAGCAAGGCAACAAATCTAGACAAATCTACTTCAACCCAAGCAAAAAAGCAATCCCACAATACCTGAATGTTTATAACAAGATTCAAAATCCATCCTACCAACCATGGGCAGATGCATTTTCTGCACAAACCTCAAAAATATTCTTGCACCCAGTTAATTAAAAAAGCATCCAAAAACAGCTCTGGCTCAGAGAGAGTGACACCCCTGTAACAAATACCATACATGGAGACGCACAATGCATTCCGACGCCTTAGGGCTAGAGAATCTTATTGGATTTACAAAGCAAAAACGCCACAACCAGGCGGACTTAATGAAATCACAGAAATTATTGAATAATGTATACTCCAGGTTGATCAAGATTATTACATTAACCTTAGTTGATTTAGTCAGTTATTGGGACTTTCTTACATATGAACCTATTCATGAACATTATTGTATCCATATGTTTCTCCATATGAACTTATGCATATATCAGTTTACAAATATTTATTGATTTTCTATACAGTTCAGATACTTCATACCCCATATTATGACCAGATTCTTTATTAGTTATTTTTTATCTCTATCTACATTTTATTCTATTTTCATCCGTTTTTAATTTATTATTTATTACAAATATTTATTTCTTAAAAATGGACATTTAACATGTGTTTTAGAATCCCAATTATGTTGAACATCCTATTTGTTTTTTTAACCAAGGTGAAGTTATCACCATCTAAATCTTATGTATCATTACCATATACTATACCTTCTAAACCCATCTACTTGCCTTTTTATTGTAATTCTATGTTATATAAAAAATCTTTTTTTATTATTTTTATTTTAGTGTGTAGGAATTTTCCTCCTTTCTGTTATATTCTCCCTCCTACATTAAACTGCCTCTCAAATATGAGCCACAACCACTCCACCATATTATGGATGTCTTCAAAAATATCCATATATTCACTACATGTTCTGCTCAATTATTGCACTCTCTGCTCTTTTTCTCCCTCAACACAAACTGTATCCTCTTTGTTACAGTTTGTGTTTTAAAGGTGACAGCACAGCGCACTGTACTTATATACGAGAACGCACCCGCACCCCACAGGCACCCGCAGTTCAGACACATAACACTGAGCATGCGCGTCTGTCACAGCCCGTTCCCACGCATGCGCACGTTAACATCACACAAGCTAATGACATGTATACCCAGCAGGATTAAAGAATCACGCACCATAATAGAGTGCGCATCCTTTGTTCTTGCTGGTCCTGCCAATAATCTTAGCCAAATCTGTCTTTTAAGGTAATAATTACTGATCTATACCTTGTTTTAAACAACCACTCATATCTGACTATATTTCCGTTATGAAACACTTTTTGTTGTGAGATTATACTTTGATTTAGATCTACATCTACATTTATCTATTATATGACCTACGTACAAATATATATTTTTATACAGTATACTTAAAATACCCTTCTATTAATTTTTTTTTACATATTTACTTGGTGATACACATTATAGAAGTTGATTTATAACTATGTAAATATTTGGATTTCATATACCTATGGCTGCTCATATGTCTACATCATGTACCTTATATACATATATATTCATTTATATTCTGTTTTATATATATATATAACTTTTATCTGTATATATTATATATATATAGTATATAACATAGATTATTTTATGTATATCATATAACTTGGGTATTCTTAAAGCCCCCCCATACATGCTTAGATTTTATGGCCGACTGACGGCCATGCGCGCTCTCGGCGATAGTGCTTGAATCGGCAGCCAAAACGATCTAAGCCATTACGGACATGTCCATAATTCTTAGATCAGTCTGATACTTTAGTATCAAAAAGTATAAGTATAGTCTCCTCAGATGCGAGGGATCTCAGATCCATCGGGCTAAAGAATCAGCCCAGAAGCAGGCTGCATCCTGCTTCTCTCCCTGTGAGGGGGGAGGTGCTTCTCTCCCTTCGTGCTGACACAGCACAGCCAGCTTGTCTGCTGGGTGTGCCAATCCGACGGACAGCACTGGCATGCAAAGGGTGCCTGGTCCGATTGTGACGCGATGTTTCAGCCAATTAACCATGAGTGATGACGTAGATCGGTCAAAACATTGGGTCACAATCTATACGTGTATGGGGGGCTTAAGATATACTTTACAAATGTTAAGGTTAAAATGATCTATTCTAAATAAATCTATTTTGATGAATCGTAATGACATCGTACATTTTATGAAGGTAAACGTTTAGCAATTTCTGCTGAATCTGTAACTTTGTGCTCCTAGATATAATTGGCTAGCATACACTTTTTATCTTGACCCCCCCCCCCCCCCCCCCAACTCTCTTGTCCCTCTAGCAATGTTCATACCTGTCTTCTATGTTGCCGTATTTTGCCAGTTGCTGCCATGTATGGATGGTTTGAGCAAGGTGCACCCATTAAATGACAAGCTTACAGTCTGAGCATGGAAATACCTCTACCCCTTACAAGGGGTACAAGGAGTTACACATGCATTACGGTGCATCTCAAGCACATGGATTTTGACACCATGGAAACATGGCTTAGGCATCTCCAACTCTTAGCCCTTTCCTGATTGCAAGGGTAACTTCAAAGCAGAATAAAAATTTACACACTCAAGACCAATTCATTATGTGTTAAAAAATACCAGTTGATTTTTCTCCCTTTTAAAAAGTGCTATACTCTTCCTTGATTGCTGGCATTTCAGTACATGTATTGTTTATCTGATTAGTAGAAGTGTTCCTATTTACTTACATGACAAATTGGATTGCAGTTTAGAGATAGAGAGACTTTAGTAAGTGATGAACTGTAAACTAATGCACCATTTCGTAATGTAAGAAACTAAAGAAAAATGTGCTGTTGTTAAGTAAAGCTGTAAAATATGTTTTAAACTAAAACTAAAGTCTGTGTGTATTGCCACATTTATCACATGGATTTAAAAGTATCTGTATATAGGTATACTATAATTATTATTATTTGTAGATTAATGTTGCCTTATTTTTGCAGGATATATCCATCAGAATAATTCTGCCTTATTTTTGCAGAATGTATCCATCAATCTGGTATATGGGAGAATGTGGTCATCAGTCTTTAGAATGTGCTATGTGGGCGTCAGGCAGTGGAATGTTGATATCAGAGGATATGAGCATCAGGACATAGTAATTTCCATAAATTTTGTATAGATTTATGTTTGTGCAAGTTGGCATAGTGGAAAGTGCATACTGTAAGGCTCAGTGTTTGTGTAAAGTGATGACATTCTTATAGCATATGTGTTATTAGGATATAGATGTGTGCAGGTGGCCACATGAATGGAAAACAGAAACAGAAAGACATGTATAAGGGCATTTCAGGAAGATTACATCTGAGCTGAAATGTAGAAGCAAAGCTTTGCAAGGGTCAAGGGCAGGGATCACAGAGTAATTCATACTATATACAGGGTACTATATACAGGGAGTGCAGAATTATTAGGCAAGTGGTATTTTTGAGGACTAATTTTATTATTGAACAACAACCATGTTCTCAATGAACCCAAAAAACTCATTAATATCAAAGCTGAATATTTTTGGAAGTAGTTTTTAGTTTGTTTTTAGTTTTAGCTATTTTAGGGGGATATCTGTGTGTGCAGGTGACTATTACTGTGCATAATTATTAGGCAACTTAACAACACATTTATACCCATTTCAAATTTTTTTTTATACCAGTGAAACCAATATAACATCTCAACATTCACAAATATAAATTTCTGACATTCAAATCAAAAACAAAACAAAAACAAATCAGTGACCAATATAGCCACCTTCTTTGCAGGACACTAAAAAGCCTGCCATCCATGGATTCTGTCAGTGTTTTGATCTGTTCACCAATCAACATTGCGTGCAGAGCAGCAACCACACCTCCCAGACACTGTTCAGAGAGGTTGACTGTTTCCCTCCTTGTAAATCACACACATTTGATGATGACCACAGGTTCTCAATGGGGTTCAGACAGGTGAACAAGGAGGCCATGTCAGTTTTCTTCTTTTATACCTTTCATGCCAGCCACGCTGTGGAGTAACTTGGACGTGTGTGATGGTGGAGCATTGTCCTGCATGAAAATCATGTTTTTCTTGAAGAGGATGCAGACTTCTTCCTGTACCACTGCTTGAAGAAGGTATCTTCCATAAACTGGCAGTAGGACTGGAGTGAGCGTTGACCCATCCTCAACCCGAAAAGGCCCCACACAGCTCATCTTTGATGATACCAGACCCAAACAGTAAACCACCTCTCACTTGCTGGCGTCTGAGTCAGACTGAGCTCTCTGCCCTTACCAATCCAGCCACATGCCCATCATCGGCCATCAAGACTCACTCTCATTCATCAGTCCATAAACTTAGAAAATCAGTCTTGAGTATTTTCTTTTTGGCCCAGTTTTGACGTTTCAGCTGTTTGTGTCCTGTTGCAGTGGTGGTCGTCTTTCAGCTTTGCTTTCTGAGTCTCTGAGTATGCACACCTTGTGCTTTTGGGCACTTCAGTGATGTTCAGATCTGAAATATGGCCAAACTGGTGGCAGTGGCATCTTGGCAGCTGCACGCTTGACTTTTCTACAGTTCATGGGTCAGTTATTTTGCGCCTTTGTTGTTTTCCACACACCGGCAATTCTTGTTGGACCCTTGTTTTGCAATTTTAAGAGTGTCTCCTCGCGTTCCCTATTTTTTGACTTTTCTAAGCTGTCAAGTCCTTCTTTTGAACCCATGCTGCAAAGGAAGGTTGCCACATATCTAACTTTGTCGTATATTGCCAATTATTTCACTGATCTATATTTAATTCGGTGGTTTTGGTTAGTGTTTCATTAGACCACACCCCTTCTCATAAACGAAATGAGATGCATCACATAATATGCTTAATTGGTAGAGGCTTCGAGCCTATTTACAGTGGGTAGAACAACATCATAAGAGATGATGTGGCAAATACTATTTGCCTAATATTCTCACTCCCTGTAGTGCTTCTGCAACGGAGCAAAGAGGACACTGGTGCTGGACGTGTACTCGTAGTACAATAAATAAACAAAAATCTATTCTTACACTAACACACAAATCCAAATAGATTGAAGGTCATATGAGTTTATTCACTGTTGCTGCCTACGCCTACGAAAGCTGTGTGACTATATCTATATATATATATAGTGATATATTTAACTTGAATTTCTTAGATGGTTACTGCGCTTAGTGACTGTCACGATTCTTCCTTAAAATGTTTTATATCAGTAAAACTCACAGGTAAATCTGTTTTCTCCCAAGGCTTTTTCCGGAATTAAATTTTGGGCATGGAGACTCATACAACTACCCCCCTAGTCCCTTATAGACTTATTTTCATGGCCAGAGCATGATGAAAAACAGATGCTGTGAATTTCTTAGTGCCCCAGCTGGCGTTTGTTTAATAGTTTCTAGTCCAACTGAATTTGTTGGGAAGATATATGTGATTTCCCAACTAGAACTTGTTCATTGCCAAGGTGCCTAATCTTGTACTCGTATAGCAGTCTCATTATCATCGGTGTCGGATTCCATGGCCAAGTTGAGCACCTCCCCCCACTCCGATTCGGCCCCGATTCTGCCGTGGGACGCAGGTCCGTGTGATCGCTCGGCCACTTAAGAGTATCCATCGGCCCTGCTCACCCCTCCTGTCCCAATGGATTCGCCGGACGATTCCGTGTCCGCTTGTCCACCTCCCGCACCGCATTAACTCCCGGCTCCCCCCTGCTCTCGGGCATTGAATCCAATTCGTGTGTGGAACCAACATTGTTGGTTCCTCTGTCGGATTCCGCTTCCTGGTGCCCCTGACCGACTCGGACCTGATCGATTGGAGTGTCAAGACACGGCATGGAAT
>CM070036.1:83229667-83241541 GCA_036250615.1 Ptychadena robeensis | reverse complement strand
TTAATGTACAATCGAAATAAATGTCCACAACGGGCAATCAAGGCTTATTTGATTTTATGCTTTATTTGGATCACTTTTAGTCCATCAGATACAGAAAAAAGATATTTCTCAAATGACAATCTTTGTATAATTGATTTCATGCAATATTAAAATTTTCTGAGATTTTGATTTTGGGGTTTTTATAAATCATAATCATCAAAATTATAACAACTAAAGGCTTGAAATATTTGCTCAGTCTCTTTCATGTATTAGTTTCACCTTTTAAGTTGAATTACGTAAATGCAGTTCACTTTTAAAACCACTTTCTATACTTGTGATAACCCCACAGAGTGGTTGACTCTTGAACACCTTTATTACAAATCTGTCCAGTAAAGGAATTCCCCACAATTCCCCCCCTCCCTATCTCACAGGGACAAGGCCAGAAAGATCGTTCATGTTAATTGTCTCATTGTCTAAATTAACTTGCTATGTATGAGTAGGTTTATCCCAGCTCAGCGCCTTATCCAGTTGGGTTTTCTTTTGACCTAAAGGTGGCAAACCTATAACTATAACCATATGAATCCATGCGTATTTGCCATGAATCTATACGATAGCCTTTGGTGTTCTTGCCTTAGAAAATAGAACCTTGTCCCTGCACAGGCATACATGCATGTAGACAAGACCTGGTTGCAAAGACACTGGAGAAAATAGTAGCATTAAAATGAAATAATAAATACATTTATTACATTTCATTACAATATTAGAGGTGTATGTCAGGTATTTGGTGAAATAACTTTTTTGGGTGCAGTACATGAGTTCATGAAAACAAGAACCAGTAGTAAATGCTCATGTTATGCTGAACCTTGCCTAAAAGAACTGTAGTTCAACTAATCATGTAGGTGAGAAAACATTTTAAGCTTTTAATCCACATTGTGAAAAGCTGCAATGAAATCACATTCAATTGAAATAAGCATGTAAAACTGTGCAGGGCTGAGGTGCTTATGGCCCATACACACTTAATGATAAGTCATGATAAATCATCTTGGCTGAATATCTAGTGTGTACGTCTGCTGGGTGAAGTTGTTCATTTATTGGTAAGAACTAACTCCTGAATGACCATCCTGCCCAGTGCCTGTTAAATTCTACTGAGGAGGACTCAGTAGGATGCCACTTACCTGCCCCCCCCCCCCTTTCCTCTTGTCTCTCTGTACAACAGATCAAGCGCTAGGGTATTCAAGAATCATTCCCAATAACCAAGATTGAATCCCAGATCCAAAGGATTTTCTATGTACCTGTCAAAATAAATATGCTGCATTTTCTAATGGTACATATTTTGTGATCTCAACCTTTCCCTTATTTTGCTTTTCAGATGTTTGCTCAGAACAAGCATGCAGCTCTTATGACACAAGGAACTACCAACAAGCCAACTACCAACAAGGTAGCAATGATCAATCAAAGTTACAGTTTAAAAAAAAATCTAATAGTTCTGTTTTGACAGATTATTTTTGCATAATGATGACCTAGAATTTCTAACAAAAATTTCTTCTACTAAATATGTACATTTATAAGAGATGCAATAAAAAAAGTTTCCTTTTGACAAAAGTGTATTCTTGTCTAAACAATTTTGAATTTTGCATGTTTGTAAATGGCTCACTCTGGGCCTGGTGATTTTACAGCACAATACAACACAAATGTACAACATTTACAGATATTCCAAGGGAAGATAAGCAACATATCCAAAACTGAAAAGGCTTGATGTTCCATCTTTTTATAAGATCCAAATTTGAACCCATCCTGAGTAGAAGGAAGGAAGAAAAATTATAACCGCATATATATCTCTTTAACTATTGGACAAGACACAGAATCAAACCTGGTGATTCCTGATATTTAAAAAATGAAAGCATATTGCTCCCTGCTGTCTTTCTCAAAGAGTCATCGACTTGTGCCTTTCGGGGCAATGTTAACTTATTCTGGCAGTACAATGGGAAAAATTATTCAAATAATAATTGTAAAGGGATTAGTGCAGGGAGGTTGTGCAGAACGCTTATGTCAATGCAAGCCTGCAAAGTGCAGTAGCTTGTAGCAATGTGTCAAGTAATGTCTTAGGTCATCTGCCCAAAGTAAACTGAAATGTAATTAGTAGACATGAATGAAATACCTCTACAGGCAATGGTCGATGCTAAAAATTGTAATTATTAAATGTATTATAGTGTGCATACACTCCCAATTATCATATAGGGCAAACATTAATTCCTAAATAATTTGTTTCTTAAATAGACCATTTAGTTTCATCACAACTAAATAATAGACTGTGATCTTTTGCAATATCCATTGAAGCTTAATCTAATGTTATATATATGTGTCTCTGATACCTCACATCAATTACATCATAAATCACACAGAATAGAAGATATTTTATAGCTGCTAAAACCATCTGGCTAAAAGTATGAACAGCGTGTAGTATTTCTAGTGAGATCCACCAACCTGTAAAATGAAGCTTTGTCATGGCTTCTGGCCAGGGAACAGAATCTGTCTTTCATCACCCTTAAAATGAAAACACTTGAATGAGTTTTCAATGTTTCATATTCAAAATTCCTTTCTGTTCTCTTAGCTCTGATCCTGGTGTAGCTAAAACAACAGCGACATCACTTGATGACCCAGAATAATGCACTTTGGGGGGGAAAGGTACACTGTGTGCAAATAAAAGCCTGTCTTTAATTATCACATCAAAAATAAATAGAAGTAAACAGAAAATTGGAATTATGTTGCCAGTATCAGAAGATCTGGTTTCTCATTTTATAGTTGTTTAATTGCTGTTATTTATTACACACTGTGCTAGAAAAAAATTGTATTCTAATTGGCTTCAAAAGTACTTTCTCTAGTTGTATTGTAAGCTCATCCTGGCAAGGTTTGTAGACATCTAACCATTACGCCTATATGAGCTTGTTAGACGTCCAATTCTAAAACCATGGACAGTAAGATGGAGCTGACATATTTTATGCTACTATAATACACTCTACACTTTTGGTAGAATCCATAAGGGAATGCGTAAGTGGGAATTTGAAATTTGTGAAGGCTAGGATAATTTTTATAACAACTTGCCACTTAATATATTCATAAATATGTTTATAAGTTCACTGTATCCTGTACATACACAGTTAAATCTTACCTAGGTAAATTCAGTAACATTTCTCCAGTGAGGGGGTCAGTGTGCCCTGGCATTTTATAATAAGCTAGCAATTTCGCCTTGGCAAATGGTAACAGAGCAGAATAACAAAAATTTAATTATTGAAAGCTTGTAAGCATAAACAATAATAAAAAAAAAAGTCTAAACAATACCTAGTCTACCAAGTCTAAGCAGGCTTTCATCTAACCTGTATAAGGGTTTGCTTTTATCCATAATAAATCAAACTATGAACATAAACTCTTCCTGTTCTCTGGGATCGATCGTAAATGTGTCTGCTGAACAGCTGACAATCCTATTTTTGGTTGAGAGTTTCTGCAAGCTGCCCCAACAGTTTTTGGCAGGATTGACACTTTGATGGATCAACACCTCAAGCAAGCTGCTATTGCAAACAATCAGTGATCCCCTTAAGCTGGCTGGCAGGTAAGGCCACTTTTTAATACCTGACATTACTGGACCTTATTTCTTGTTGTAGTAGTCAGATTGCAGTTTGATCTGGTGAAGTCATATACTTCAGCTATATGGTTCTCAGCTGTTCACTTTAAATGCTGTGATTGTCACATGTCGTTAAGTGTTTGCTGTGCACGGTCTGTGTTTGTTGCTATCTGAAAGTATGCACATTTGTTTAAATAAAGATAGTGGGTTCTGGGTTGATTCAGTTTCGGCCCTGTGAAGCAGAATCTAATAGGAGGGAAAGATGTATGGGGGGGGGAGGGGCAGACATTAGGATTGGTTACAGACTTATGTTGTGCCCATCGCCACTTTGGGCACATAGCCAGAGACTGCTCTAATCTTAACCCCCCTAGTGGTTGAGACGAGCCCAGCTCATCCAGCCTAGACTTGCACTAAGTGCACTGGACACATCTAACATTCTCTGGCATCTCCGAAGGTTCCTCTAAGGAAGCCGATATGAATCCTACTGGTGTCACGTACGTGGGGTACATGAGTCCTACAGGGTGGTGACATTTTCAAATCCAAATAGCATTGAATACAGGTTTCTGCAATGAAAACTCTATTCAATGCAATCTATTACTGTACACTCGCCTGATTTAATGTTTCAGTGCCCCTGTTCCAGCACACCAGGAGAGAGAAGCAGGAATGTCAAGTTTAAAGGGGGATTGTAATGAATACTTTATTCAATGCAATTCAGCGTTAAACCACACTGGCATCTTAAAGTCCTTGTAACGGCAGCTGCTGTATGCCGCCGTTGCCTCCTTACTTACCATTGCAGATCTAGGTGTCCTGCTCAGCGGTGATTCTGATACACTTCCTTAAACACCAGTGCGTGTCATTTCCTGGGATTTAAGGTATTCGTCATGTGACCTGGCTGACCAATAGTGGACCTCCTGCAGCTATATAAGGAACCCTGCCCTTTCAGCCTTGCCTCAGTATTAAGGTCTCTGTGTTGTGCTTAGCACTGCCTGCCATTGCTGTTCCTGTGAGATAGAGACTGCCTGTGTTTTGAGACCGATACCTGTTAACCGTTACCTGCGTGCTGCACTCTCCTGCTACCTGCACTGCCCGCCCTGTCACACTGTCTGGCTGATGACACCTGTGTCCCTGGAGTGTTCCCTGCTGTCCCCTGGACCAGCTGCCGTGTGTTCCTACATTCCCTCAAGAGGTAGCGACCTGGTGATCCCCTCAGGAAATCTATCTCCACCATCAGGAGTATTGTGAAGAACGAGTGGGTTCACTTAGACAACGCCCTTAGAGGAGGTAGGACACGTGGCACAGTGGGTCCACTCCTGCTGCTCCATGACAGTCCTCATGCACCTTTAGATTTCTCTGTCAGATTTCCTTTAGATCTCCTTTTGTTTTACCAAAACCATGTAATATGAGGGACTTTCTAAACAATCAAGTCCACCTGTGTTCATTTGCAGAGGACCCTATACTACATAGTTGTTGGTAGATCTGAAGGATATCTGACAAAGAGATCTCTAAGGTGTATGGCCAGCTTTAGAGCTAATTTTCCTGGTGGAATTTCATTTTGATTTTGCAAGTTGATCACAAAGCCTTTGAACATGGTATTATCCCCCAAATGGAGCAATAAGCTTAGGAGCTAAAGTTGCAAACCTGGCCACCTCAAGTGGAATTAGACAGTCCAAGGTGCATAGGATTATAGGGCCATGCGAACCGGGGTATGGAAGATGATTGGCCTTGCGTGGGCTTCCTCCAACCGTATTTGACACACAGGGACCCCTGCCAGAGGCTGCAGGAGCCTGGACCAGGAAACACATCCAGAGAAACAGGTAGGGGATACAGCAGCCTGGGTAACCAGAGACAGAAAAGCCCAGAGCAGTCTGTGGCTCTAAAATATATAACCTTGGTTCAAGGAGTGTCTAACTCCTATCACCAAGCAGAATTGGACTGAAACAATGTAATATCGTTTGGAGGGAAAAATAGGCCTTGCCTCCTGAGAAGTACCTGAGCAGCCATAATATTCACAGTTAAAGGGAAAGAACATAAACAATTCAGTAAAATAAAGCAATATACAATAATACACAAATGTATACAAGTTATGCCCTTTTTCACATCACAACAGACAGAACTGAAATCTTAAATCATGTGCAGACTAAACATTTATTTGCAGCAGGGTTAACAAAATAGGAAGTAGCTTTGTTAACTCCTTCCAATTTAACAATGCAAATGTGTAATGTACTTAATCCACACCAATTACCTAAATGCAGAAGATCCTAAGCACAATTTTCATGAGTTAAGGGCGCCACACACGCACAGAGCGGCGACTGATTTTCCCGCCGATCAATGTGCGTGCGCCCTCGGAAGGCAAAATGGGCTGCCGTTCGGGGGTGCCTACATGGGGCGACAGATCCCTGTCGCCCAAAAGCTCTGTCAGCCAGAGAACGGACATGTCCGATAATCTCTGGCCAATGCCCTTAGTCTCAATGAATACTGGCGCCCCCATTGAAACTAACACCGATTTACGCCGACTAACGCTGGGCTGCTGTGAGCTGTGAGTGACGGAGTGCAGCGTGATGACGTCATTACGCTGCACTCCATCACTGATCTGTCGCCCCCCACTCGGTACGTGTGTGGGGGCCTTTTATGCAGCTTGAGACTGCTGGGTTCATTAATGTAACTGATGTAACATTGTAAAATGCTGATCTTGAAATGTACTGGTACAGTGTGGTCTTCCTCCTAGTGCCACTGCTAGTGCTGAGCTTCAAACTGGAAGAGGGGAAAAGTGTGGAACAGATAGGTGCTATGTCTTTGGTGTAGCACATGATTACCTACCAATTTGGTAGCCCAGGAACTTGTTGACATCTGCAGGTAAGCCAATCAGGAATGCTAGAGTGGTAAGTTAACCATATTCAGCACTCCAACTCTCTGCTCAGGTAGCCATTGTAAAGCTACAAGCTCATACTTAACAAAGGACACTGGAGACTTTGGGGAATGCTCAGGTGGACAAGAGGTCCAGGAATCTGCTCTCCTGCCTGTCTGCATGCCAATTCTTAACATGTCACCTGACCATGGGCCAATTGATGCTCACATCCTGGTCAAATTTCAACAACAAGCTTCCCCTCAGGAAGAGCATAAGTGGTCTGCTTTGGGAGCACAACGGAGTGATGGAGATGGTATGTGGCCCAACAAGTTAATACAAGCCTCTGTTTGTTTTGGACTACTAATTTACAGGATCTATAGAATAAATCTGTGGGTCATTAAACAAACTCACCAGGAAATAACTCCTGGGTTAATTGACTAGAATAATAATTTTGCTTACCTTTGTGGTAGAAAAGAAATGCAATCTGCCATAGTGGGGAGAAACCTGGCACACACTGTTCAGGTGGATAGAAGATATGTGGGGCTTATCCTCCTGGATCTCACCTTTATGTGGGGCTTATCCTCCTGGACCTCACCACTAAACATACACTACGCCTATGGGACCATATTAATAAAGATGCAGAGTTGGCCCCTTTACTCTCGACTCTTATCCTGGTAGTTGGGCTTCCATGGTTTCCAGAAGGGGAGCATACTTTTTGGGTACCTGGGGATCTTGCTTATGACATGAAAAGACCTTAACAAAGTTCAAACAGATCCTAATTTGGGTAATCACTTACTCACACTTACTTTTCAAGTGTAGCTGTACCCAATTATATTAAAGAATGGAAGCAGGAACCGCAAAATACTTTTTGCCTTTAGGCTAACTGAGTATGGGGGGGGGGATTGCTGGCTGTAGGATAACCTAGACACTCTGTGCTTACTGATATCACTTCCGGAACCGGCTTACTTCTTGGCTAATCTAGTAGGGAGAGGGCGTTCTTCTCCCTGCTAATGTCCCACCCTGCTTGTGCTGATAGCAGGGAGAATAACATCCTCTCCCTGAACAGCACGATTTCTAGAATCCGGTAAAAAACCGGGAGTTCTTGATATCGGGATTTGGCCGGAAAGTGACTTTCCCAACCAAAACGGGAAGGTTGACAGGTCTGGGGTTAAGGTGCTGGACTAGCCAAACATGTCTCCAGGCGTATGCCCCATTAACCTCCTAGGTGCGGGCCACAGCGAAAAGCGGATCCTCCATTATGTGGAGGTCAATGGCGCTACCTAACCCCTGCCCCTTCGGCGTCATATCTGACGTCATTGGTGCAAGCCTGGAAGCATCGATGTATGCTGATTTAAGGATGGCGATGCTCAAAATCTCCGGTGGGAATTCAGCAGACAGGGGAGTTTTATTGTATCAGCTGAGAAACTCACCCCGAAATAACTCAGGCAGAACGCCCAGGAGGTTAAGAATTGAGGGGGCATCTTCAAATGGAAGGTAAATGAGCATAAGGTCTCTAAACATCCATCATCTCCATGATGTTGTCATGGAGGAATATGAGATGATTTCAGTGACAACCTATAAAGTTGCTCCGTGCCCAAGAGAGTTAAGGTAATGCAGGAATTTGATGGTGGTGTATTCACTTTTGTTGCTAGAGGTTTAGACATTAATGGCTGTGTTGATGTATTATGAGGGGATAGCAAATTTATACTGTTAGCTGTACACTGAGTAGTTTTTATTATATCAAAGTTTCATTCTCTTCAATGTTGTTCCATGGAAAGATATTATAAACTATTTACCACACTTAGAAAGGCGTACTAACTTGTGTCAGATACTGTATATATGTAGTACACTCCAATGTGTTTTGAATGTATTCATTCAAATTCTGTAAATATAAGAGTGGTAGTAGGCACATATATTCTTATGCATACATATTTCTTTATCTTTTTCAAGCTGTTGGCTCAAGACATTTCCAGTTTACTCAAGATCCACTGATAGTTAGGCATAACAAAAGGCAGAAGTCGTCTGCTAATTGTGGGGAACTTGTTATCTCCATCAGGCAGAGGCTCTTGCATCATTCTTTAATGAATACCTCCCACAGTTTGTAGAAGCAATGATGTATGATTGCATGATTTTATTGGCACCCCCTTTATCTGTGGGATTGATCGTTCAGAAAGCCTGGAATTGATCAATTGTTGTAAATAAGTTGTATTTTATTTATTTATTTTTGTGTTATCTTATTTAGTGAGTTGTATTTCTTGCCTTCAAAACATAACATTTTGCTTTTACTATAGTTATCTTATATAACATATAATATGTAACTAAATTCTATTCCACCAACATTCATAACTGGGAACTACATATGAGCTTGATATGATGTAAATATTTTAAATACTCACAATATCCAAAATACATTCACATACAGTTGCAAGAAAAAGTATGTGAACCCTTTGGGATTACGTGGAGTTTACCATAAATTGGTCATAAAGTGTGCTCTGGTCTTCATCTAAGTCACACCAATAGAATAACACAGTCTGCTTAAAATAATAATACTACACAAACATTATATGTTTTCATGTTTTAATAAACATAACATGTAAACATTCACAGTGCAGGATGGAAAAAGTATGTGAACCCCTAATTGGAGCCAGGAGTGAGCAAACCTTGAGTCCAATCAATGTGATGATATTGGATGTGTTGCAGAAAGTTGTTCAGTCCTTTAACCTCCCTAGCACACTGCCTGTACCGCACCGTTTTTAACAGTGTGGTACAGGCAATGGCAGCAGTGTACGAGGTACACTGCCTGCCATTTCCTCCCTCCCCCCTCCCCTCTCCATACAGCCAGTGCCATTCATGACACCAGCTGGGAGGGCTGGAAAGCAGAGGCCCCTCCATTAACATGGAGGTCTATGGCACTGCTCACCCTCGCCCCTTCCGCGTCACCTCGACACGATCAGTGAAGCCGCATAACCCCGCAAATGCTGCGGCTGGAAGCAGCATCGCCGTAGCTTTCCGGGTATATGCAGCTTTCATGGGAGCACAGCTCATCCAGAGTTTGTTCTTCACACAAACTCTGGACGAGATGGGCTCGTCATGAACACTAAGAAGGTTAAAAACACAAACCAGTTGTGGATTTACTGGTTTCAAGAAGCACTGTCTGATGTGAACCATGCCTCGCAGTAAAGAGCTCTCAGAAGACCTACGATCAAGAATTGTTAAATTGCATGAAAGGGTTACAAAAGTATTTCCAAAAGTCTTGATGTTCATGTGTCCATGGTAAGACAGTTAGCACTGTTGCTACTCTCCCTAGGCCTGGTCATTCTGTAAAGATGACTGAAAAAGCACAGTGGAATACTGAATAATGAGGTGCTTAATGAGGTAAAGAAGAATCCTAGAGTGTCAGCTAAAGGCTTACAGAAATCTCTGGCACATACTAACATTTTTATTGACACATCTACAATAATGAAAACAATAAACAAGAATGGAGTACATGGGAGGACACCACTGAGGAAGCCATTGCTGTCCTAAAAATATTGCAGCACGTTTGAAGTTTGCAAAAGAGCTGGATGTTCCACAGCACTACTGGCAAAATATTCTGTGTATACACTTTGCACTATTGACATCAGACTGCTGATAGTTAGGGCCCCAAATAAAATAAAAGGAGGGTCCAGTTTTCTGAGGTTGCCCCTCCCACTTTGTGATGTAGCGCCAAGGCGAAGAAGAAAAAGAGGAGGATGGAGGACATGGAGAGCTGTGAGGGCAGAGGAGAATGTAAGATATGACATGTGTCCTCCACCATCACCTCCTATCTGCCTACCTCATCCTCACCCTACTTGTGTGCCCCTCAAATCCATGTCACCCCCATATCACCTCCACACTAAGCCCCTTCACCACCACTAATCATCTCCATCCTCTCCTTTTCTTTGTGCTCTCCCTGTCTCCTACAGTGTCATCCCCATCCTTCTGCTTCACTCCAGTCTCCATCCCTCCTGTCTCCTACAGTGTCATCCCCATCCTTCTGCTTGATTCCAACCTCCATACCTCCCTGTCTCCTACAGTGTCATCCTTCTCCTTCACTTCAATGTTCCCTCCCTGTCTCCTATGAGACCCTCTAGATTTCCCTAATATAAGTAACCAGGCATGTCACTAGTAATGAAAGAAAAGAAAGGCTAAGCCCCCAGGATTGTGGTAAGGCATTAGCGAATATGGAAGGGGTTAAAAATGTTTCTCTTTTAAAGCTCCCTGGTGTCCCGTCGTTGGTATGCATGCCCCCCCCCCACGCACATGTACATACGTTTAAGTACGCCCGTGAGGTAGGGAACCCGTTGCCAGCGCATGCGAGCCTCCATCTCCCCATATCCCCCAGGTCCGCCCCCCCATGAAGCTCAGCCTGCCTCTCCCATTTACCACCAATGGGAGCCACAGGTCTCCTCCCAGCTGCCCGCTCATTACTCGGATGACACTGCCGGTAGAGTCAGCGGGTGACACTGCTGGCAGACACAAGGCTCTGGAGGGTGGCAGGCTAGAGAGAGATATTGTAGTAATCGGCTACGGGTCGGGTGGGTCAAGGGGCACAATGGATCGATGAGGAGTCATCCCTTATAATAGGGATGACCCCGGGGAGCCTTCCCCATCACATGAACAACCTATAGTTAAGTCCAAAACAACCTATAGTTAAAAAGTTGACTCTAATATATTCATCTCTACTATCACAACCCATAGCTGAATAAATATGAAAATGAATAAATCAACAAATCATAAATCCACAATATATATGTACATATCTGTGCACACATATACTGACAGTAAACTTAAGATTTATGTATTGTGTTTGGTGATCAAGCTCATCTAACTCGATATATAGAGTGTATGTTTGCAGGTGATAACTGCAGATCATAGGAAGGTAATACAAAGTAATTCTAGATAATGTAGATACAAATGGTGCCCAATATATGGGCAATAGAGATAATGTAACATAATAGACTTTTAATGGGTCAACGGTAGCTTTAAAAGAGACTTTTGTCCCTGAAGGGTCACCACACATGGGGTCTACGACACCAGGTAAGTGCATGGAGTAGTGTTACTATTCACTGCTTACTTTATGGACCTATTAAGGACCTAGGCTTTTTGCTTTATAGGCTGTTTCTCCTGATACATCAGGGCTGGAACCTTTGGAATTGTATCTCACATACTATACTTGGGAGTCCTTGCTGGATTTATTACCCAGGTTTGTGAATGATGAAATATAAATCCACACTTTTTTTGGTTTTGTCCTGCCTTTTGTTTCCTTGTGGATGGGTACACAATCACCACATAACATATATTACCCGTTTACACTTTCACATTCTATTGCACGCCTTTCACTTCACACACACATATACAGTGGTGTGCAAAACTATTTGCCCCTTCCTGATTTCTTATTCTTTTGCATGTT
>CM070036.1:83213455-83229567 GCA_036250615.1 Ptychadena robeensis | reverse complement strand
TTTTGTGTGACAAACATGCAAAAAAATAAGAAATCAAATAGTTTTGCACACCACTGTATATATATATAATTTTTTTGTTATTGGGTTCACACTTAGGAAAATTTTTTTTTTTTTAACACACTCAGACACAGAAAAGAAGGGTCACATATTTAATCTTATAATAACACATATAGTTATCTCATGTTCACATAGTAGTCATTTGTGGATTAGTTCTTTCTTTTCTTCTATCCATCTTCCTTTGTTTCTTTTCTCTTTCTTTTTTTCATCTTCCTCTCTCCTTGACCATGATAATTAGTACTTATTAAATGTAAGTCTACGAGACGTTATTGGCTACTCCACGTTAACCGGTGGAGGTGCCACGTCAGGGTCCGCTACTCTTATTCCGCCGTGTTCTTCTCCCTTGTATGAGGTCACTCCTACCTGGAACTTCTCTAATGACACATGTATCTAGAAGTACCATACAGATAATTAACAGCTGAAATCTTCTTTTCTTGGTGTCCCTTTTTGTGAGTCCAAACAATTACCATCTTTATGAAGTGGAGTGGAGGTGTAATGTAAGTCTTTAAATATCAATAACAAAAGTATGAAAGTAATATATCATTTTTATATTAGCTGTTTAGTACAGTAATATATTGGGCAAATCTAGCTCTAATCCTCCAGAATCAGTTGTTTCTGCAATTGCTTCTCTCAAAGTAGGGACTCCAGCTTGAGAATTGCCAAGAATCTATAATAGGATTACACCAAGCAATTGTTACAAATGGCAAACAGTGTGTAATCGAGATGAACAGCTCATTTGGTGCACAAAATGGAAAGCAGAATTAGTTTACAGGAAAATTCAGAAGTCCTTGAATGCCCTCTGGTGTCTTTAAGTATAATGCTTCAAGGATTAAAAATGTGTTTCACATATAAAGTACAAAAGGAATACAAGTGTAATTAGCACTGATCAGTTCAGTGTTTATTGAAATATTAAAGATTTTAAATGTTTAAGGCATATTTTTTTATTCAGATCTGTATAGCAAATATAGCTAAACCTGGATTAATAAAAAAGAAAACTAAGGATAGTATATTTCCCATTGTATTAAATTGCTGCCACCTTTTCTTTTCTGTTATCATCCATTTCAGGTTCTGTAGATGCTAAAAACATCTGACCTCAACCATCTCTGATGGAATTGCTGAGTAGGAAATGGGCATTTGTAATGCAGCAAAGTTTTGGGTTATAATAACAAGATTTAAACTGATCTAACTAAAGTAAAGCTGGACAGTTGGATTTTTCTCTTTGGTCAACTTCGTCAGTTTAATTTGATCATTCGAAAATGAAATCCTTTTTAACTGAACTAATCGAGCAAAAGTGATGAAAATCTAAATCGTCAGTTTAATTTGATCATTTGAAAATGAAATCCTTTTTAACTAAACTAATCGAGCAAAAGTGATGAAAATCGAGCAAAAGATGGAATATTCACAATCAGTAATGTTGGAAAATGTTAGTGATTTGGATTTTAATGTATTTCAATATATAATATTATGAAAAATGCAGACTGGCTTTTGGAAAAGCATCGATTGGGTATTTATCGGTTACACTGTGTGGTAGTTGTTGTACTTTTGCCTACCTTATTGCTTTAACTTGTCTCTTCAATACCTTCACATTCGCACTGAGAGATAGAAGGTCAAAGCTCAGCACCAGGCAGCTTTTTGGTAGCATATTTAGTTAGTATAAAAATATTGTCCATACATTCAACTCCACTAAACCAAAATTCCCTTTTATTACCTCTTTTGGACAATGTGATGTGTGAGATTAATATCAGTGGGTTTCCAGTTTTCAGTGGTAAAGTCTGTGGGTTTCCACATCATCTCTGCTAACTAATATCCAAAAGAACTCCTGCACTCAGATGATAAAAGTACATAACAGTTTTATTTTCCAAAATCTACCTGCACACCTCCTAAAGCTACACTCCTACCTCTGACAGGTGTCACCCATACCTTGGTGCTGCACTTAATCTCACATTACAGTATGTTTCTTTCCAGATCCTTCCTGTCTAAGAACCGCATCCGTAATGTAGTAAAAACTAAAATGATATGAATTTTACCAACAGAGAATCAATGATTAATACAAATTTGAAGAAGATAAGCGAAAATTAAGACTATTTGTTCTTAGAGCAGGAATGGTATGCATCTGGGACTTTTTTTAAATCAGTAAATGTCACATTTGTTAAATATTCATTACAAGTGAACCAATTGCTGTAATTTAAAACATGTGCATAACAAAGATTATCTTGTGAATGTTTAACAAATCTAGTATTATTGTAAACCGTGTCCTGCCAACCCACCCCAAAAAAACAGTTGCTATCCCTTCATACACACTCCCTTTAAATTAAAACAAAATTATTAAATAGTAATAAATAATTAAAATGTCACCTTAATCTTAAATTGCAACTCAAATAATTAGAAAGAGTGCTTTTGTACTTTTCCTTTTGTTTAAAATGTAAATGCAACAAAATGCATAAAACTAATTAATAGCAATTATTTAAAACACAGCTTGGAAAAGCAGAAAATATGATCATTTATAATGATTAAAATAAACAATTACATTAATTTATACATTAAATAATTTATTATATGTGTGTGTGTGTTTTTATTTTTTGTAAATTTAAATAACAATCAATCAGAACCTTTAAGGAAAGGGTGCCCAACAGGTTGATTGAAATCTACTGGTAAATTACAAAGGCAACAGTAGATAGAGTAGCCAAAGAAAGGCCAAGGTAAAAAATATATATTTTGAATAAATAGTATACTCTGTATATACTGTAGAGCAGTGGTCGGGACCCCCTTGGGGGTCGAGCGACCATTTCATAGGGGTCACCGAATTCTCTGAAAGCATTAGCAGCACAGATTCTCACAAGCGGGTTGAGAAGTTAGGAGGGAGAGTAACGCCCCCTCCCTCCTAAGGGCTTGTCCCCACTTTGGCAATTTCCATGATCACCCGCGATCATTTGCATGGGCTCTTCCCCACAACTGTGATCGGGTGCGGCCAGAAAAATCACTAGCCTAACTTTGGAAGGATGATGAGTTACTATCCATTCTAACTTCCCACCCTGCACATAGTTTGCACAAGCAGGTTGTGAAAATAGGAGGGAGGAGACACCTGATTGTGCAGGAAGTGAGTGTCACTTTCGGTATTTGGAACGCGAAAATGCCAGTGTTCCAAATACAGGAAGTGACACTTCACAATGTCACTGATCAATAAAGGTTGAGAACCACTGCTGTAGAAGATCCAAGCGATAGAACCTGAATGTTCGTTATATATCCCCATATTATGGGCTATGATCCCAGGTGTATTCCAGGTAAGGCGTCCAGGGATAGATTGGGGCATCATTGGTTGCCATTTGTTTAGTTTTACAGGGTCCTCCACACTAGAGTGGGAGGGAAGAAACTGGTTGGGCCTTTCCACTTCACCTGGGGTACGCACCAGGATTTAATGATGTCTTTTAGCTAGACAGGAACTCTAGCTGATAAAGCTCCAATGTGCAGGAGATTGTGGAGCTGTGGTCAGGTGTTTAACCTGTATGTATGAGAGTACAACTCTCTCTGGATGAGAAACGTGCTAACATGAAAAGCCAAGACTTTTAAACCTACTTCCAAACTAAGCCTTATTAAGGAACAGCAAGGACTAAAACCAGTTTATAAGCGACAAGATTTGTTTTTGTTTTCTGTTTTGGGTGAAATAAACCTGAAACTGTCTGCACTGGTGATTCCACTGAGTTTAACAATACATAGAAAAGAATATATATTTACCATTTTTATTGGGTCATTTTAAAATAAGCTCCCAAATTAAAAGTGTGGGCACTGTTGTTTTTTGATCGCTTAAATTATGTTAATTACGTTACATTACATTACATTTAGTAATGCGGCAGTCCTTCTCAAAAAGGGTTTCTCAAAAGATTTCTTGGTATTACGTGATTACTGTTCAGCCACCAAAGCCATTTAACAGGGTCAGAAGTATCTCCTGCTTTTGTTTTGTGACTAAAGCCTTCCAACTTTTTTACTGTTGTCCTCCATAGTATGAGGGGAGTACACTGACCATCATTAATGTATCCAAAAGGCCATTCTTGTGTCATTTATCACAGACATTGTGGTACAGCTAATGTACCATGAGTTGTAAATATTATCATTTCTATGTAGGGATTCCCTAAGACCTGAACACTTGAGAGATTCTGGTTAAATCCATCAGTTTGTTGTCATGTACAAAGAGCTATCACTCAGTAAAAGGAAAATTATATAATCTCTGTAAAAATCATTAGAGCAATATTAGCAACGTCTTTGATAAAGATTACTTAACAGAGAAACCTAAAACAACTGTTTTCATAGACTTTATCTTCTGTGTTCTACTGCTAGTTGACAAATGTTCTGTTTGGCCTTTGAAGTGCACTTTAATTAGACTAGAATAGTTTAGAAAGACAGATTATGTTACACTGATACAATGTTACACTTTATAGTCTCTTATTGGGTAAAAATAGTTTTTTTTCTAATCTGTGTTATTTGTCTTACAAATGATCCTTATCATTTGATGTCTGGGCAAAAGGTTAATTCACTTTCATCAGTCCTTAACACAGGAAAAGTGATTTAACCATCTACTATAGTCACTTCAAGTTTCACTGGCCTGGATGTAAAATAAAGCCCTGAATGATTATGCCATAATGTATCATCCAAATCTGTCAAACCTTTTACAGTTAATATAAAGGCTAACATACTAAACCTGTCAAACATGGTTTTAGAAGGCAGGGTTGCAAAGAGCAGCACCCAGTCATTCATTATATTTGTATGGGTAAAGCTGGGCATAGACTACTCGTTTGCAGCTGATTTCTTTGCAGATCGACCGCGCATGATAAGGTCATCATGCATGGCCGATTGTTCTGAGAATCTGTCGCTCACCCTTTGTGTGCCGGCATTTCCCCAAAATGAGATAATGAGAGTAAGGAGATCGGACAAAAAAAAAATGCAGATATGTCCGTTCTTTGGCCAATTGATTTATGGGCCAATTTATGGCAGATTGATCACCGTGAGCGTGCACAGCGGTCGATTGCCGTGGAATTGGCAGCAAATCTAACAATCTATGCCCAGCTAATACTAATACATCTAATACATCAAAACATTTATGCAAGTGTAATTCAGCAGGTAGTTTCTCCCAATATTTTTTGCATTTGTGGTGGACTATCATTGTGTGTTCTTACATACATTTATCATAGATATTTTCATCACCTATTTATCTATTTAGAAAAGAATTTCAATGTGGGCATCCCCTGAGACATGAACTGATATTTTCATAATCTATTTATAAAAAGTTACTAGAATAAAGGTAGGACTTTCAGGTACAAAATATCACTGAGATTTAGGCTAGGTTTCCATGTCGTTAAGGGCTCTGTCAACACCCCCTGCGTTAATCACATTCCTTGATGGGGATGTCAATGTAGCCCATCCATATTAAATGCTTACCGCACAGCCTGCTTCCACAGACGAAGTGAACTATATCAACCTCCGACCGGTGGACCAGCTCAATTAATTAACAATGATATCTGGTAAGTGGTGTACAGTTCCAAAAAAAGTATGTGAACCCTTTGGGATTACATGAAGTTTGTATGAATAGGTAATAAAATGTGCTCTGATCCTAATCTAAGTCACACCAATAGAAACTGCTTAGAATAATACTACACAAACATTATTTTTTTAATGGTTTTATTGAACATAACATGTAAACATTCACAGTGCATGGTGGAAAAAGTATGTGAACCTTTGAACTTAATAACTGGTTGACCCTCCTTTGGTAGCAATAACCTCACCCTGCACTGTGAATGTTTACATGTAATGTTCAATAAAAACATGAAAACATAAAATGTTTGTGTAGTACTATTTTAAGTAGAATTTGTTTTTCTATTGGTGTGACTTATATGAAGATCAGAGCACATTTTATGACCAATTCATGCAACATTCAACAGAATCCCATTAACCTTCCTAGCGCACCGCTGAGGTGCAAATTTCGGTACCAAAAGTGTACCATAGACTTTATGGAAAATATTTTTTATGTTGTAGGCCCGTTACTTACCAAAATATGGCCATACAAAGTCCGTTTTCAGGCAAAAATCAGATAGGCCATGTGTCGACTATGGGTTCAATCAAGACATGAGTCAACAGATTTGCCGGTGGATTCCCTGCAGCTTGCGGGAAGTTTGTCTGCGCCCTATTGATTTTGCACAGGAAAGACACCAAAAAACAGTGGCGCAACAGGGAATGCTTTTTCTGCGTCCACGCAGTGCTACATTTAGAATGTGACATCCTGCAGTTTTAAATCAACGCCGCTCAGAATACGCAAAGTGGACACTGTCTCATTCATTAGAATGGGAAGTGTCTTCTCTGCGGCTTTTTCCCTGCTGCAGATGTACATCCACCACTGGGAAAAATAGCAGTGGACACAAGCCCATATGCAATAAATGATCAGCAATGGCAATAGCACAGTGTTAAACACTAGCGATCCAGCTGAACTGGAAACAAATTTTTTTTTAATGTACTGTTACATATTTAATTATATTGTTACAATGTATTTATATGTGTTTTTTGTTTTTAATAAAAATTTTATTCAATTGGACAATGTGTTTTTTTGTATTCTGTTTTGTATTGGATACAGCTACCAATGTATTCAATACAATATCAATTAAAATTTGGTGCCCCCGTCCCTGGTGTTATGTGATGAGAGTTAAATTTAAAAGGGTACATTAGGGTGAGTTTTTTTTCACTTTATCGCACTGAAATTGTTTTCTCTTTAGTTAACATTTTTCAGTGAGATTTTAATCGTCACATCATCTAGGAAGCATATCAGTCAATACCATCTCGCCTGGACGAACCCAGCTGGTCAAGTTGGTTAAGCAATTATTATTTTAAAATATCAAAAGTTTGCCCTCTGAGAAACACTGCTAGGGGGTACCATATTCTGTATTTTTGGGATTATAATCAAGTCATAAACATCCTGGGAGCAATAGCTCTGCATCACAGGAGGCTGGGGGTTGTTACATTCCCTCCAGCCAAGCCAAAAGGCCAGTGCCAAGAGGGAGATCTTAGTTCCAGCAGAGTGTGCAGGGCTAAAAATTTAGCATGTGTCTGACCAAATTATGGTGAAACACATTTGTGATTTGTAATGCAAAAACTGCAGAACACCAAACTAAAACAATTTCACAACTCAAACTGAAATTGTGGAATTGAAAAATCATTTCACAAAGATTTTTTTCACAAACTCCATCTTAACATTTCTAATTAAACAGCTAAATCCATGCTAAGTGCACCAATACAGAACGTTTATAGTGCTTTACCCTGTGGTGCCACACAAATGCACTCAGGAAGAACATTTGATTTTCTATTCAGAATGAATGCCACCACATCATGATATGGTGTTTACTAGTGCAAGCTGTTGTAATTTATATAGCATGCAGCTATATACAAATATGGGTGTCAAACTCAATTATTAAGGGTCAACCCTAAAAAATTGGATTAAAATAATTTTTCTTGTCATTTAAAATGGAAACAAATGAAAGTTTGCTTAAACATTGAATCTGAAAAAAGCATAGTGTAATATAAACACATGTGACATCAAATGCCAAATAAAGTGTATCTTTTTAAAAGATAAAGGCTGAATATAATCCCACTGTGGGATTTTGCTCTAGGGTCAGGGATTGACACCTCTGTTTGTGTCTCTATCGAAGGGGCTGTTGAGAAAAAAGCACTCACCCAAGATAGCCATGGTTAGGTTTCATTTTTAGTTAGGGTTAGCAGGGTTTAATTATAGCTAAACAAATGTGCTCCAGTGGTGACATAGAGGTTTTTTTTATAGAATCCACAACCAGAATTCTGTAGGTACCAAACTTTTGTAAATATGTTAAAGCAGTGGTCTATCTGTAGATATCCTACAGCTTCTGGCTCATTTAAAGAGATGGTAGCAAAATAATAACTACATTTCAACTAGTTCACTATGAGTTGATTGAAAAGCCCCTGAACTTGGTATGGTGACTGACAGCCTTGCATAGGTACCATCATCTTTCCAATTTCCTAGGCCGTGATGTCTGAACTTCAGCCAAGTCCATCCGCGAACAGACGGATATGACTTTTTTTTGACAAAATCTCTTTATTTTATTTTCTCAGTTTTTTAACATTTAACATTACATTACATACACATTATACATCCTGTACTTGAACTTATTCAAACATTTCCTCCTACATACATTACATCCATGTCTATGGGGTTCCCATCTTGGCGTCTTAATCCGCCCTCCATGCTTCCCCCATACCTCCGCTTCTCCTTTCCCTTCATTTCCGTGGCCATTCCATCTTTTCTATGTACGCATCCCACTGTCCCCAGACATTATTAAAGACTTTTATTGTTTCTCGTATTCTAGCTGTCATATATTCCATGGTTCTGATATCTATTACTTTCCTTATCAACTCTTGAATTGTTGGGGGTTCCTCCCTTTTCCATTTACTTGCTATCAAACACCTAGCCGCTGTTAATATATGCTGCATCATCTTCTTTTGGGCTTTATTCAGTTCACCTTTTGGCATACCCAAAATATGTGAGTTAATATCTAATGATATTCTACATTCTAATACCGCCCCTATCAACTCGTTCACTCGTTCACAATACCCCACTAGCTTTGGGCATGTCCAAAAGATGTGCTCCAATGTCCCTTTTTGTATTTTACATTGCCAACATTTATCGGACGATCGTGGGTATATTCTATACAATTTTTCTGGTGTATAGTACCAGTGATGTAAGATCTTATATATATTCTCTTTATGGATTGTGCACATTGATGTTTTTTCAGCACTTCTCCATATCATCCTCCATTCTTCTTTAGGAAGCTCCCTCCCTACTGTTTTTTCCCATTATACATATATGAGTGTTTTATTTCTTTTGCTTCACCTATTATTTTATATACCCACGATGTTCCTCCTCTGCTGGATCTGACTTTTTAAAAAGTCAGATGTCCGCCTATTCGCAGGAAGATTCAAATTACCTGTCTGTTCCCTGGGAATTTGAATAGAAAAAAACGGAAGTCGATGTCACTGACGTCACTTCCGCTACCTGAAAAGCTCAGTACCTGGTTTCTCTACACGAAAGTGACGAACATGTTATGTTCGGCCATCACTATTGAAGAATTTTTAATCAATATGTATCGATCTAAAGATAGGCATACATGGTTCAAGTGATATGGAGCATAAAATAGATCAAGCAGTGATCTGTCAAGTTGGTAAGTTGATCATATAAGTATAGCCCCCCCATACAACTTAAGATTTTCACCACACTCACGGCGTTCGATCAGCCATTATGAACATGTCCGTAATTCTTACCGATGTAACTACTTTGTATGGGTACTTTGGTCCCCGTCCAAAGTAATTGCTGCCACACAAAGGGTGTCCGGCCAATTCACAGCAGGACCTGCCACGCATGATGATGTCATCCCATGAAATTTAAACTAAATCTAAACGTGTATGGGGGGCTTATCTAACAGGTTTTCTTCTTTCTGATTGTGCGTTAGTACAATAGATCAATGTTAGACTGACAGTCGATATTTCAATTTCCCACAAGCTGATCAAACATCGACCGAGCAAAAGTTTCTGCATGTATGGCTACCTTAAGTATGTATATCTCAGGCATTATCATAGGGTCTGAAACATTAAAAATAGCAGCAGCCATTCCATATTGTCATCTCTCTTCTTTAATAATTGTACCAATTCAGTTAACTTATTTCTAGCCACCTTTTCCATGATACATATCAGTACATAGTTAATACATTTAAAAAAATGTCTCAAATGTTAAGAGATATTGCTTGTATACTATACATTGACATTTTCAAGATCTGTTGTACAAGTGTGAACAGGCCCTTAGGTATTTCATTTTTAAATAAGAAACAGAGCTGAAGTAACAGAATGTAGCACAGGTGTAAGGTTAAATACTTTGAGAGGAATGTACCCTCCAGAAAAAAAACTATTACTAGTATTCCAATCGGAGGCTAACAAATTATGGCAGTAATTTATAAGTTAATGTCAAATGGAATTTTTCAGTGACATAGCAAATATTGGCTTAGCTTTAAAATTAGTTCATATTTCAATTCATAAAGATAAGAAAGGATTTACTTTTATTCTGTAGTGCACCTATCTATGTAAGCAGATTAATGTCAGTTATAGTGGATGCAGCTGGAAGCCTTGCGGGTCTATTCCAACGGTTCAGGATCAGGAAGAGAAGTCACCATTTAAATTCCAACCAGCTTGCCTCAGGTGCTACTTTGATTTTATAGATGATGTGCCTACACGACGCATTTTATGCTACATGACTATGTGATGCTCCATTTAGGCAGTTCAGGTGAGCAGTTATGTTTTATGAATGCTATATTGATGATGCTGCCAATGCATGCAGTTGTTGCTAATATGACTAGGAGCAAAAGCTGTATCATATAGTTTTACAGTCAGTAAAAACAGTTCGTCCTTTTTTAACTGTTTTAAAACAAACATGAATATTTTACTACTACTGTATGCAAAAAAAAATGGTAAACTAAAACTATGTGTGAACTATGGGCTAATCTTTAATGAACCCTTGCTTGTTTACTGTATATCTAGGTAGAAAATAAAAATTAATGCTCGCCCTATTGCTTTCGTAGCTTCTTCCAATCTAATCTATAGCTCTGATGTCATCGCTCTACAAGGCAGTGTTCATGACTTTACATTGTAGATGGAGGACTTTAAGGACCAATTCACCAACCACATGTTGAATCAGGGGATGATGTAAGGAGCAAAGTAATAATAAATAAGCAATTAGAACCTCCAATGGCTAAATTACTTTGAGAATGGGGGGCCTCATAAAAAAAGTTAATTTAAAGATTGGTCCAGGGTTTAGTTTTAATATTCTAAACAAAATCCTATTCCTGCCTCCATGCCTATTCGCCTTCATACTACAGAAAAGCCACAGACTAGTCTCCACTAATTTTAGGATATCAATTAGATCATGCAAACAGCTCAACTATTTATATTGAGAATGTAAAACTAGACCTGATAGGCATGTGTCTACCTAGGGATATATATATATTTATTTCCTTGGGAATGCTAATTTTTTTTTGAATATAAATCCAAAGTGGACGGATTTCCAAATGATAAACAGATAGTCAGAGAGTTCTCACAAGGACGGGAAGATGGTTCCCTGTGGTCTAAAATCTGGTTGATGGGGTTCAAACCTCTTTATTACCACATGTACTACATACAAAATGGTTGGGGAAAGGCAGTTTTTAGTACAAAGGTCCTTGCTGGAACTGGAGTGTATGCCGTAAAGAAGGTTCAGAAATAAAAAGCACCAATATACAAGGCTTATAGAGCCCATTCCAAGGTTTTTGTTATTGGGTTAATGCAAATAAAAGAATAGCCAGCTCATTTTAGGCACTCGGTAATAAAAAATAGAGTTAAGGAGCTGTTATGTTTGAGGTTGCATCTTGGATTTCAGGCTTCATAGAATTAGGCGTCAATACTAAATAAATTTATTTTAAACCCAAACAGTTTTTTTTAAATACTGTTTAACTAAATTGACCTGACTTAGCTATAAAATGGCTTCTCTGGACTCAACATTCAATATAGCCTTATGAGCAAAATTTTCACATGTCCCAATTCTCTATTGTTCAACTCTTGTATCCATCTGCCTGGACATTTTACACAAAGCATTTGAAATTACACATTCAATTTAGATGAAACAATTGAAAGAGTGTTCTGCAATTGTTTATTAATGCAATATGAATGAGGGATTGTCTATTCAAAAAGTGGACATGCTATTATTGTGTCACCAAACACTCCTAGGTATCAATGCTGTAAATGTGATAGGCCTGTGTTTTGTTTCACCACCTTGTCACTCATTAGCATTCCAAGCCTTTTACATTGTTGTATCCACTAAGAAAACATCATCCAATGGTTTGTGTCACTGTGATGTGGTAACAAAATAAAGACAGTTTGTAGTGTACTTAGTTCCCAAAGTAATATTATAAATGAAACAAAAATTATACCACTCTGTAAATATAAGAATATATTAAGCTGAAGACAGAAAGCTCTCCCTTTATGCCACTAAATGGCAAAGAGGTACTAACACAATTAAACTTTAATTAGTTTTTTTTTAAAACACATAATGCTGGTGCCAGACACAGACAAAGGTTTTCATTTACACAGATTACACATCACAAACAGGATTAGTAACAAGAATGAAGAATATCCGCAAGCAAGAGAAGTTTCTTTTCTTTGTATAAGCCGTTATATGATACATTTCTGTGTCGCTTTCAGACTTACCAAATAAAGATTGATGATATCTGTTAAACATAGAAAATTCAATTGATATATCTTATACAGAGAGATAAAAAATAGAAAACTAGATATAAAGATGATTTTTGCCACACAAATATGAACAAGATGTATGTTTGCATTGTTGAGTTCGTTTTTGCTTGAATCTGAACTGTCAAATCTGTTCATGGCAAACAATACAACAATTCTTGATTTTCTATATACAAATCTTAATAATCTTGAAGTCTGGGGTCAAAGTTTTTCAAAAAAAATTTCAAGCCATGGAGCATAATATTTTAGCCTGTGAAAAAATAATGAAAAGATGTTACATTTCTCTTGCATACATAGGTATTTACAGTGTGTTTCTGATGTTAAAGTGTCTACATTTTATTGGCTACCTCTCATACTAGTATTCATTAACCTCCCTAGCGCACTGCTGAAGTACAGATTTCTGAACAAAAAGCGCACCATAGACTTTAGTGGAAAAAAAGTTTTTTTTACATTGTAGGCCTGTAATTTCCTGAAGTATGTCCATACAGGAGTCTGGTAGACATCCTGAATATAATAATATGTTCAGATGCTTTGTGAATAACTCACAATATCAGATAATGAAGATTTTAATAATTCACTTTATCAGGTAAATTAGCACTGCAACCACTAGATGGCAGTGCAGATGTGCCAGGTTACATAGGAGAGCATGGGGGGAGTGATCCCTTCTTCTGCAGCTGCCTCTTCATTAGATCGGAGCAACACAGAGCAGTGAGTTTGCTCTCCTGTAGCTCTGATCTCTGCCTGACGAACCCAGCTCTGACAGGTGTTCTGACAGGTCAGAACTGGACGAGCTGGGACCGTCAGGGGATTTAATGAATGATTAAAATGTTCATTTCTTCAGATAGTTAGCATCATACTCACACCATTTACTAGATATAATTAGTATTCCTACATTGTTTGTTGAGAGATGCATCCCATCTTCATCACTAAAGCCGGGCATAGATATGCCAATTCCCGGCCATAGTTGCGGGCGATTGACCAGTGTGTGCGCTTCCGCAGAACACATAATGGTCGTTCGCCCCAACTACAGGAGTGCTCCTTGAGATTTCGACCCAAAAAGCTGGTGATCCGTCCTGCTGGTTCTTTTTGTGGCCATCCCTGTTGTAGGCAGTTAACTTGGAGGGGGAGTCTCCACCCCCTCCAAGTTAATTGGCTACAATCTGATGGGAATCGCCTGTGTTAGTGAAGCACAAAGGATTCCCTTCAGTTTTGTAGCTGACTCCTCTGCTACAAGCCGGCCATGGATCGAGAAGTCTATGGCCGGCTTTAGGTTTGTAGAAGGGTTAGGTGAATACCATACCAGTTACCAAAGCCAGTAAACAGCATTTAACTATTGCAAAGGGCTCCCTCATTAGTTATTTATTTAGGTTCATGGTGTCATTAATTTTGAACAATACAATTTAGAGTGTATTGTGAGAAAAATACGCTTTATTTTTATGTATGAGTAGGCCAATGGCTAGTATGAACATAAATATGTTAAATATTAATTTCTTTTCAAATTCTTTCTGAAATGTTCTCTCCTAGTGGTTTCTCTATTTATACCATGACCATCTCAGAATTTAATGTGATAAGCAGAAGATTAAATGAACTTTCTCTGCCCTGTAGGATCTCCAGTTTAAAGTTACACTGTACAGGTGTCTAACAATTGACTAGTTCCTGAAAGACAGGCATGCAAGAGAGTTGCATCTAACACAAAGATCTCTTTTGTTTTACATCAGTTTCTTATCCTGAGTAGACAGCTTCTTCCACAGAACATATGCTTCTGTAATAAATATCAAACCTTATCAGCCTTTGCTTGTTTTGAAACGTGCCGCCTGTTTGTAATGACAGCAAAGTATGAGAGCAGGTCCAGCTAAAGCATCTCATGTTCAAAGCTTTGAGAATGAAACAAAGCAGACTATGGCTCTGGCAGTGTACCACCTGCTAGTAGACCACATACTGGATCATACATCACACAATTGTGCTGCCAGACAAAAGGAAACCTTGTTACTTCCTATAACTATCATCCTTTCGTTCATTTTGTATTCATATAATCCTTTACATACAAGCTGAACTTTTTGAAAGAAAAAAATATATAAATATATATATATGGTTTTCATTTGGATCATTTTATTTTTCTTGAACACGCAAAATATCAATAATGCTATTAACTTTATAGTTATTAGTTGAAATGCTTTCCTAAAGTAAAAAATAATTGAAACATTAGAGCTGGATTTAAGGTTAGGAAACAAACTTGCTTCCAACACCAATCCAGACTATAGAATGCCAACATTGCTAGATCACAGCCAGCCTATTGGTTGAGAATACTGAATGATAACTGAAGGCATTAAGAGCTTTGGCACACAAGCCACTGGTATAGTAGGTTAATTTTGTGGATAAGCAAGAAGATCAGTCTTCTCATTTGATCTGAAGTTGTTGGACACACAAAGTTTGGACACACCTTCTCATTCAATGTGTTTTCTTTATTTCATGGCCATTTACATTGGTAGGTTCTCACTGAAGGCATCAGAACTATGAATAAACACATGAGGAGTTATGTACTTAACAAAAAAAGGTGAAATAACTGAAAACATGTTTTATATTCTAGTTTCTTCAAAATAGCCACCATTTGCTCAGATTACTGCTTGGCACACTCTTGGCATTCTCTTGATGAACTTCAACAAGTAGTCACCTGAAATTATTTTCCAACCGTCTTAAAGGAGTTCCCAGAGGTGTGTAACACTTGATGGCCCCTTTGCCTTCATTCTGCGGCCCAGCTCAGCCCAAACAATCTTGATTGGGTTTAGGTCCAGTGACTGCATCACAGCACTCCATCACTCTCCTTCTTGGTCTAATAGCCCCTACACAGCCTGGAGGTGTGTTTGTTGGGGTCATTGTCCTGTTGAAAAAGAAATGATCGTCCAACTAAACGCAAACCGCATGGGGTGGCATGTTGCTGCAGGATGCTGTGGTAGCCATGCTGGTTCAGTGTGCTTTCAATTTTGAAAAAATCCCCAACAGTGTCCCCAGCAAAACACCCCCACACCATCACACCTCCTCCTCCATGCTTCACAGTGGGAACCAGGCATGTTGGCCCAAACAAATTTCTCCTCTTAACAGTTGTTCTAGAGATGTGCCTGCTGCTAGAACTCTGTGTGGCATTTATCAGGTTTCTGATCTGAGCAGCTGATAACTTGCGTTGTCTGAGGCTAGTGACTGGGATGAACTTGTCTTCAGATGCAGAGGTTACTTTTTCCTTTCCTGGGTCGGTCCTCAGATGTGCCAGTTTCGTTGTAGCGCTTGATGGTTTTTGCAACTCCACTTGGGGACATATTTAAAGTTTTTGCAATTTTCCAGACTGACTCTGACTGACCTTCATTTCTTAAAGTAATGATGACCACTTGTTTTTTCTTTAGTCAGCTGCTTGGTTCTTGCCATAATATGAATTTTAACAGTTGTCCAACTGAGTCTGTCGGTTGTGTAGTAACCTGACTTCTGCACAACACAACTGCTGGTCCCCTCCCCATTTATAAAGCATGAAAATCCCCAAAGTAACCCTGACAAGGCACCACTGTGAAGTGAAAACCATTTCAGGTGACTACCTGTTGAAGTTCATCAAGAGAATGCCAAGAGTGTACCAAGCAGTAATCTGAAAAAATGGTGGCTATTTTGAAGAAGAAGAAGAAACTAGAATATAAAACATGTTTTCAGTTATTTCACCTTTTTTGTTAAGTACATAA
>CM070036.1:83202360-83213355 GCA_036250615.1 Ptychadena robeensis | reverse complement strand
TTTCCTGTATAGTAAGTGGTAGGCTACTTTCCTATTGCTAGTGCTGTTGCTAAGCTCAGACAAAGATATTGCAGCCTTCTCGTTGGCCCACAAGGAACAAGGAATAAGGGATCATGGGTCCTGATGAAAAAAATATTGAATATTCGTAATTCAGAAGATGTAGCACTATAGTATAGATTTTTGCGAATTTTCGCAATAAAAATTTGCGATTAAAATATTTGCGAGCAACACTAATCTTGGAATCTAGGGCACCCATCTAACAACGTTGATCTAAACCAGCTATGGGAAAACTAAGGGCCGGGAGCCAAAACCAGCCCGTTTAGCCTGTCTACAAGGACTTGTTCCCCAGTTTATTGGCAATATGTACCCTATTAAATATAAATGCATGCACATAAATATATTTTTAAACATAATTTGAATTACAGTTTTTTTTTCAGTTTGTCCTACCAGAAAAAAAAAACTATATATTTTTGTGAACTTAAAATTTTTGGGGAAATATTTATTTTGCATTTTATATCCATCATTATGTCATATAAGTTGAATTTATGTAGGAGCTTTTCTATACACTTTCATCTCACAAGGTAAAAGAAATTGTTAGGTGAGACATTTAGTTAACACAATACCATTTACTGAATTTGCTATAAGAAATCACAAATTCCTACTAGTCCTCCGGGCTTTAGTGCCAAAAGAATCAAGTAACTTAGAGGAAATGCTATCAGTTTATATCAATCCACCTGAAACAAACCCCTGGGGCTAGGGTCTAGATGTGTGACAAGTTGACCTGTGTAATGTTTGTCCACAAAAATGTTTTACTAGCTAGGAACATTGACTTGCCAGGCATTTATAACCTTTCAAGAGAGCTTTGACAAATCTTTAATAGTGCCTTTATTTACAGGAAAAATTTATATATATATACAAAATTGATTACTTTCAGTAATTATAGTTTATTTTTGCTTTAGTAAGTGGTAATGTATTTTTTAATGTATGGTTATTAATAGCTAAACATAAAACCATGTGCACAGTCACATTTACATTTCACATTAAAGCTCAAGATGCTTCCGGTTCCGGCGCCACATGTAGTGGCAGCTCCCGCTCCACCGGAGGACTAAACGGCATTTAAAACCCTCCACCGCCGCCTGACGACCCCCCACCGGCTGGCCTGCTGCGGGGGAGGCTGGATGGAGAAATTTCTCCGTAAAAACTGATCTCGCTCCCGCCACGAAGCCATCGCCGCGGATCATAGTGCGAAACATCGCAAAATGGCGCCCACCACCACAGCAGGCGAGGGAGACTTGGGCGGTGAGTCATCCATCGCATCGGAGGTGACAGACCCCAAGACGGAACATCAACAGATCGCACTGGCAGTTGCAGCCCTGCTGACACCCACCATACATGCGGCAGTGGATAAAGCGATCGCTAAAGCCATCCAGTCCTTACAGCAAAACGTGCAGGATCAAGCTGACAGGCTGACTGCTGGAGGGCCGCATATCCTCACTGGAGGATGATCTATTTACTAGCCTGACCAAGAATGCTACCCTGGAGAAGAGAATGGCGCATATTGAGGGTAAGCAGGAGGATTTTGAGAACAGATCCAGGAGAAACAATGTGCGGATTGTGGGCATACTGTTAAATCTTCAGAGCTGGCCAATATATGTTCCGTGGAACTACCTGCATTATTGGGGCTCGCTGAATCTTTCAAGGTGGAAAAGGCGCACAGATTGGGTCCTCCAGACAAAACACAGAAGACCCCCAGACCGGTACTGGCCAGGTATCTGGACTATGCAGAAAAGATGAGGCTCATGCAGGCGTATAGAGTGAAGAATAGTGATGGCGCGAACCCTCCCTGGGGTGTCCGCGAACAGGGCGGGTCGAACTTCAAAGATGTTCGCCGTCCGCTCTGTTCGCGGACATATTCAAATTCCCCGCCTCTAGGCGGGGAATTTGAAACGGAGAAACCGGATGTGACGTCAGTGATGTCACATCCGGTCCGTGGACCGCAACCTGGAACGCATAGTTCCTGGTTACGGCCGCAGGATGTGACGTCACTGACGTCACATCCGGTTTTTCCGCCGGTCTTCTCACTACAAGACCGGCTTCTGTAGTGAAAAGATTCTTCCTCCGGCAGGATTACACAGGTTGTGATCCTGCCGGAGGAAGAATTTAGACCTTCTTCTGGCCGGCGAACAGTACGGGTCGAACACCCGTACTGTCCGCCGGCGAGGCGAACGGCGAACATGCCGTGTTCGCGGCCGAACTGTTCTCCGGCGAACAGTTCGGCCCATCTCTAGTGAAGAAGGCCCTTTTGTACGGAGACAAACGTATAATGCTTTTCTCAGACTACTCAGCTGAAGTATCAAGGAAAAGGAGAGCCTTCAGTGCTGTGTGCACGGCAATATTCTAGAAAAGGTTGAAATTTACACTGGCGTATCCGGCGACTCTATATCTTAAAGATCTGCAAGGTACCGAACATGTGTTCAAGGTGGTTGCTGACGCTGAGGCCTACGTGTTGTCCATGGAAAAAGAATTGTCTCCGCAGAAGACGGACAAGGCACATGTGGTTACGCCGCTGAAGACCCAAACGAAGGGAATGCCATCGCCCAAGCCCCAGCGTACCAAGTTTGACACCCCGGTGAAGGCGAAATATAACACCAGGAAAGAGGGCAAACAGGTGAAAAATCGTTGAGACAATGAATGACGGCGGAATGGAAAGGTTTCTGTGCTGACCTTCGGTCAGCCATGGACATCGACAGCTTATTAAAGGGTCTGGACTTTTAGCAAGGTAATATGCTTTACGGTAAACGTTTAGGGGGGAGGGTGGATGCGGGGTAAAAAGGTCCTCCTGGTGGGGGGATATGGGAGATCCCTGCTCATGGGGAAAAAAGGAAAGCCAAATAGCTTAATGCTACATTATGCTATTTTTGTTTGCCTGCCTGGTTGGCAGCTTGTTTTCTTTGTTTTCTCTGCTTTAATTGTTTTAAAGGTTTGGCTAATGGTTTATGTTAAGTTAACAGATAGCCCAAGACATCACTCCCTTACCTATTACCCCGGAGAGTACCAAAGGTCTGCCCCTCCCAGGGCCTAGGGGCTATAGTAGGCTCGGTTTTTCCATATGGCTGTATCTGTAGTATCTTGGAACGTTAAGGGCCTGCGCTCTCCTGCTAAACGAAACATGGTACTGCAGCATTTGAAACGGCTAAAAGCTGACATAGCTATGTTGCAAGAAACACACCTTGATGCAATTGACGCACGTAGACTCCGTAAATCGTGGGTGGGACAGGTATTTGTTTCACCATGTAAAGGTAGGAAAGGGGGTGTAATCACCCTGTTGAATAAAAAGCTGCAATGCACGGTGGAGCGCGAGGAGTCTGATAGTGAGGGGAGACTTTTGAAGCTGCTCCTCAGGTTTACGGACCGAGATATTAGTCTGTGGAATGTCTACTCCTCAAACTCCCCGACTAAGGAGTATTTCATGCGACTGGCACAAGACATAGGGCAGGACCCGAATCCGTATAAACTGGTGGGGGGGGGGACTTCAATGAGGTAATGGACCCTAGATGGGATAGGAAGTCGGAGGTTGTGGACCTTCTGGACATATGGAGAATGCATCATCCCACAGACAAACAATTCTCCCATATATCCCAGGCACACACGTCATTGTCTCGAATAGACCACATTTTCTCCTCACACCAGCTACCAGCACGGATCCATGCATTCACGATGTGATCATATCAGACCATGCACCCATTAGTATAAAATTGCTGCTGTTTGGCCCCAGGGGATCTGATATACTCTGGAAATTCCCTACACAAATAAAAAATGATAGTCACTTTCAGGAATATCTATCACAAAAATTTCATGAGTACGCCCTAGATAATCAGCAGCATAGAGCGGACCCGATCTAATTTTGGGAGCCTGCAAAGGCTCATCTAAGGGGAGCGATAATGGCTTACTCGGCTAACAGGAAAAAAATCTTACATAAACGTTATGAAACGGCATTACACGAGCTGCAGGCCCAAAATGACCTTTACAGTAACCCGACACTACCCAACAAACAGGTTCAGCAAAGAGGCGAAGAGGCAGTTTGATCACTGGTTGGCACAGAAAGAAAGCCTTACGCAATCTTACAGGGATCTGGAGTTCCGAAAATATGGGAACAAGGCCGGGAGATTACTGGCAAATATTGTGAGGGCTGCCTTCCCAAGTACACACATACCTGCTATGCAGGGGAAGAGCGGGGAAATAATAACAGACCCTGAGGCCATTAACAAGTTACTGGCGGACTATTATTCTGATTTGTATCGGGCAACACCAGGGGATTAGGCGAAACAGGCAGAATTTTTGCGTGAAGTGCCCCTCTCAAATGTTACGGCAGAACACTTGGAATCACTGAATGCGCCAATATCTGTGGAGGAGATTCTGGCGGTAATAGACTCCCTACCCAGCAATAAAGCGCCGGGCCAATTTCTTTAATTAATTCGGACGCAAAAAATCTGTCTAAATTGCTGGCCCAGAGATTGGCGAGGGTATTGCCGTCGCTTTTTCACAAAGCTCAAGTAGGGTTTGTGAAAGGATGGAATGCTGTAGCGAACATACGAAAGACGCTAATGGCTCTTGATTATGCCAAAAATAACCCGGATAGAGAAGTTGCCCTATTGACCATCGATGTTGAAAAAGCATTCGATAATGTTGATCTTAACTGGCTTTTCATAGTAATGGAGAAGATGGGTTTCAAGGGCCCTTTCATAAATAAGATTCGGGGTATGTACGCCAACCCGGTGGCAAAAATAAATACACCAGGATTTATTTCCAAAGCGTTTAAATTGGAAAAGGGTACAAGGCAAGGGTGTCCATTGTCACCACTCCTCTTCAATATGGCGCTTGAACCATTGATAAGACGACTGGAGGAGATGGACGGTCTGCATGGTATTCCAATCCAGGGGTATAGCTTGAAAACTGCACTCTTCGCAGATGATATATTGATATACACAGCCGAGCCGGCACATGACATACCTATAGTGACGGGTACCCTTCAGGAATATGGGGCACAAGCGGGATTTGAGGTGAACACAACTAAAAGTGAACTATTGCTGCTATCTCGCGGCACACCCCGGCCTTGGGTGGCCCAAACTGAGTTCGCGGTGGCCAAGCAGTGTATCACTTATTTAGGAATACAAATAGGAAGAACGACATCTACACTCTACCAACTAAACTATTCTGCGGTTTTATCAAAAATAACAAAGGAATTAGAAACATGGCACAACCTACCCATTTACCTACTGGGAAGATGCCATCTTATAAAAATGGTTTCTTTTGCAAGACTCCTTTATTTGCTACAAACCCTACCATTACTACTTAAGCACAAGGATGTACAGATGCTGGAGAAGGCATTTTCCCGATTTCTGTGGAAAGGGAAACGAGCCAGGATATTGCTGCGGAAATTATATCCGACTAAAAGAGAGGGGGGAGCAGGGTTTCCAGACATTAGAAGGTATGATTTAGCGTCATGTGGTGGATTGGGTAAAGGGGACGTCAGTGCATTCAAACTATGAACTAGAACAGGCCTCAGTCTCACCATGGGACCTGAGGGCTCTTCTTCACTGTCCATTACCCAAAATCCCAGGGAACATAAAAAGCAATCTCATGCTCAGGGATACTATACTGACGTTTAGGGAGGTGTGCAAAATATGGAATCTCCCATATAGCTTTTCGAAGTATTTGACGATTACCGGGCACCCTTTGTTCCCTCAGGGGACTCATAATAAAGTGTTCCATAGGTGGAAACAGAAGGGCCTTATATTTATTAAAGATCTGGTCACGGATGCCAAAGGAACTTTGCTCACTTTGCCGCAATTGCAAGCCAAGTTTGGTCTTACTCGCCCAATGATACATCCCATACACTACATGCAGGTCAAGCACTTTTGCTCCACATTGGACAATAATTTCGCAACCTTGCAGGCTGAGAATCCCTTAGACACTATAATGGGGGGCAAGGGTCATAACATCACCTCCATCTACAAGGCACTTCTTCGGGCCACCTCGATCCAAAAAACCCAGACAAATATGGCGAAATGGGGTAGGGATCTGGACACGGGGGATGTTGTGGAGAAGGCTATACAGGGATACCTTTCGGTTAGGAGATGTGTCATCTCCGAGACTTGGAGGGAAACACAATTCAGGGTGATACACAGAGCATACAAACCTCCAGGGGTTCTAGTGTGCCTCTCCACGGGGAAAGATGAATGGCGGTCGTGCTGTCCTAAATGTGCGATATCAGCTCCCTCATTGTATCACTGTTTATGGCAATGCCCAAATATACAAACTTTCTGGAACATGGTAGCAGGCATGATAGGTACAGTAATACAGAGGCCTATTCCCCTGGACCCAATGTTGATGGTGCTGGGCTGTATGTCAAACAGCACCAGCCACGTTCTCATCTCTAATTCAGTGTGGGTGATTACTTGCCTGTTAGTGGCACGGAGAACCATTATGGCTCATTGGACGAGTAACGCCACCCCTTCAGTACAACAAGTGGTAGCAACCCTACAAGACCTAATGAAGTCAGAACGGCTTGACAATACGCATAAAGGGGAATCAAACCAGGCAAAATTCCATAAAAAATGGGATTCCTTCTTCAGGAACTTCCCTTTCTGAGGGATGCATACGCCTAAAGAAGCGCGTTCTATTGAGATTGCTTCAAACTAAGTTTCAACTTGGGTACACAAGGGAAGACAATAGAGGTACCATCAAAAAAGGGTCGAAAGGGTAAAGGTGCCAAGGTAGTGATGCTATCTGATAGAAAGTTATGTTTAGGTAGTTTAGGATGAAAGAAATGTGTGTTTGACATGATTGAGAACTGAGGCAAGGCCACGTCAACATGGTTGGGAAGCTAATGTTACAAAAACATGGATGGAATGATGTCTATTCAAAACTTGATAAGAACCTGTATTAAACAGCATTGTATCAAGGCGTCTTTAATACCATGTGTAACAACGTGATGATGCACTTGTCTTGTGCAAACTGCATATCTTTATTTTCGTTTTCTTTTGATGTAAAATTTGAAAATTTCAATAAAATATTTAAACTAAAAAAAAAAAAAACTCAAGATGATTAAAAAACATGTAAATAGGTACTCCAAATATCAAAGTATTTGTGACTTGTCGTGGTAAAAAGAAATTAATTTATCAGTAATTAAACAATTTTTATGGTAATAATGGATGGGATTGTGATAATAATAAAATAAAAAACTAAGTCTGTTAAATAATAGCATATCTATATATTTTTCATGATAAAAGGAAATCGTTAAAATCCAGACAACCAGATCAACCTACTCTAAATTGATGCCTAAAGCTGGGCAAAGACAGGCCGATTTCTGCCCGATTTGACAGCCGATCGGCCGCCGCGCGCGTTCCTGCAATTGATCGGCGGTCGGCAGGAAATCAGGTGCGCCATCTGGTCATATTGATGCTATGCCCAGCTTAACCTGTGCACAGCCAAACAAAGCTATTATATGAAGCGGGGGGTTGAGACCATCCTCCTCTGTTCTCTTCAATGGATGGCCAGGTCTTTTTTTGCATTCACCAGTGTTTTCTTTTATGTACCAAACTGTACTTTTTGCCACTTTTAAAATTGTAGGGATTTTTCAGATAGGTTGTTTTTTGCAGCTTGAGGATGGCTTCTTTTTCCTGCATGAAGAGCTCCTTTGTAAACAATCTTCCACATACAAACCCCTCCTCAAATCAACTGCAGGCCCTGCTTAATTGATAAGGACATAATGGAGGACTTGCCCACACCTGCCCATGAAATAGACTTTGAGTTAATTATAAAATTACTTTTGAGACTTTGTGTAAAAAAAGGCTCTGGTTCCTCAAATTTTTCTGCAATATTTTTGTGCAACCCAGTTAATTAGCATAAATTTAAAAAGCTGAAAGTCTGCAGATCAATTGCATCCAGGTTGTTTAAATTAATATTCATTGTGGTTCATTGTTGTCTCTGTCCAAATATGAACCTATCTGAATGTTACAATATCTATACCATATACATTACATATGAGCCATGATTTAGATACATATTTCTATCTGTAATAGTATAAACACGGATGTTTTGATTTATCTTACATTTGCCATTTTATATCAAATTCAATAGCTTCATACAAATGTGTATGTATTTTATTTAAAGTGACCCATTCAAACCTTCACATTTTATAAATTTTTGTTAATGGTATGGGGCTATTATCAATGTAACACCCTGTTTTTCTGCATTTTTTTTAAAAAAAAATTTGCTTGGTAACATGTTTGTCCAAAATATTCCAAATGTAGTCAATTCCATCACATAGGTCAGTAGGGAATCAGTAGAAAGAAAGAAGATAATAGTATTTGCTTATAGAATTGACAATTGACACCATATTTGATATCAGGATTAACCCCCCTGTCGTTCCTGTCGGTCCCAGCTCGTCCAGCTCTGACCTGTCAGAACAGCAGTGGACAAACTGGGTCAGGCAGAGATCGGAGCCACAGGATCGCAAACTCACTGCTCCGTGTGACTCTGATATAATGAGACAGCTGCAAGAGAACGATCACTCCCTCCACCCTCCCCATGCTCTCCTATGTAACCTGGCACATCTGCAGCGCCATCTTGTGGTTGCAGCGCTAATTTACCCGATTTGAATTGTTGAAATCTTGTTGAAATCTTTATTATCTGATATTGTGAGTTATTCACAATGCATACTTCAGAAATGATCTTTTATGATCATGAAAGCTTTGACTGTGCATTCACTTAATTACCTTGGCACTTTTAACATTTAAATACAGGTATTAGAGATCTGACCATGGTATGGATTGAGTAAATTGGTTGCAAGCTCTAAAGAGGAGTTGTCATAATACCCTTAAAGAATATTTCGGATGAGATATATTTTTACTCCATATGAAACAAATGCATTTCTTTGAGATGTCAGAAAGTTCATTTCTTGCAAATGTTACAGTTGTAATCAAGCCATAGCAGAAGTTAAAATGCATTGCCCTGGGGAACACAGACTTTTAAAATGGCGTACAGGGCATTGACATAAAAATGTTGTAGAACGTTTGTGTTTGTCCTGTAAATTGCATTTTTAACTTCAGTAGTTGTGATTTGGGCATTATTAGATTTCCAGTACTATTAAACTAAAAGCCTTCAGGGCTTCCTCAAGTCATGCCATTCCTGCCACATATAATACTTCACTACCACGCACCTACACAAAGGATGGATATAATACACAGCATCACAACCTCAATTAAAATTGGATGCCATTTACAAAAATCCCTCAGCTTTGACACATACAATTATGCTTTGAGCATGAAGGTGAACATGATTGCTTAGCACTGCCATGTACAAGGTTTAATCAGAAAACATATAGTTACTTCAACATTTTGTTTTAATTTCATCTCTACTATGCCTTTATGTTCTTTGCTGTTCAATTAATTGGATACACTAGTTTTCACTTCCCATGAGATCAGGCAGAGCAGGAGTACTATTTGTGTTACATTAAAAAAATGACATTATAAAGTGGCTGATCTACAGCTTCTGGTTTAAATGACAAAGTCATACTACATTAGTTTTTGTGCTTACAAAATGTTAAAAATAATTTCTTTTGTAGTGTGTGTGTTGGCGGTGAAATAAGACAAGTGTGAATTAATGATTTTACTAGATGTAATGTTATTACTACATGGCCTTTTATAAGCAGATTTAATATATTTTACAGCTTTCAGTTGAAGAACAAAAAATGTTAAAGGTTAGATTCTATCAATGTACTTTAATAAAATTATGACTGCTGTGGTGGTAAATATTTTCGGAACCTGTGTTTTTTGTTTTACTCAATTATTTTAAGAATTTGTATTAACAATTTGAAATCTAAAACATTAAGCTTAGAATGAGTTAACTATATTTACTGTCAAGCTCTCCTCAATCATAAAGCCATTGTATCTTGTTGTTGTCTTGTGTTTGGTTGGCTGATATCATAGCTGTTGCCACTTGCCATTACACTGCTTTGGTCTCAGGAGGTTAAATGCTGTTTTTGACTAAGGTAAAGGGTATTACTGCCTGTTGATTCTGTTTCTTAGGCCTTTTTTTAAATGTGTGCAATATACTTTTATACATTTCTTAGGCCTTTTTTTAAATGTGTGCAATATACTTTTATACATTTTAGGGTGTCAAGATTATTTCCAAATTTGTGTGATTGTAAATGAGCCGTACATGTGGACCAACAATATGCAATGTAGTCTTTTGTCTGTGGGAGATTTTATTGTCTTGTCATCTTTAATGAACAAATGGGTCTAGCATTATGTATAGTTTTTAAGGGCACATGGTCCACAAAGGGTGCATAGTTATCATACCATAGCAAAGGACTTTATTCGTGTGGTCTCTGGAACTTTCTGGAGAATTCTATCATGAGTAGCAACAGGAAGGCCAAAAGCACAAGGAAACAGGGGCAAGCAAGAAAACACAGGTCATGTAAAGAGAGTAAATTATCCACTTGAAATTCCGAAGCATATTCTTCAAGTAGAATAATTCAATTGAGAAAAATGCTACTTAGGGATATGTTTTTAAAAGTGAGATAAAGAGTTTAATTGTATAGGGTGGGTTGTGTGTACTTAGAAGTAGTAAGAGTATTCCTCCCAAATTATTGTACTATAACAGAGTAACTGACTGCCCTGCAGCATAATAGAAGGCAGAGATGAGATTAGATTGTATGATCTAATTGTAATTCTAATTGTTGTTAATTCTGTTAAATATTTATTTTTTCTTAATTCAAACTATTTATGTTACTATAGATACTTACTATAGATAATATTATAAAATAATACAGCTTGTGTGCCATCACTTCTAGAGATGGTAGCAACATTTTGACTACGGTAGCTTACTACCAAACCAAAGAAAATACTGCTTTTGTAATGCTCTCTCAACCCTTCATTATCATATTTATTACAACTACACAAAAAGGGAAAATGGTTATGAAAAACTATT
>CM070036.1:83161126-83201740 GCA_036250615.1 Ptychadena robeensis | reverse complement strand
AGATACTGTATGTACTCCAGTATAAGCTGACCTAAATATATAATAAGGTACCCAATTTTACTAAACAATTCTGGAAAACTGAATGACATTAGTATAAGCACAGGGAAGGGAGATGCAGCAGCTAAGGCACATAAAAACGCAGCAAATGTGATTTTGTTTTGAGATGTTATTATTTCAACTAGCTGATTTGTAAGTTCCTCGCGAAGAACCTGAACATCACCAAAATTGCTGGAGATGTAGAGAAGGGTTGTGGGAACATTGCTCTAACTTATGGAGTTTTTACATTAATGAAGTTCATAATTAAGGCAACAAAATGTGACTTGACTTTATATTATTTAAAAGCTATATGTGCTAGAGCCCACTCTCGAAATGCCGCAATTTTTATCACTTACCTTACATATAAGCCAAATAGCATTTTTTTGGGTGCTGAAAAATACAGCTTCTATTCTACATGCAGTAGACCTAATATATTTTAAATATATATGATATATACAACCTTGCTGTGGAAATATGTGAGTGCTGGTAGCTTGCACAATCTTTCCAGCTAACAGAAGCAGATTAGTGACATCCCTTTTCCTAGTCTGTGATTGCACTCTTTAGGGGTACTGAAAGTTAATAGGGTTCTCACTGTGCTCCCCTTTGCCATCAGCATGCTCTTTGATACAGCGTAATATACTGTTAAACTTTCCCAGAGGTTTACTGTACAGTGGTGCAGTTCACACTATAGTATGTGCAAAATAAACCTGTGTATTGCACTGAGCATTGTCCTTTAAACTGCTGCTTCATTCATTGTGCATACAGTTTGCAAGGCGAACACTCACCTCTTAAAACAGCTCACACTTTTCTGGAAAGGGTTTCCACAAGATTATGGAGTGTGTCTGTAGGATTTTCTGCCTATTCATTCAAGAGTGCTAGGCTTGCACTTGTTAGGTTAGGCACTTAACTTTGAATGAGGAAACCTAGCAAACAAGCTTTGTTCAGTGTGTTTAGTTAGCTCAGAGGTCAGTGTAGGCTAATCAAATTCTTCCATACCAAACTTACACAGCCATGTGTTTTTGGATCTTGCTTTGTTAACTGGTCATCATTAGACTGGGAAGGAATGAAGATGTACCTCAGTGAACCTGAGAGTACTAGCCCAACTCCTTAAAAAAACATCATCTGTCCACCACAAGCATTGGCAAATTCCAAGATGCTCCTGATGTTTTTTCTACTAAGCTTAATACCAAGAAAAGAGTTTGGAAAAGAGTAGTCAGAAAAAACATTACATATGCCTCCTCACAGCAACGCCAGTCTATGACCTTACCTTGTGGTTATATTTTTTAAAACACCTAAATTTAAATAGTGAAAACAATATTTTTACAGTGGTATGAGATGCTAAGGTATTTATTATTTGGTCCACTTTTTTTTTTAAACTACGGGCTGAGAAGATTTAAAGCCATATTGACAGCACTTGGAGATGTGACAAGCATATAACATTGATTCTGCTTCCCAATATGGCAGCTATATAATTGCATACATTTAAAGCAGTAATAAACCAAAGGTAGCCATACACGAGAGGATTCAATTGGTTGTAAGTTAAACGTTGATCGAGTACCACCACACAGTGTGATTGATTCCTTACCTAAGTTTGATGAGCATGCGCCATGGTACAATTGAATACATGTAGTTCAAAATACCTAGAAAACCCGTCAGATACTTGTACGATCAACAAAAATTTACCAACATGTCCAATCACTTTGAATTTCTGCTCATTATTGATTACTTTTGGTTGATCGTACCAGGTAGGCAGGTATTCATTCCCTTTCGTTTGACGCAAACTGAACAATTTGTTGGTCGATCAAACAGAAATATGCAACCATGTACTATACCTGTCAAGTATGCTGTTTTGGCTGGGAAAGTCACGTTTTTCTATTAATCCCGATTTCAATAAATCCTGTATCCCGTCAGTGACATCTCTTCCTGTATTTGGAATGCGGATGTATCCAAATACCGGAAGTGACATCAGTGACGTAGCTTCCTCTCATTTATCCCTTAATCAAAACGGTAAATCTTGAGAGGTATGCCATGTATGGCTACCTCAAGAGCAGATGGGTCAAGCCACAGGAGATTGAATGGAGCATTAGGGGTAATATCAAATTCAAACAAGACGCCCAATTTGGTGTCCCTGCAATCGAACCAATCCAAGGTGCGATTCAGAAGTGCCACCTTATAGTAGTGACCAAAATCTGGAAGGCCTAGACAACCAGACTCTAGACCACCAGACTCGGCAAAGAGTGGAGCCTCCGATCCTAGCAGGCTTCAAGGACCAGATGAATTTCAGGACGAAGATTGGAAAAGAATTGGGTCAGCCTGGAAATGACAAGGAGGATGTTTATTTTAATTATGTTTATACAACCCATCCATGGAAGAGGAATACCATCTCAGGAGATCCTTCAAGATGAGCTTTAAAGGGTCCCCAAAATTGTGAGAGTAAAGAGATGAAAAAGAGGATCTGGATACTGAGGTGGGTGCCACTGAAAAGGAAAGCCGACGTGGAGGTGAGACAAGTCAGAGTGGGGAAGAGAGATATAAAAAATTTCGGACTTGGTGGAGTTCATTTTGAAATTGTTATGGTCTCTAAAACTATTCAGTTCCCGAAGCACTTTAGGTAGGGAGATCCCAGGGGAGGTAATATAAAGCATGCCATCTTGGAAGAGCCAGCAAGGGAGAAGGTCCTGTTTGGGGTGCCGGGGTGAATGCCGATTGTTGCTTATGTCAGGGCTGAGGCCGGTCGGGAGCCAGAACTGCAGAAAGACACATCTTACTGTGCCATAGGCAAGTCATGACCCCCACGATATATGTATATTAGGGCATGAGCAAACTAAGAATTTATGTTGGGTCGCCGGTTACTAACTAAGTCGCCTAGTCATGATAACGTCATCACAGATCACAGATACAGTTAAGGAACACAAATGTCCATCAAAAAACAACTTTTCCAACCTTTCCAATGGAATATCAGGGTCAAGCTCCTGGAAAAGAGTGGTTACTGAACCATGCAGGTCAGAGATACTTTCCGGTAAACCTCGTATACGCAAGTTACCTCGGCGAGCCTGGTTTTCATGGTCTTCAGCGATATCCTAAAGGAAGGAGATTTCAGATTTTAAGTGGGCAATCTCTTGTTCATGACCCTCATATACAGTGGTGGCATCATCCATCCTTGACTCCAGCACTGTAGTTCTATGCCCAATCTCCTTCATTTCCTTGAGGAGCTCTGCAGAAAGCTGTCCGGAGGCTGTTTGAATCTCCTCCTTAATTATTGCTCTTATGTCCGCTAAAAAAGAAAGATCTGTCCCCTTCTGAGCAGGTGATGAGGGGAACAGATCACTGCTGTCTTCTGTCTCCCCAAGAGAGAGGCGTGTCACATCCCCCTGAGCTCCTTGTCGCGCTGCTGTTGCTGTCTTAGCTGTGGAGGAGGCAGGCTTAGCAGACGTGCCAGGCTGCTGCCTCGAGCGACCGGTAGGACCCATCACCATGCAAGAGAGCGGACCGGACCAGGTAGAGGACAGGGGCAGAAGCAGGGAAAATCACTCACTATGCGTGGGAGCTATTGATAGCCAGCTATCTTCCGGCGCGCACGGAGCGGAGTCAGCAGGCAGCGGCCATCTTCCTCCACCTCGCGCATGCGCCCCCCTTACGCAAGGGCCAATAAGCCGGGCACCCTGCTGGCCAATAGGCTAAGGTTTTTACATTCAACCCACAAACCTATAGTTCTTCGGACGAGATCTCATCTCCTCACTAGCAACCCGGTGGAGATTTTGAAGGAATTCCGCTATCAACTGGCAGATCTATACGCGGCCCCTGCGACCTTTTCTCAAGCTGACGGGGAGTCCTTTTTTGCCCCGATTAACCTCCCCAGCTTGGCCCCGTCTATCTTTGCAGGTTTAGAGGAGGACGTTGACCCGTTGGAAATCGTGGCTACGGTCAAAGGTATGGCTTCTGGCAAACGCCCTGGACCAGACGGTTTTTCTAGATTGTTTTATAAAAAATTTGCCTCCCTTCTTGCCCCCCGTATGGCCAACATGTTTAATAGCCTTAAGCAGGGAGGCAGCTTCCCTAGGGATATGCTTTTGGCCCAGATAGCAATGATTCCAAAGCCTGACGCTGACTCCCATTCCTGGGCTAACTACAGGCCGATATCATTATTAAATAACGATATTAAGATCCTAACCAAACTGCTATCCTCCTGTTTGAATAAATTTTTGGGTCACCTAATTCATCGAGATCAGGTGGGTTTTGTACCCCAACGGCAGTCAGGCGATAACATCCGCCGGGCGGTCCAGCTGCTTCACATGGTGCGAGCCCGCTCGGTCCCTGCGATGTTCCTGTCCTTAGATATTCGTAAAGCTTTTGATACGCTATCCTGGCAGTATTTACATTTTGCCCTCCGCAAATGGGGTTTTCGGGAGGGCTTCCTGACATGGATGTCGGCACTCTATGCCCGCCCGGAGGCAAGGGTCGGTTATAGCGGCGCTCTTTCAGAACCATCGTCCATCCAGCGGGCACCCGTCAGGGTTGCCCACTTTCCCCGATTTTATTTATTTTAGCCCTTGAACTACTGGCCCAAGCTATACGACAACATCTAGATATCTCTATGCGGATGATATCCTACTTTGTCTCACAAAACCATTAATTTCCCTGCCCAATTTGTTTAGTTTACTTTCAGAGTTTGGTTCCTTTTCTGGCTTGTGCGCCAACGAATCCAAGTCAAGAGCCTTGAACATCACAATCCCTTCCTTGGTTTTAGCTAATCTCCAAGAGACGTATAAATTCCAATGGCCCCCATCCCTACCCTATTTAGGCATACGCCTGACGGCCTCCCTGGACTCACTATATGGAGCTAACTATCCACCTTTGTTTAAGGAGCTTGCCCGTATGATTGGCGGCTGGTCCCGGTGCCAGCTATCTTGGTTTGGCCGAATCAACGATATAAAGATGACTTACCTTCCCAAACTTCTTTATCTCTTTCGAGCTTTGCCTATTCCTATTCCATCTCACGTGTTTCGCATTGAACAGAGGAAACTCTTGCGCTTTATTTGGGGGTCCACCCGCCCTAGAGTCCGTGCGGCTATCTTATATCACCATAAGCGTTTCGGGGGTCTTGGTGTCCCCCATATACAGAAATACTATTTGGCTGCCCAGATTGCTCCTCTAGCAGCCCTTTACTCAACATCTGAGCTACCGATATGGGTATATAGTAATATCATGGATGCCGCCCCCCTGCATATATATAACCTACTTTGGATCCCCGCTGCCATGAGGCCCCCCGTCTTTGCCCCACGTTTGCCCACTCTTTGCGCCTCTGGGATTCAATTAAAGTAAAATTCCGTTTGCTTTCACCTCACTTACCCCTTGCGGGGGTTTTTTACTCACCACTTTTTCCCCCGGGACAAACAGACGCTCAAGCTTTTAGAGCCTGGCCTGAGACCCTTTTGAAGCACACATACAATTTTTATTCTACCAAGGGGGTGATCCCCTTTACTCACCTACAGCACTTATATCAGCTACCGTCTTCCACTCTTTTTCGTTATCAGCAGCTTCATCACTTTCTTATCTCTTTGTTGCCACGTTCACCATCGTTCTCACCCCTTACTTTATCCAAATTTGAGCACCACTGTCTCCATTCTCCCTTGTCCTCTGGTCTTATTTCTCTTCTTTATTGCTCCTTCACCTCCCCCCAGACGTTAACCAAGCTTCCGTACATACGGAAATGGGAGGAGGACCTGGGCTCTTCCTTGGACGAGTCAGATTGGGCAGCACTAGTATCCCGTACGGCTTCTTGTTCATTAAATGTCCTTGCAGTGGAGAACTCCTACAAAGTCCTTTTGCGACGGTATATGACACCAGAACGGCTGTCTAGATTTGCGCCAACCATCTCTCCAATGTGTTTTAGAGGCTGTTCAACAAGAGGTACCCTCCTACATATTTGGTGGTCGTGTCCACGTGTTCAACGATTATGGATCAGAGTTTATAATTTTATACGCTCATTACTGGGGTGCTCCTTAGCCCGGGACCCATGGGAGGCTTTGCTACACCGGAGGGTGCCATCCTTGACTAAATCCCAGGATCAGCTAGCCTCTTTTGTTTTTATGGCTACTCGTCAAGTGATAGCTAGGTCATGGCGCCAGCCTACGCTTAGCTTCTCGGAAGTAAGACAGCGCCTGATGGACTGTTTCATTAACAAGAGGTTAACAGCTATTTTGCTCGACTCACAACCAAAATTTCTAAGGGTCTGGTCCCCATGGATCGCCTACCTGCGCTCAGAGGGATTTTCACATTACTTGCTACCCGTTTGAGGGGCTCCTTTTTGCTGTTGGCTCGCGCTTATTTCTTTTCTTCCTTCTTCCCTTTTTTCCCTTTTCTTTTTTTTTTCTTTTTTCTCCTTAGGTTAACAAATATTACTTTATAAATATGGATTGTCTGCTGTTGATGGAATTTGGATGCATTAGAGTATTGTTTGCAGACAGTTCAGTGCTCCTGAGCAATTTTAGTGTTTGTTATTTATACATTTGTATTCACCTGTAACCTATGTTCCTTTTTTTTTTTTTTATGTTTCTTTTCCTTTTTTGAAATTTAATAAAAACTATTGTAACACAAAAAACAACTTTTATTAAGATTCTCTGTAACATTAACTATCAATATGACAATAAATCAAAAATTACGCTAATAGTTTGAATACCCTGGTAATTTTAAGTGCAAAATAGAAAATGGGTACAGCCTAAACTGTGGCAGCCAAGACACACAGAATGAGTCAACTGTGGTTCACAAAGGAGCACATTGTCATTATGAAATAAATAAAACACATTAACTGGCTTGCATGGTTCCTAAAAAGAAAGCGGTATGAAATATGTAACCCCCTGGCGGTCTACTGAGATACAGATTTCTGTACCAAAATAGGTATGTAGGTTAATTAGATCACAAAGTCAAATAGTGGAATATTCAAAATGAAATCCCACCATTTCTTAAAAATAGCAGAATGTCCACAAGATGGGGCCTGAGCTGAAAAAATCACCTCTCTACCAATCAGAGACAGAGACTGCGTACACACTGATACTCAGTCTCTGACTTCACAGACTCCTTTAAGGAGCTCTTCTGTGACATTGACTCGTATACAAGTTTGTGAATGCCTTGATATATATATATTTACATGTGGAATGATGGAATGACACTTCCAGGATCCAAATACAGGAAGTGACATAAAGGTCGTCACTTCCGGCAATGGGGGATTTACCTTCACTCTCTCCTATTTAGTAGCTGGTTACCTTAAGAGAGAGAGAGGGCAATATTCTGCCTACTAACTTACCACCCTGCACATCAACTGTACAAGCAGGGTGGGGACTTAGGAGGGAGGGGGATCCCAAGAAACTGGAATTTCACATTTTTTATGACCTTTCTGGCCAAAACGGGATGCTTGATAGGTAAGGTATTGCCTACTTATGTAACAGTTTCAGCTGTTGCAGAATGTCCTCCTCAAGCTTTTCATCCAGCAGGTCTCATGTCAGCAACTTTTTTCCCTACTACCTCATTATCATAATTTTTTTTTCTACTACCTTGCCTGCATTTTATTTTCTATCGCCTTGTCTAAATTTATTTTTCTATAACCCCGTCCGATGTTAGTATACTGCCATTTATTTGACCTTTCTACCACATAACCCTTGGGGGGCTTCGTATATTTATACAAAAGTGTAAAACGTAAATTAACATTTATAAAATGTAAACCATAAATATAAAAACTGAAAAGAATGCAATAGAGAGAGCAATGCATTACCCAGAATTGTTCGCTAGGTGGCAGGGATGAAATTTTATAGTCCAGATTCTTTGGGTGTACTAAAATGGCTGCAAACCCCTTGCTGGCAAAAACAACGTTAAGCACATGTCTCGATGTCATTTCCGGCGTTTGCCGAATACTTCTTCCTGCCTTTGGTGAGATAGCAGCGTCAGTTTAGGCAGATATGTTATCTGGGCGGTTTTTTGTTTAGAATAAAGGCAGCAGGAGCGAGTATCTGGCCGCTGTGTGTGTGAAGCGCTCCTTGTGTAGGCCGCAGTGAGCAGGAGTTAGTGGTGAGCGCCCGGCCGGCATGTCTGCGTTCTCTGAGGCGGCCCTGGAGAAAAAGCTGTCGGATCTCAGTAACTCTCAGCAGAGTGTGCAGACCTTGTCTCTGTGGCTTATTCACCATAGAAAGCACGCCAGGGTCATTGTCGCCGTGTGGGATAGGGAGCTGCGGAAAGGTAAGGAAGAGGGGGGGTTGGCTCTGATCCTCATGACAGTATTGCAGGCTGTGAGGCATGTGTGCTGTGCACAAGCATGGACCAAGCAGCAGCAAGTCCTTCATAGATCTCCTCTTGTATCTCTTCTCTATGCTTTAGCTTGCTTTGTGCATCTTCCTCTCCAGGTCTGTCACACAACTCTTGAAGTATATTTGCAGAACGGAGAACATATAAGAGCACACTTGCACCAGAACACAGTGTACCATAGCAGAATTGCCACATGTCCCTCATTCAAAACCTCTGAAAGTCCAATTGCTTCCCTTTCATTACACGATGTTGTGTTCTACAGGAAAGCCAAGCCACAATGGCTGCTTTGACTGCGTCTTACTAGGTTAGGATGTGAACCCAAGAAGACACTTGCGTACATTTGCTTTCACGTGCACTTCTCATTTCTCCCTTCCTACCTAACAGCCCTCACCTTCCACAGATCTATACTTTGCATCCTCCATCCTCACCATTGTTTGTGATTCTTCGGCTGCCGAATGTGCAAAAAATCCTTTACAGGCCTGTATTGGAGTGCTAAGGTAGCCTTACACTAGGCGACTCTCCCTCGAAAGATGCGGGAGGACGTCCTCACGCTGCAGCTGGCCCCTTAGGGGTTGTTTCCATTGATGCGATCCCGCGCGGCTGCAAACAACTGCATCCATTGGAAACTTTTAATATAGTTTCCACTGGTGCGGTTGTGCGTGTTCGGATGCGGTTTAGGGCGCGTTTCGGAACGCTAGCTGCAGCGTGAAACGCGTCCGCATCTGCATAAAAAAAAGTGTCGCGAAAACGCGCGAATGCATGGAAACATGCATGCTGATTGTCGGGCACCCTTTGTGTGCCAGTCATTACTTTGAATGGACACTTCTCTACCCATTCAAAGTAATGTGATCGGCTGGGAATTTACCAGCATGGCGGATCACCATGCAATCCGACATGCTCCTGCATGCTGCTCGAGATCACCAAGTGGGCTCACCCTCCACAGATCTATACTTTGCTTCCTCTATCTTTTCTATTATTTGTGATTCTTCAGCTGCTGAATGTGCAATAAATCCCTACAGGCCTGTATTGGATTGTCAAGGTAGCTATACACACGGTGATTCTCCCTCGATAGATGAGGGATCAACTGCAGCGGTCCCCTCTGCTCATTTCCCTAGTTTCTTATGCTGAATTAACATGGACAGGGAGTAATGAAATCTTTCAGCAAGGGTCCAACCTACCTCCTATTTTGACATACACAATTAGAAAAACCTTGAACGATATAAAATACATAGTAGGCACCCTCTTATTCCTCAGTTTTTACCTCTGCTCCTGTCTGCAGTACCAAGGTACATCCAAATTTTGGCACCTATGCACCATTCCTCTACCTTTCCATTATGCAGTAGCATATCAGCAGGCCAGAGTTTAGAGTGGGTACCATCCACCAAATAATTTTTTTTTTGCTGATTATCTTTGAAGGACATCCTGTAGAAAACGATGATCACCGTACATCAAAATTCAAAGCCCATTTGTTTTTAAATTGACAAACATTTTAAATGGTCTTGATGTGGAACTGGGTCATGCTAAGCAGTGTGTTTTTTAATATTTAGCAGTTTCCCTTTTTGCGGCATTAGATTTTATTTTTTAATCTCGTCTCAGGATGTAGGTCAGTGGTGGGCAACTGAGTTGATATGGAGGGCCACAAGTGCGGCCCTCTGCATTAGTAAGGGGCCGCACATAACATTTTCAATCTATACTGACTTTTATACTGAAGCATTTTTTATGAGTTTTTTTAATTACAATAGGCATAGCAAGAATACATACATTTTTTTTAAAATAACAAAATTTTTAATATTATACTGCAACCATAAGGGAACACTGTAGTATAGTAATGCACATTTTGTGTCATGTATATCATCAAATGTTATGTGCCTCAAAGATATTATCAAAGCCATTGATAATATCGATGGGGCACAAAACCTTCGATTTGGCAGACAGGTAAGTTCCTATGCATTAACAATTAGGTTTCAGGGGCCGCAAGTGGAGGACTGAGGGGCCGCCGAAACCCACCCAAAAGGGCCGCAGGTTGGGCACCTGGGATGTAGGTAGAGGGACTCTAAAGCTATATCAGATATACCTGAAGCAAGTTTTTTTTTTTTCGGTTAGAGCAAGTTATTTTGTAACCTCTGAGCTTAAGCTGTGTATACCTACCCTAAAAGATAATTGTAGAAATTCAGTTATCTTATAAAGCTGATCTCTGCCTCTCCCTCACCTACCTCTGACTCATTGCCCTTGTTACTCACCTAAAACTCTGGTTCCTGGATGCTGCTATCCTGAATCTTCTCTTTTCTGTTTACAAGAAGCTAGGCTATTCTTCTGGTGCCCTACAGCACTGGGGCCTCTCAGGATCCAGAAGTGGAAGCAGCTGGCTCAAGCATTTCTGCAGTGCTTAATTTCTGGTCTCTCGCACCTGGAAATGGAACTGGCAAGGCAGTAGAACAAAGGATATAGGTTTGTATATGTTCATGAGGTGGGGGAAGCAAAATGCGTGAGAGCAGTGCAGAACTTTCCCTGTAGGGCCCCTGTTTTCTTGATACAAACATTATCAAGCCCCCCCCCATTCAAACTATTAAGTTTGAGATTGATGGCCATCTGACATTAGCTGTGTTTGTGTGCAGTTACTAGTGTGAAATGGCCCTTTAACTCATGCAGCTATATTTTTCACACCAATCGTATAGAGACACTACTTGTTCCTCCTTCAGCCCTCTAGCTGTGCCCACCCTGGGCACCCTCCCAGCTGGTCTCTGCATTCACAGTATAACATTAAGGTGATCCTATTGAAAGGCTTTCAAGCTTCCTGTAGGACTCTAGATAATGTTTTAGTATGTGACAAGAAATACAAAAAGGTAAGTTTTATACTTGCGCTAGGCAAATTAATGCACTTTTCCTTAAAAGACAGTGTTCTGTTAAGGTTTGATCATTGAGTATCCAGGTTTCCATTTTTATCAAGAGGAGCCCCAGATCCCGCTCCCCACCGTATGAAATTAAAGACCACACAGAAATAATAATTGTATTTAAATTTCAACCGTTCCGCATTACCTGAAAAGTGTGTACCCCACTGTTGTAACTGCATCTCTTTTTTTCAAAAGGTCAAGAGTAAATGAAGGGGGACTCTTCCCTGGAGCTCCACAGATGTATCTATGCCCCACAAAGTCTGGCAACTGAAAAACTTCAATGATGCCCAGCGGTTGCCACAGTCACTGCGCGACATCCTGTGACCATCTCTGAAGCATCATTCAATTTGTGGGGCATATATACATCGCTGGAGCTCAAGGGAAGAGACTACCTTAGTGGCACAAATGACCCTTCGTGGGAAGAGACGGAGTTGCAGTGGAGTATACCATTTACACGTTATGTGGAATTGTAGTAATTGTAAAATGGTTAAAATAAAGTTATTGTTTCTGTGTGGTCTTTCATTTCTAGGAAAAACTTTAATACCCCCTCGTGTAGGGGTCAGATCCTTGGGACCTCTGTACTCCTTCAATAGGTTGGTGAGTGCAATCTAGGTGTCCTTGTTAAAGGTGAACCCTGGATACTCATTGAGCCCCCACAACGCCTGGCCCATGTTGTGGGAAACAGACCCCTTTACTTTAGAGAGAGGTCCCCCTTGTTGAGGTATAGTGGCCTGGTGAGACAAGGGGGTGCCCCCCTGTTCCTGTCCTTCCAGGCTTCCCAAAAGGGGTCTGGTTTACCTTGGAGGGGGGCTTTCCAGACCTTATACCAACTAGGTATCTGGTATGCTCTGGGTGGAGTCCCACAATGTTGGTGGTAAACGGTGGTTTTCCAGATCCTATGCCAGCCTCTAGGGGGGAACCCCGTACTATTTGGGGTACTCCTTTTTCAGGGCATACCACACCCCGTGCATACAAGGGGTATGCTCTGGGGGGGGTCACAGACCCTGTGTTTTGTTTTTTTTTGTAAACCTTTTTAGTAAGAAACAATTTTTTTTTCTCTGAAGCTCAACCATTGAGCCACTCCCCTCCAGCATTTTTTTAATGGTATTGTAGTTGAAAATGTGACCTAAAAGGTTTGAGAATTTCGCTCTCTATTAAAGTCAATTAGGTTAATTAAGTGTTTGCAGACCATTCATGAACACACACCCTCTGGTAGAGTCACTAGTCACACAAGGATTTGATTTAAATCGAACTGATATAAAACCCGTTTTAAATCACTTTCATTTAAATCACAAGTCAGTAAGGCTTGATTTAATTCATAGTTTTCTACATAAAGTGAATTCTTGCTGGTAAAGCTTTAATATGCAAGTAGATGAAGATTTTTAGAATAACAACTTTTCATATTAGTTTTTTTTTATCCCCAGTTTAGATTAATCATTCATATTTGGACAACTTTTCTGTTGTACTTTGGACGGAGTAAAATAATCATTACCTTATTAATAATTTAAATAGATTTTTTCAACTGAAGCAATAACATTACACGGGTTGATTCTGTATTCATAGGTTTGTAGAACACTAGGATTGGTATTTTTCCCAACTCTGCATGTTCTAAAGTTTTTGCTGCGAAGAAAAGGCATGTAATCTCTGCTGAGTCTCTAATTCAGTTTTGAGAACTGCAAAAGTAAACCAAGCATCTGTGATAATATCTTGTACTCAGAGAAACTGCCCAATAATCTTACAAAAACCTCTGGAAGAGCATGAGATGGATTACTGGAATTTATTTACCAAAAATTTTACATATACAGCCTTGTTCTAGATAATTTAAAAACGATGATGGAATAACCTTTTGGATGTTTATATATTTTCCTCAAAAAGCATTTTATTTTAAAATCCCATTTTTATTTTTTTTTTCCTTCGATTTGATCCCACCACACTGCTTGAGCATTTTTTATTTAAAAAAACAAACAATAAACCAAACAACTCTCAAAAAAATGTGATACATGCCTCGCTGCATCTATATGTTAAAAGTGCTGTGGGTCTTATGGAGAAGTTGCATTTCCCTCCAAGTTTTATTACATAACTCCAATGAGATTCCCCACATTGGCACTTTAAATGGAAAGTAGGATCCCAGGATAATCAAATGTCGTTTTTTTTTTTTTTTTACAATTTATTTTGCCATAACAAAAACTGACCATTTTCCTCAGGTTTAGGGCTTGTCCCCACATTGGCAGCTGGCTGAACAAAGTGCTGTACATTCAAAGCAGCTGCCCCTGGAGGCATCTGTAGAGAATAAATGGACGGGGTTAAAAATCGTGTCCACACACAATTTTTGACCACGTCCATTCATGTCTTTGGACACGATTGCCGCAGCCACCAGACCACGGCTGTCGCGCGATTCGAAACCTTGCCGCCCAAGTGTTGACAAGCCCTTATACAGACCCCCTTTTTTTCTGGATCTGTGGCATAGTTGTGACACAGGAAATGAGTTTGAAGCAGCCACAGATCAACACAGCACTACAATTAGATGTAACATGACCAATTTTTTGTTGGCAAGGAATAAGTACAAAACCTGGCAAATTCTCACAAATATCAGAGAAAGGTAGGGCTGCGTCATCGCCTAATAGGTCCCCTATAGTGCAGATGTTTTTGGCCTGCCATTGTATGAAGGCAGGCTGATTTGAGCCCTGTGGGAAGGAAGGTGAAGTCCTAAGAGGCATAATCATGGAAGTCTTGAGATAATAGTCCCGGAAGATTGTATAGCTTTCTCATTTCTCCATACCAGAATTGAGTCACGTACTTGTGTTTAATATCGGGAGGCAAAGAATGTAAAGGGATATGCAAGACTAAAGCTGGGCATACACGTACCAATTATCCAGCAGTCGTCTTTTAATCCGATCGCCCATCCGATTCCGGAATTGATTTTTAATTTGCGAAAACTATCGCAAACTGCAACATACCATGCATTCAATTTCTGGGCGATTCTATCCTGAAAGTCTCAAATGCACACATTTATGGGTTTGGAGTGATGTTAGCTGAAGAAACAAAGGTAATTTCCACAAGAATCATAGATTGATCACTTAAAACGATCACATGAGACAACTAACAGCACTTGATTCCTTTTGCTTTTTATTAAAATTATCCATCAGAACGGATCCGTGAACAATAGTTTTTCTGTCCGATTTTTGACCAAATCGCTCGATCGCTTTTGGCATGCTTCAATTTTTATTCAATCCGATCGCGTGATCAATTTTGATAAACGATCGCACTAAAATTTAACAAAAAATCGTGATGTGTATGCCCAGCTTAAACTCCCTAGCGGTTTGCCCGAACTCAGTTCCCAGAACCCGTGCCGGGATCAGGCAAAACCGCCGTCTCTCTGTGTGCCGGCGGTTTTTTACAGTGTACTCCGCCACGATTGTAGGCAAAATGAGCTTTTCGTGCCATAAAACCGCCCAGAGGGTTAAGGGACCATGATAAAATTGAAGTTGTGCTTCCAAAGACCTATTGGTAAAATATACGGAATAATTTATCCAATTTTGAATGTGCTGGAAAATCCTGTTTTTTCCCCCCCCCCCACTTTCCATATGAAAGTACTACAAGCAGAGGAGAATTTGGCCACATCTGTGTACTTCAAAAGTAAAGACTGACCATATTAAGTACGTACCCAACATTAAAATCCTGCCAGCCTCGAAGTTACAATAAACTTTTTTGGATAATGGGAATAAAATTACTGCTATATAGATTGGGTAGACGTCTTGGTATGATTATTCCCAAATATTTAAGGGTGGAGGATTGGACATTAAAAGGGCAGGTACATATCCAGGCAGTATCGGCAGGAGAGCGGGAAGGGAATACATAAGCTCACTTATTATAATTTATTTGAAGAACAGAGAACGAACCAAAGAGTTCCAGAATGTTAATCAAATTGGTGAGTTGGGATTTGGAGTCTGATAGGAAAAGCAAAACATCGGCAAACAGGGCTTACTTAAGTGATCTCTCAGGATGGCGTGTGGGTGACCGCGAACTTAAGTTAAATAAGTATCTAGAGAGTGGTTGTAGGGAGAGGTCAAATAATAAGAAAAATAACAGACACCCCTGCCTTGTGCCTCTAAAAAGAGCAAACGGTTGGGAGACTAATTCATACCTCTGAACGACCCGGCATGAATCCCACTTGGTAACATACTTATTGTATTTAGGGATGGTGAATAATGCTAGCAATGCGCCCCTGGTTACATGATTGCGCCATGTCTTCCCCCCTCCTATGTGAATTTCATATCTAACTTTAAAAGGGATATGGGGTGAAATGAGCTGTGGGGATAGTCATAAACATTTTTTTAGCGTGGGGACCCCCATGACTCCCAAGATCTTATAAAATTCAGCAGATTAAACTATCAGGTCCAGGGGCTTTATAATTAGAGGGCTTCACAAGAATTCCTCCCATTGTGATAGGGGTGTTCGAGACTCTTTCATTTTCCTCCAAGATAGCTTTGTTAAAGGTCTGGGAGCTGTACAGCCCTGCAAAAAGTTGTGTAACTGAGGAAATAGTGGCAGGATCGGTGACTGTCCCCCCAAGGCTGTTCTTTAACTTGGTTATATGGTGTGAAGGCCTAGCTCCTCTGGCCAAATTGGCAAGTCCTTTCCCTGCTTTGTTGCCATCCCTGAACAGAGTTGCAGACCTGTGGTAATGAATCTGAAGGTCATACTATGTAATCCAGTGGTCTGCTCTCAAGCCACTTCTTCTGGTCTTGAATGTGATGAATGACTGGTGAGCCACTCTACAGGATTGGGCATAATTGAGCATAGAATTATTTTATGCAAAATAGACATAGGCTATAATTTTACTCCATAGCACTGCTTTGGCCACCTCACAGTAAAGAATTGGTTCCTCAGCATGACCAGCATTGCACATATTACCATTGAATCAATTTGGCCTTGAATTTATCATCAGAAAGTAGGTATAGGGGAAAACACCATGTCCTAGTAGGTTTGTGAAAACCCAAACCAATGGTGGAGACCTCTACAGGGGCGTGGCCAGATATTACTATAGGTTTAGTGTCTGCTTTACAAATAATGAATAATTAAAATATCATTGGTGAAGAATAGATCAATGCATGAGAGAGAACCTTGGACAGGTGAATAAAATGTAAAAGCCCTCTCCCAAGTTGTGTAAAGTCCCCCATGCACATTGGGATTCCTCCATACAATTTCCATCAGATCTACCAACAACTATGTAGTATAGTGACCTCCCTGATAGAATACATAGTGATTGGAAGGTGTAGAAAGGTCCTCATATTACATGGTTTTGGTAGAGGAAAAGTTGATTGTACAGAGTATGGGGGGCTTAAGTGTATACATATGTAACGGCTGATAACTGAATGAGTCCATAAACAACTAATGTTCTTAAGCCCCCCATAGACAGGCAGACTCCTCCATACAACTTTCATGAGACTTACCAACAACTATGTAGTATAGTGACCTCCCTGATAGAATACATAGTGATTGGAAGGTGTAGAAAGGTCCTCCTATTACATGGTTTTGGTAGAAGAAAAGTTGGTTGTACAGAAGTTGCATGGAGGAGTCTGCCTGTCTATGGGGGGCTTTACAAGGAAGGTTGCAGGTGCTGTCTAGTGCCATGGGATGACCTATCCTCATCAGCAGAGGGGGCAGCATTTAAAATCACCACCTACAAGTACCGGTTTATCTGGGGGCTGTTGTAGTACCAGATCTCTAATGACAGAGCAGAAGGAAGAATTATTAGTGTTTGGCTGTATGCATAGATTTGTGCACTAGAGATGCCTTTAATTTCTAGATCCGTGAGGACCCATTTATCATGGGAGGGAGTATTGCATAGGCCATTTTTTTTTTTATTGAAGAGGGTAATTGCTCCCTCCTGTCTGCCTACTTCAGAAGCTCCAAACAGCGTAACAGTTTTGTACATTTGTGCGGGTAACACATACCCTTGAAGCTCCACATAACCACTTAAATTATTACTATCAAGTAAAACCAAACATCATGGCATAGTAAAGACCCCCACACATGTACAGGGCAGGGGCCGACAGATTAGCGGTGGAGTGCAGCTTGGTGACGTCACCACGCTGCACCCCGTCGCTCAAAGTATCGGGGGGATACCCTTTGTGTTCCGGCCGTTAATTTTGACGTGCCTCTGACAGTTTGAACATGGACGCTGGTCCCCATTCAAACTAATGGCACCGGCCAGAGATTTACGGACTTGTCTTTGAGGTGACAGAATAAACAATAGACTAGATGTCTCACCACAATATGCACTCAAAAAAAGGGAAGAAAAAAATCTGTAAACATAACCCACCGATTAGGGGTTAATGGTGCAATTATAGAGAAATCGGCTTTCCTTACATGACGACTCTTAGCATGGTGATGAATGAGCCTTTGTTTCCATATACGTGGCAGCAGACATGGGATCCAAATAAATCTTTGCATCTTCAAGATTGATGAAGGTGACGGTACGCCCATGAGAATGGATGTGCAGCGTGGCCGGATATTAAAGAGCAAAATGGATGCAGTAGTTGACTAGCACCTGACAAACTGTAGTGAAGGTTTTGTGCTGCTTGTTGACCTCGGCCGAGTAGTCAGCAAATACTTATAATTTATGTCCATCGATGACCAAACACCTAAGGCTGCGATATTGCATGAGACTGGCTGAACGGTCCGTAAAGTCCAAATAGCGAACAAAGGTGTGCCACTGACTTTTTTTAGTAGTGTTTGGAGGATCCATCTGGTGAGTGTGTTCATGGATGTGTCATACAACAGGCTTGCAGTAGAGAAGTAGTACAAAGGTGCATAAGATCAGTAGCTTTGTAAGGTTCCAATTATCCCGAGATTATTGTGGCGTGATTAATTCTCCAAGTTCACCTTCCCATTGAGGAAAGTAATCTGTTTATGTTCAGCTGTGGATCTAGTGCAGTGGTGGCCAACTGAGTTGATATGGAGCACTGGAGCTGCTGTGCTGTGTCTCCAGCTCAACCGATGCTTTGCATGGAGACCCCGCGGTCTCCATGCAAAGCAGTGGACATTATCTCCAATATTCCTGTTTTCAAATGGGATTGATCCCGCTCGAAAACAGGAATGGCCGCATTAGATATGGGCCAGATAGATGGCTGTGAGTGCGCATGGTACTCGAAGTGGCCATCGATCTGGCCCATATCTATATGTGTGTTCCCTGCTTAACTGACTTCATTACATTCCCTTTACAAACCTGTGGAGATTTTTTTATTCACCATTGAAACCATAATCTAGTGACTATTTGCATAACTGCAGTTATTTAACCCCTACAATGCTGGCAGGAAGAGAGTACTAAAGCAGGTAAGAACATTTTGAACATTGGTTATTTTCTACACCATTGTGATGGCCCTAGTACATAAACACACTTTAGGTTTGCTTTAAAATTTCACTCCTAAACAAGCATTTAACCCTTGAAGTTTAGGATAGCTAGACTGCATGATTTTGCAGTGATTTTGAAGTTCTAAACATCCTGGGAGGAATAGCTATGGAATTTGTTGCACTACCTCCAAGCCAAAAGGCCATTGCCAGGAGGGAGGCATTAGGTGCAGGGCTGGAAGGAGAGAAAGAGTCTATATACTAGCAGTACCCATTCTCTGAATCAACTCAGCAACTTATGGACAGAGGGACACATTTTACAATCTGGTACTTACCCACCAGCACCTATTTAACTATGGGAGCAGAGATGAATCTGTGTTGCATAATAATTTTACTGCAATGTTAGTGTAAATAATACACAACTCACTCACTTATTTTCTTTACTCAGCGGTTAATGTGAGCTCAGTCTGTTGATAGGTGCTCATAGGTAAAGTTAGCCATACACTGCCTGTTTCGATAGATGAGGGACAGACTACAGCATGATGATCCTTTGTGTGCCAGACATTACTTTGGATAGGGACTGCCTTCTCCATTCAAAGTAATGGGATTGTCCAGGAATTTGCCCGACATGCGGGCAGATTCCTGGTAAATCTCACCAGAAGGGCGCACGATTTTTGGCTGGGTGATTGGCGGACATGCGCACGGTGGCGGATCGGCCGAAAAATCGGGGCAGCAATCTGCTCATGTATAGCTACCTTTTAGTTGTTAGTGCCAGATTGTAAAATGTGTCTCTCCATAAGTAGGTCAGTGTGTTCAGAGACTAGGAACTGCTAGTGGATAGGCGCATGCTGGAATTTAGACCTCCTTTCTGGCACTGATATTTGGCTTAGCTAGAGGAATATAGTGAATACTGCATAGGCCAGTCTTGCCTAAAATACTTAAACATATGTATCTGTATTTCCATTTTATATGTGAATGGCTGTGTCTGAAATGACTCATAAGTGCCCACTATGGGGCCTGGGCACAGATTACAGAGTAAAACTCTGTTTACATTGCGTGTAGATGTGTAGCTTCCAATTTGAAGGTGGACCGTAGCCCCTTGTAACAGACAAATAGGAACAAGGGCATGAGGCGCACAACCTACTGCTACAAAGTTAAGTACTTTAATGATAAAATACTCACATAAACCTGCCTAGCGGTCATGACAAACCCGGTTCATCTGGCATTTGTTTGACAAACTCCAGACTAGCCGGGATCGCATGACTGCCCCACATATCCAGGTTGCCGGGACTGCCCGATCACGTCACGTGGCGCCAAAGGGGCGGAGTATGGGGTGTGGGCCATAGACCTCCATGTTAATAGAGGGGCATGAGTCTTCCAGCCCATGCCACTGGCATCATTAATAGTGGACAGAGGTGGGGGGAGGGCAGGAGTTTCAGGCAGAATGCTAGGGGGGTTTACAGAGGTACAGTGCAGGCTTAGCAAGGAATTCTTTGAAGGTCTCTTCAGCTCTGTATATTATTTAAAGTACTTTACTTTGTTGCTGTAGGCTGATGCTCCACTGGGGCGTTTTGGGAGTGGCTGGGGCGTGTTATATAGACGTACCCAAATCGCTCCCATTGTCTCCGCAAACATAGCTGTGGGAATAATTGTTAACCTTGAGCCGTGCCACGTCTGTGCATCCATTGAAATTGATGTATGTGGTTTTTAGTCCATTGAAATCAATGAAAAATGCAGTCGATTTTAGAGCTTCACTATTGAAGTCAATGGGGTCGTTTAACAACCAAGCAACAGGTGTTCAAAAAATGAACAGAAAACATACTGCTTGATTTATGACAGTAAATTTTCTGTTCTTTAACCTCCCTAACGGTTGAGACGAAGGTCTCCCCGCCGCCGGCTTCCTGTGCGGTTGAGAGGACCCTGTTCACCGAACGAACAGGGTCCTCTCAACCGCACGGGAAGCCGGCGGCGGGGAGACCCTATGCCTCCCCGGAAAGCTGCAGCGATTGTCTACATTGCTGCAGCATTTCCGGGTTGGCTGCACCGCCCCGAAGGGGGGGGGGGGCGGCGCCATAGACCTCCATGTTAATGGAGGAGCGCCGGCTTTCTCTCTCACGCAGCTGTTGTCAGTAATGACAACAGCTGCGTGTAGAGCTCCGGCGAGATGCCGGAAATGACAGGCAGTGTACTCTGTACACTGCCTCGATCGCCCACGGCGCGATACGGGCAGTGCACTAGGGAGGTTAAACTACCTCATTGACTTCCATTTCAAACTTAAAGTGAGGTTGTTTTCTGGTATCTTACAAGACCAGGAAACAACCTTGCAAACCCTTACCTTACCCTTACTGATTCATTTTATGTGTGTGTAAATCCTATCAAATGAAGATAAAAAACCTTTTCTGTTACATGTATTCTACATTTGTATTGGCTAGCTCTTATATTAAAATGCTTGAGTAAAGCATTTTTACCAAACACTTTTGGTGGGGGGCTTTGAAAACTGGAAAATTGAGCCCTTTTTGCTATGGGTAATGATCAAGCAGGATCCCAATGAAGAACGCAGAAGAAGAGGTGCACCAGGATAAAGAAAACATGATCTGAAATGTCTTTATTAACAGATATTGATATTGAGTGCACTTAGTTGACCTTCTGCCAGGCAGCCCGGCTCAACACAGTGGAAACAGCTGGTGCGGTAGGCAGGTAATGTGGATTGGCTCTGTCTGCATCGCCGCCAAGGATTGTGCTTAGATGCAAATGGAGTCTTGGAAACACAGCCTCACTGCGCCACTTTGCATTGCATAAGTCCCACATCAGCACAGCCCATACTCTATCAATTACATTCATGTACATGCCCCACTATGGCTATGTGGGCCATAAGGACCCACTTCTAAATACTATGTCAGGTGTAATCTTAAGTCATGCATGACTCCTCCATGCAACTATCAATTCTATACATAGTTAACTGTACACAAACCTTAAAAAAGCAAACTGTGATGGTGGAGGGGTTGAGGGAGGGGAAAGAATCGCAGCTTGAAAGCTTGACACGTGCGGGGAGAAAAGCTCTACATTCCTCCTTTTTCCTACAAAGAGTCCATAAGGTCATAGTCCCTGAGGGGACTGGTCTGCAACAGTCCTCAATGGACATCCTCCCTTGCTGATGGATGAATTGTTTTCCTGCACACCAAAGAGAACCCTTAAGACAGCATGTCACCCTCTATATTTTGCTCATCTCCAACTCTGCATGCGCCGCCATGTCCCAGAGCCCCCAACTGCCAGAAGAGGTGTACAGTGCATGCATGAAGGACCAGAGTGGTAAGCTGCCCTGGACAACCATCCATGCCAGGTATTGGTGACTCTTGGTTTGTATCTACGTTGAGATGTACTGGCTGGTTGCGGAGGAAAAGCCTTGGTATAGACTCCATAGTGTCAGAGTGGATAAGTTAGGTTTCCACAAATCTGGTTTGACAGTATGCAGCTCCTGCTCCTTGGACATGGCTTTGCCTGCTGAGAGCACCTTGTTGGTTATAGTCCTGCAGACCCAGTTGCAAGCAAAGAACACTATCGTCATCGTGGGTATGTCTGGAAAAGCATTTGCTGCCCTTTAACGGCTCTTTGTAGATCATTTTCCGCTTTACTCTGTCCATGTTCGAGTCCCAAAAAAAGCAAATGGTGATGGCCATGCATGTATTGACATGGGGAGGCCGCATCCCAGCCTGGTACTGCAACTTCTGGAGAATCTCATTGCGAAGTATCAGTGTCTTGCCTTTGATAGTTCTCTGAGGCTTCAGTTTTGGGCACTTTTGTGACACTGGATAAATATTCGCTATAGGGCTCATTCTAAGCACCAAGCCTTTGGCATTGCCCTGTGTAAAGGGGCCAATATGGAAACTGATCTGTACAGGCCCCCATACACCTTACAATCTTGCCATACAATTTCTGTACAATCACGGTGTAATATGAGGCAGACCTGTCAAGCCTCCCGTTTTGGCCGGGAAAATCACGTTTTTATGTGGCTTTCCCAGCCAAATCCCGATTTCAAGAAATCCCGGATTCTTGAAATCGAGCTGATCTAGCAGAGAGAGGGTGTTACTCTCCCTGCTAATGTCCCGCCCTGCACATTATCAGTACAAGCGAGGTGGGACATTATCAGGGAGAATAACGCCCTCTCCATGCTAGATCAGCTAAAAGGCCGGCGAATGCCGGACCTGACATCAGTGACGTCATTTCCTGTACGTCCCCCAGTTTTTAAATGCCCAGACTTGACGGGTATGATATGAGGACCTTTCTAAACCTTCCCAATCAATATGTATTCCAACAGGGAGGACACTTTACTACATAGTTGTTGGTAGATCTAAAGGTGTATGGGGGGGGGGGGCTAAAGACTTTCTTATCATGGCTGTGGGAGAGATGAGTATATTCATTAGGTAGAGAGGCTCTTCTGCTCCCTGTTCTTTCTTTCTATATCATTGACAAAAATCCATCCATCATTGACACACTGCTCAGAAGAAACAAGTTTCTCCATTTTGTACCATTTAATTTTGAGTTACAGTTATTATTTTTTTTCCCAAAACTAAATGTGTGCTGTCTCTGGGATAACCTTATTACCCTCGAATGTCTGAGTTCTCAAGTCCTGGGGTTGCCTGATCCTACACCTAAACATCAGAATCCTACAGTCAATGGTAGCCTTGTCAAGGCAAGCCAATGTATATTTAAACAGCATAGTTTAGGCAAAGCATGGGGTTCAAAGTCCTCTCAAAAGCTCTCCTTAGCAGGAAGGTTCACCTCCACTTTCTGGCATCCACTACAACTTCTTGTCTACACTGGCCATTGGTGTTACCTTTCCATGGGGTGGGGATGTGGGCACAATTGTGCCCATGTTTAGGACACATAAAGGGGGGGGGCACGTTATTGTACAGTGGTGATAACACGCCCCCTTTTTTCCTATGGGCATGCTACAGACAAAACTTCCCAATAAACCACCGGCACGTATTTTATGCCTCATTTGACACGTCCATTGATTTCCATAAAAGCTTCATGCCTCAACACATTGCTTTATTTACGGGATAAAATGCAGACTTTGATAGGTCTAAAAAAGCACAGATCCAGTTTCATTGTGTGTAAGGACTTGTCTACACTACGCATCTTCAATGTGTTTTTTTCCCACGCAGGGTAAAATGCACTTGGAAGAGTAGTTTCTAAAGCTACCTGTACACGACTCGATGCATCCTCGATTCCCCTCACTTGCAACATGCTTACACAAAAATTGGCAAACGATCTCACAATGATTGTTCAAAGATTTGATCCTTGGCTGATACTTTGGATGGTTATGGAGGGTCCCTATCCAAAGTAATGGTGATCAAACGGAACTACCAACATGTCAGATCCCAATTCGATCAATTTTCCATTGTTCGATCATGGACTGCATTCAAGCTGGATAGTTTAAGGTGGGCTGCAATCTAATTCAATGCAAACGTGTACAGCGATCAATAGAATGAAAAATCGACCCGTGTATGGCCAACTTTAGACAATAAAACTAGATTTGTCAGTATGGCCTAAGATTTTGGTTGTTGTGCACTGAATGTTCTCTGCATTTATTGTAATCTAAGATGTCAGCCTTGTTGTTTTGGCTCCTGTGGCTGACTGATCATTTAAATATAGCTATTTAGCATTAAAGCAATATGTGTGTGGAAATTAAGATATGTAATGATAGGTAGAGCCTAAACACAGCAAAAGCCTCAGGACTGTTGGGTATAAACAAAGGAGGAAACTGGGATTGTAATGGTTCATTTGCATTTGAACCAATTTAATTCCACAAATCAATGCGCACCACTTTGGGTGATCGATCCCTGGCCAACACTTTGCATGGGGATCAAGGGTCTTCATCCATAGTAATGGTGATCTAAAGATAGCCATACACGACCCGATTTGCACCCAATTTTCCGGCCGATCGACCGCCGTGTGCACTCCCGCCAATCAGTTGCGCAAATCGGCCGTGTGGCTCCACCTTGTAAGATAGACCAGGAATCTGCATAATGGTGAGATAGACCAGGTGATCCGACTTGCCGGTAAAATTTTGGCTGATCCCATTACTTTGAATGGAAATGGCAGTCCCATTTAAAGTAATGGCAGGCACACATAAGGTGCCCATCGATCAGCTGAGAGGCCGGCTGCACCGGGATGATGTCATCCAGCTGAAGTCAATCCCTCATCTGTCGAGGCATCCCCTGGCACATCATTCCCCATTGGGTATTATAGGAGGTGGCTGCACTGCGCTTTTTTCCCTGCGGTCTACGTGCGGGAAAACAGCACAGTTTTCCACAGTGTAGACGAAGCCTAAAGGGGTTGATTTGTTTTGCTTTATCAACTCCCAGGGTGGATTTGATTTAAATCACTAATCAGTAAGGCTTGATTTAAATCAAATTGATTTAAATCAATCATTCTTGCCAGTATAACTTAGATGAAGATTTTTAGAATAACAACTTTTCGTATTCGTTTTTTTTTTATCCCCAGTTTAGGTTAATCATTCATATTTGGACAACTTTTCTGTTGCACTTAGTTTTGAGAACTGCAAAAGTAAACCCAACATCTGTGATAATATCTTGTAGCAGAGAAACTGCCCAATAATCTTACAAAAACAGACAGAAGTTGGCGATGGCATAAGCACATTGCCCAACATTTCCCCTGGAATAGACATGGTTGAGGGGACACAAAAGCAATGCCTTTATTATACGCAGTGCCAGTAATGACCATCATATCAATCAAAAACAATGCGTAATGTTGTGGATGTACACATCTGTACAGGTGCCTAGACAATTCCAAATTTCACCCCAACGAGCGTTTCGTTGAAGACTTCTTCAGGGGGTATGATATGTCATTTCATCAGCCAAATCTTCATAACACAAACAGCCAACACAAGGTTATCGGTCATATTGAATAACCAAATCGACATAAAAGTGGACACAGACCCTCACGTCCAAAGATCAATATAGAGGGAAAGATGTGATTTCTCAATATGGTGTCCCCACTGGTGATCTGCGTAACAAGACTGACCCAAACCATCAACTGAGCATGTTTACCAAAGAAAAATGGATTAAAAATTGGTCTTGTACGCAGATCACCACGGCATTTATGTGGTTAAAGTCTGTCTGTCTCTCTGGTCCCCACTGGTGTCGGCGCGGTGGGGACTTATACTTGAGAAATCGTGTCTTTCCCCCTATATTGATCTATGATCAACTTCTGTCTATTGTTTTTGGGATGTTGGCCACTATACATCCAATGACACAGGCGACAGGGAGGGGGGGTGTACTCTGCTACGATTGTTAAAAATGGTGCAGTATGGCCAGACCGCTAGGGGGTTAAATGATGAGTAAAGCCATACGTTCTTGTGAAATCAGGTGGGCCTTTCTCCATCAAACTTACATTTTCTTAAGGTTTAAAGCACATCTAAACTCACCCAATATATATTGTGTTCCTTAATGGCAAACCACCTATTGTTAGGACAATTTGTGAAAAAAAGATAACAAATCCTTAGGCTATGTTCCCACATGTGCAGCCGCCCATGTCACGACCAATACTATTGAATGGGCCACTTCCCCGAGCCGCGATCGGGAGCATCCGCGGCAAGACCAGTGAGTTAAAAACTTGGCTCACCACATTTGTGATCGCAGGCCGTGGCTGCGCGCAGCCATAAATGTGAATGGCAGTGGTTAAAAACTGTGTCTCAGTTGAGTCGCAGTTTTTAACCATGAACATAGAATTGCTCAGTGGCCGGCCGCAAATGTGGAAACATAGCCTTACCTGTAATGAAATGTTCCTAAAAGTCCCTTGAAGTTCCTTTTACCTATTCATCACAGCCGCAGAGTTCCCCTCCCTTCTGTTTATCTTACTTCCAAAACGACAAACCATGTCATTAAATCTGTTCACACTAATATCCTGGAAGTCAGAGGAAAGCATCACATATTTCTAGGTGTATTTCACCAGCATGTAGCTCAAAATGTGTATGCACATGCTATCTTCTCACAGAAACTAGAAGTTACAACTGCAGACAGAGCCAGACATAAAAACATAACTGTTTATGACAGACTAAAAAGCCACCAACAAGTTGACTGACCTGCTCTTTCACTATATATATACAACACCATATCCTTGATAATGGTTTGGTCTGTGGTGTAGTCTTTGGGATTTCCTGCTGATTATTAGGCAAGGAACTAAATGATTAAAGTTGTGACCAACAAAATCTTTGGCATTGTTTGAGATACATCTAGTTGATTGCGTAAAGCTGGGCATTCATAGGTAGATTTCCTAATAGATTCGAGTACAATTGTGCACGCTCATGGAGCTTGATTGTGCTCTAATCTATTAAGAAATCTACCTGTGTATGGCTATCTTTGAGCAGGATCAATCAATCCCGTTCCAAAAACAAGGTTTTCGGACATGACCGTAAATTTTGGTCGGACAGGGCAATCTGAGCAGAATGCGCCTCCAACTCCTTCGATATGGGGCTCAGAGAGATGACGTCATCGCGCTGGGCTGAAGCTTCCTCAAATGGCTCAAGTATCGAGCCATCTATGCCCACTTTGACTTAATGGAACACAATGGGAAGTGCTTCTTGACACTTCTATGCAATCAATGCAGTGCAATTCCCTTTCCAGTAAAATGAATTAAATGGGGAATTGGGTGTCAATGCACTTTCAAAGTGCAGATCCCCAGAGGACAGCAGCACACCCAAAAAAAGTCAGTTCAAACTTGGCAACCCACGATGTGCATACACTGAATTACATTTCTAGAGACACTAGTGATCTGGGTAAATAATGGAGTGTATTCTAGTAATATAAAATGGTTTACTGGGATTTTCATTTACACAAGATTGATACTGACCAACTACAAACTTTATACAATGCCTGTGGGTCCTGGATAAGGGCTTGTTTCCACTTGTGCGGTTTTTAGCGGCGGCCATTCACCTCTATGGCCGCGGTCAGGGGTGGGCGGCCGCGGAAGAGTGCGGACTGCGCTCAAAAACACGGTGAACCGAGTTTTTGAGCGGCGGACCGCGCCTCAGCCGCCCCCTGACCGTGGCAGGTACGAGCCCATTGAACAGAATGGGCACTGATTTATCCGCGCCGTGGACAACCGCCGGTTTCCGCACAAGTGGAAACAAGCCCTAACAAGGATTGTATATTGAACACATAGTCATCGGATAATCTTTAATGGAATAATCACTTTTTTTTTGTCTTATAGCAAAGCCTAGCCGAAAATTGACATTTCTGTATCTGGCAAATGACGTAATTCAAAACAGTAAAAGAAAAGGACCTGAATTTACAAAAGACTTTGCACCAGTTATTGTGGATGCATTTAAACATGTTGCAAGGTAGGTTCTTTCCAATACTACAGATATAGGAATAATGATGATAATATTAATAAATTATATTTAGCAGTGACTCTTTTAGCTGGGAAATCCAACCGCACTTCCTGTTTTCATTGGCCCCTCTACACTTGGAAGGATGATAATTTATTGAGTTCCAAAATAAAAAACATGTAATTAAAAGAGATGTGACCCAATGGTAAGACCTCTGCATCTGTCCCAGGCTTGTTTGGTCATATATTTCTAAGCTGAAATGAATTATCGAATGACCATTTTTATTTTATAGGACATTTTTAGAAAATTTGGGTTTTAGATACTTTTTTCAGCACCAGCATTACTTTTACTTCATTTCCACATTCCCCAAACTAGAGACTAGGAGCTGGTTAATCTTGTCAATTTACTCCCGAGAGATTTATGAATAAAATTATTATTTAACATAACATCCTCACTTTGTAAATGAAGTACTATGTCAGTGTGTCAGTCAAAACTTTTATTTTTGTTTTTCTTTAATACTTTTTTTTTTCACTGCAGTGAAACAGATGAAAATTGCAAGAAGCATTTGGCTAGAGTGCTCTCTATTTGGGAAGAGAGGGCAGTGTACGAAAATGATATACTGGAACAACTGAAGGCAACGTTGTGTAAGTGAACGTTAACTGTCCTGTAAAGGTAGCCATACACCGCTCAATTTATTTCCCGAACGATCGATCGCCGCGCCTTCAGTGTTCGATCCTGCTCAAACAAATTGTCAATCGAACAGGGATACAACATTTTGTTCCATCGCCTTTAATAACAGGGTCTCCATCCAGAGTATTCCCCAAGGTGGTGCGCATTGATTCCCCGAACGATCAGTGTGCAATCGGCGCAGTGGTGACGCAAGAATCGTTGATCACACAATGATCGAGGGCCAATCGAGATGTGTATGGCTACCTTTTAGTCAGTCATAAAGATTGTAACCATATTTCTAACAATGGGGCGTTTGTTAGAATGGTTATTATGGTTTCCCTGCAGTTAATACCTCATCAGGCCAAACTGCAATCAAATAAACTGTCATAGCATGCTAGTACAAGTGTTCCAATAAAATGGTAATTTTATGTCCGCTCTGTTTCTTAGTAGCAATATTTAATGGTGAACTGAGCTATAGAAGCTAAAAGTGGCTATTGAACTCTAATGGATGAATTACAGTTGTGTTCAAAATTATTCAACCCCCATTGAAATTTAGTGTTTTGGCCATTTTGACATTGATTTTGATCATTTCAGTCATCTTGTTTACAATGAAATCAGCGAGGCACTTGTAAGTCAGACAAATATAACATAACATTAATAATGAAATAACCACAAATGTCTTTTCTGTGCTCATATCATTATTTATCAGTTTTATTCAACCCCCAAGTGACATTCATTCTTACTTAGTACTTAGTACAACATCCTTTTCCAGTTATAACCGCTTTTAAACGTGAAGCATAGCATGACACAAGTGTCTTGCAGCGATCTACAGGTATCTTAGCCCATTCTTCATGGGCAAAAGCCTCCAGTTCAGTCACATTCTTAGGCTTGCGCGCTGCAACTGCTTTCTTCAAGTCCCACCAGAGGTTCTCAATTGGATTTAGGTCTGGTGACTGCGATAGCCACTCCAAAATGTTCCAGCCTTTAATCTGCAACCATGCTCTAGTGGACTTGGAGGTATGCTTGAGATCATTGTCTTGTTGAAAGGTCCAACATCTCCCAAGCCTCAGATTTGTGACAGACTGCATCACATTTCCTTCCAATATCTCCTGGTACTGAAGAGAATTCATGGTATCTTGCACACGTTGAACCATCCCTGTACCTGCAGAAGCAAAACAGCCCCAAAGCATGATTGGCCCCCCACCATGCTTCACAGTAGGCTAGGTGTTATTTTCTTCATAGGCCTTGTTTTTCCTCCCCCAAACAATCAACCTTCTGAACCATCCTCACTGTCATTTGGGCTTAACCACATATTTGCTTTGTAAGTACAACCCACTGCTGTAGTAGAGTGTTTAGAGGTGTAGCAGAGATTTCAACACTTCACACAAATATACGGCCCTAAATTACTACACTACCTCTGGTGGCGTCAATGGATTCCATTATCATCAGGGTAAGAAGGGGTCATCTGGTTTAGCTACAAATCATCCTTCCACACAAAGTCACACTGCACAAATTTTGACAAATGATGTTTGCTTCTGCAGGTCCTGAACTGGAAATTTCCAAAGTGCCCAAATTACATTCACTTTTTAACCTTGCTCCATGCTACCCCTTTCCAAAACGCAGAGGAGAATTGTACGGTGTTCTGGATTAAATTAATATTATTTAGTGGGGAAACAATAGGTGGAAAAGAAACTTCGAGGCAAGGCTTAGAATATCATGGTGAATATTCCTGGTGACTTCCTTCCTGTGTTCTTAAGATTTCCTGTTTTGGTTTATGCTTTTGGAATGGATAAAACTGCTGCCTCTACCCTAGGGCCTTGTTGAATACCACTCCTCATTTTTGCAATGTTATGGCACCAGAGCTAATCTAAATGGTTATGTCCTTTAGTGGGTGATAAAGAAAACACGATTTTTGTATGTTTCAAGCAAATCTTCCTTTGTTTGGAAGGGGGTTGTGAACCAAAAATCAGTTTTATTATCCAGTCTTGGTAAAGGCTTGCAATGAACATATGCACACTAACAGTATAATACCAACTTTTTTTTATTGTAGCTATAACCATGTTCCAGATTAATTTGCCCCCACCCCAATGAACATACATTTTTACAGTTTTAGGTTATGTAAGCTGTGGTCCATATTGTTTACATATACAGTTATGAGCCCCTTGCTTGCCACCAGAAAAAATACTGTTGACAACCTTTCTAGCTCTACCTGTCTGAGCTCTACTTCACTCTTATTCATGGCTATTTGAGGTGTGTAAAGTAACATGCTTAATTATCGGCAAAGTGAAAGACATTTTGAGCATGCAATATCTTCTTCTACATACTGGTCTTTGTATCATGAACCTAATTTGGTTTTTAGAAGTGGATTGACACCCACATGGTATATTGCCTAATTAGTTAAACTTATATGTTATTTTTTTTCCCCAAACTTATATGTTATCTAATGTTTAGAGTATAACATTATAAGATCATGTCAGTTAAGTAATACACTGAAATTGTAATATGAAAAAATAATAATTTTGAGCACACCTCAACTCAAAACTAATAGATAGATAGATAGATAGATATTTGCCTCTGAGCTGTTCTAATGTCTCAAAGTTGCTCAAAATCCTACAATGATATACTAACCGGCTCTGCTCTCGTCTGTGGAAGTGGCCATGTTTTTTTCCAGTCTTCTGGGGGTAATAGTTGCAGTAACATGCAGGGCCACCATATAAAAATGTTTTCATTAGTGAGATTGATGGGAGCAAAGAAACAGTAGGGAGAAGAATGAGGCGGTGGTGAAGATAAGAGGAGGGGGCTAAGAGGGGCTTTGTGGAATATCTCCTGCACATGAGTGATCAGGTGAGTTAAGGTGTGTTGTAATATCAGATTTAATTGTGTTATTATTTGTTCATGGGTAGGTCAACTTCTGGATCAGTAGTGCATGGTTTTACATTTTTTTTAATTATTATTTTTTAGATGGTGAGAAAAAAAACAAAAAGCGACCATATGAAGATATAAAAGTTAAAGATGATGATGACGACGACGATGATGAAGAAGATGATGATAATGCTTCATCAAAAAACTCTCCTGAAGATCCACCTCAGGTGTAGTATGATTTAATAATTTTCTAAAACGGAAGTCTAGCTGTAATCTGCTAGTATAAAAGACTTCATCACACAGTGATCTTTGACATCCTGTTATTGAGAGTATCCAGATTTCCAAAAGATATACCTGCCAAGTTTTCCGTTACTAATTCCCAAACCTAAACATCATCTGCACTAGCGGGATTCACCATGTTGTGCTTGATTATTTGCCAATTGAACAGCAAATCAATGTGTACCCAGTTTGCACAATTGATTCCCATTCAATACTTTTGATGGAGACCCTCGTCCCTATCCAAAGTAATGACAATCAAACAGGGGCTTACCAACATGCTGGTTCCCTGTTCTAGCTTTCTTTGAGCGGGATCAATTGATTTTGCTCGAAGAAAGGGTGGCCGCGATCCTGTATAATTGATCACGGCGAAAGTGCACAGCGATCGATCGATTGCTGGGGACTGTAACAAATAGTCTAAACAGCCCATGTCTAGGAAACTTTGAAGAAAAACAGGTTTTTAGTTTAAAAAGCCTCAAGGATATAGTTCCCACAAATTGTGTAGGATAGTTAAAGCTAAAACCCAAACAGACTGCTGAATAAAATTTTTTAATGTGTGCATTTTAATGCCTTATGGTTGGTTTGGTCACGTATTGCAATTCTTCACCTTGAGTATAAATGGCACACACTAGAGTCAGCCAGAAAAGACACTTGTGATTGAAGTAAAATGTAGAATGTGTAAGCTGAAAAAACCTTGAACACCCTCCCCCTCGAGGTCTTTTTTCTTGTGCAAACAATCTGTATTTTGTGATTACTGTTGCATTAACGTATATGCATTAGCGCATGCCTTTTAAAAAATGCACATAGTGTAAAAGGGCCCTATGCATTTATATTTTTGTACTACTTTCCTGATGGAATCGGACTGCCAGGAAGGTTAAAGAACCAAAAACTACACACTACATTCTAGCTGTGGTCTGCAAAACAAAATATATACAACTCTTTATGACTAATTGTTGTTTGCAGGCATCTGTACTGTAAATGTTATATTTAATCCTGCTGCTTGAGATATCAGGAAGTATGTTAGTTTATATGCCTTTAGAATCTAATACATAACATATTTTTTAGACAACAGATCTTATACGAGCACTTCAGGAACTTGAAAATGCAGCTTCTGGAGATGCAGCTGTGCATCAGAGAATAGGCTCTTTGCCAATAGAAGTTCAAGATGTGTCACTTTTGAACAAAATTACTGGTGAGCATTGAATTGTTTCAGTACCATGTATCCCTTAAAAAAAACATCTTTCCAGTTATATGTAAAATTTTGCTTCTTGCTATTTAGATAAAGCTTCAGGAGATCAGCTTGCAAAAATGGTGGATGACGCTTGCATGCTGCTTGCAGACTATAATGGCAGACTAGCAGCAGAAATAGATGACCGTAAACAGCTGACCAAAATGCTGTCGGACTTTCTACAATGTCAGAAGGAGGTCCTTGATGAGAAGGAACACCAGCTGGAAGTGCGTACTTTTTAATTTTACTTAATCTCTTTCACAATCTATAGGATTTTAGATATTGATTTACATATTTATATATAGAAAAAATATGGAGGTGGAGATGAAAAGATGCTCTTGCTCATCTCCACTCGTTCACTGCAATGAGCAGAGATAAGGTGTACATTTAGACTACTCTAGCAGAGGAGAAGCAGAGAGGACCTTGACGCTTGAAAAGATTTAAGTTTTGAAAATGTCTTAAAAATATGAATATCACATTTACATAAGTATTGTGATAATCATATGCAGTAACACTTAAAAATCACATAATTCTTAAATAGAAAAACTTTGGCACAAAAAGATTTTTTTTTACTAAGCAATAAAGTTGTCTGTCCAAATTGAGGCAGTAGGTCTGTAGTAAAAAAATGGGACACATGATGTTTACTCTTAACTGTGCTCAATATATTCTGTGTGAAGATAGGACTAATTTTAAGAAAGGAACAAGGACATTGGGTGCACAACCTAGTGCAACAAACTAAAGTACTGTAAATGACAATATAAAATAAAAGATAAAATACACACATTAAAGGAGAGTGCAGGCTTACCAAGGAGTGATCTCTTCTGGCCATATGGTTATGAGGATGACATCACTTCCTGGTTACGGATGAGACCACTTCCTGGTTACAGATGCTGGAGGGCTTAGTAGGGGGATACGTTTCGAACGGCAACACTTTGTCAACAAATTGGCTAAAGAGAAGCCTCTCTTATCAGACCAGGCCGTTCAGGTGCTTACATGAAAACTCCAAGTCTGTAATGTTGGGTTCTGAATCTTATGTCTGGAGGAAACCTGTCATCACCTGCCCTATAACCACCCCAAGAGACAAGAATAATCATGGCTTGTTGGTTGTGTTTTCATCAGAGGTGACTGATCAGGGTTGAGGTAAAACTGAATGCAAATTATCACTGAAAACACGTTCCACTGCCCATAGAACCTTAGATTAGGCTTAAGGTTCACTGTTTAAGATGACAATGATCCAAAGCACACAGTGAAGACAAACCAGGAGTGCCTAATGGACAATTCTGTGAATATCTTGCTCATCTTAAACTTGAACATCTTTGCAGAGACTAGAAAATGGCTGTCAACGAATAGTCTCCATCCAACCTACATGAACATAAGAATGGAGAATCTCATAAACTCATCTCTGTGCTGCTTTCACTATCTAGACACAGGCTGGATGCAGTCTGGGTCAATCCTTGATCAATGAAAATTGGGTGGATGAAGGATGGAGCAGATACAGGGCTTGAAAAAACATTAGGGGCACTAGGGCCAGATTAGGGGCATCCTATTTTATTCTCTTTGGTTGCAGGTTTATTTTAAGGCAGAAGCTTAAACTTAATTTGTTCAAATGTCGTTTGGTACCCAGTTTGTCCGTTTATGCATTTTGCATTCCAAGTAACTAGATCATTTGGATTTATCTTTAAATGCTTAATTTTTCAGGCTCTGAAATTTGGTAGCAGACACCCAGTGGACACATATACTATAAAATCTATAAAAAAAATTTTTTGCAAAGTAAATCTTGGTTTACAGGGCAGTTGCTCATGCACCTAGACCAGGGGTGGCCAAACTTTTTGACTTGTGGGCCACAATGGGTTTTTAAATGTGACATAGGGGCCAGACCAAGAGCCTGCAAGGGTAGGACAGGATATTCAAAAAAAGGAAAATATGCTTAAAATAATAATTAATAAATTGAAGCTTTTGACAGAGAAGCTTAAACATTCTATTACAGGCAAACTATGGCCTCTAGGAAACAATTATCCTCTACGTGTTATCTTCGCTTATTGCAGAAAATGAGGGTAGCTACAGTGTCTTCACACCAAGGTGACAAAGTGCCAAATTACAAGACTTAAGGGCTGGTTTTGGCCCCCGGGCCTTAGTTTGCCCACATCTGACCTAGACACACTTGGCTGCTATTCAATGAATATAGCGGTACATATGGAATTTAGTATTTGTTAACTTTCAGGAGTATTTAAACTCTAAACCTATTCTTTCATTGCATTTAGCACTATGTCTTGCTATACAGTTTTTTTATGTAACTGTTTTTTATGTATCTGTAATCCATTTGCAGCCTAACAACACTTTTTTTTAAGTGGCACTTTTGCAGCAGCTATCTTGTAGTTTGTTGAGATGGCCACAAAGTTTTGGCTAGCTGAATTGTCAGTTAATTGCAAATCCCGGAGACGGGTTGTAGGGAGATATTTAAAAAAAAAAGTACTGCTCTAGCATATGTAGTTTTTGGATAAATCATATTTTGTGTGATATAAGTGCTGCATATATTTTAATTTATGCAAAAAGGTTAATGTTCCTACAACCCTTCCTTACATGTCCAACAATTTTTTATGATACCATGTTAAGGGGCTTTGCAATGAACTCAGCTAGTCTCCAATCAACATCTCAAGTAGATTGGTTGAAAGCTGTTTGATCAATGCCATGGGTTTTGTTGCACTAAATGGCTGCCTTTCTAAAAGATCTGATAGGCAGCCTAGCATCCAACTGAAAAATCTTGCATGGGCAGCTGGCAATGCTGCTAATGATGAGTCAGTGGCTTAACTCGACTGGAAACCTAGGAGGATCTATCTAAAAGTTCCTCAAAAATTTGTTTATAAACCTCGTGCAGTGATATATTACCTCTTGAGTTAACTCAGGGTGAGTTTGTTTACTAACATGTACTACGAATTCACATTGGACATACTTGCCTGATCAGTGGGAGTCCAAGGCATTTCTATGTATCAGAGGACCCAGAAAGATTGGTGACAACATTGATGACTATGGCGTGGGGTGACAGCGCCATTGACCTCCATATAACGGAGGAGACATTGCTTTTTTCCAGTACAACATTGACGCCGGGGATGTGAGGGGGGGAGGAGAGAGGGCTCAGAATTTTTAAAATCTCCCCACTGGCATACAGCCCATGAGATGAAGCATTGATTTTGGGTACGTACGCTTTTTGAGCATGTGACATTACTTAACACATTATTAAGTGACCTTTCAAGCTGTCACAAAATATTTTTTTTATTTACAATACAAACAAATGCCTTTATCTGCATCTTAAAATGGCCATTTGAAAACATATTCATATTTGTTTAACATCTTGAATATTACACATATCTTGACTCATAATCTTGAACATATTGCAAATACAAATAAATCCCCAATATACGTCTCTTACTTTCCACATTTCTGTCAGTAGATGTATCAACCAGATACAGTATATATAAAAAAAATGATATACTGTACATTACTTAAATTGTCCTGAATTCTGTATGATTATCATGGCCAGAGTTTGAATGTACTGAGTAAATATGGATGGGAATAACCTTTTCAAAGTCCTTTGTTTGGACCTCTGTAGTTAAATAAATTGAAAATTTTAGGGTGCAGGAATCTGATCTTGGTGACCAATTGGCCATTTCTCGGAAAGCAGAGCTGCTCCTTGTTGTGATGCTTTCAAAGTAGGGGGGGGGGGGAGTTAGGAAGGAAATTAACGTCCCCTCCCTGCTAACTTAGCAGGAATGGGGTGTTACTCTACCTCCTAACTTGCCACCATGCACATCATTTACACAAGCTGGGTTGGAAAAAAAGAGGGAGGGGACATTACATTTAGCTGATCATACTGGAAGTGACGCCACAGAGTGTCTCTGTTTTTGCAACACAGAAATTACTCCTCACCAGTCTCATTCCATATACAGGAAGTGACACTTTGCAACGTCACTGCAGGGTTCGAGGATCGAAAAAGGTTGAGAACCTCTGCTCTAATTATTATTATTTTTTGTTTACACATTTAAAACTTTACAATTCTGGTTAGTCTAAAACACAATGTGTGTGCACATGTATGTGTAGTACGATCATGCTTAGTACTGTTGTAGGATGTTTACGTTGGCATTCTCCAGTCGTCTCTATGGGGTTTGCATACCCCATTTGTTTCTCAATATTTGCATTAGAGTCGGTAAGTATCAAAATGCAATGATCTTTCATCTACAGTTTTGTTAACCTTTTCTAGATTGTATTACAGGATATGGACATATCTTCCAAATCGATGTCTTCATTACCATGCCAGCTCTGCTGTAAAACAATAAAACACAACATCCAAAACTTTTGTACTGTCTCTCTTTATAAAATTAGAATATTTAACATGATGTTAATTAATGACAAGATGGTGATTCAGTGATGTAACTCAGCTGGCTTCAGCAGGACTGAGGGGAAAACTGATCCGTTCTTACTGTCTAATATTTCTGTGAGCTTTACATGTTATACTGTAGTCTTACCCTATGATCAGCATCACATAAAAACAATAAAACATACTTAAATAGTAATAAAATAATAAAACCTATTTAAAACAAATTGAAACAGCATAGCAACAGGAGGTGACACCAGTGGTTGTATTGCCTAGGTTTCCTGTTAATGTAATAGCTATGCAGTGTTTTTCCAAATAAAAAAAACAGGGTTAGCTTAGTTTAATTTGTACTTGTATATTAAATATATGCAGTGCAGGTCAGATATATGAATCAGAACAAACATTACCTCAGGTATATAGGCATCAGATAGATAGATAGATAGATAGATAGACATCATAGTAGTACAATTTTTAATGCTGTGTTTTTAGACTTTTTATGGTCTGTATTGCTTCTCATCTGTATGCAGATTATCTCCTTTTCTATTAGCTTTCAGTTTACATACTTTAAGTCAATGTTAAAGTTCTAGTCAAAAGTCTGTCCTTCTGCTGTCTCTCCAGACATTTTGGCTTGGCAACATTTTGCAAGTACCTTTTTATGCGTGTCCACTGTTGAGAACATTTGTTGTGCACACGGGGTTCCCTCAACAGTTTTTCAGGAGCAAGGAAAACATGGCCTGGATATTGTCATTAAAGTCATTCAGCGACATTTCTAACGACAAGAAAGTTAGCCATATGCGCATCGATTCCAGAGGAATCTTACCATCAACCACTGCATGCTTTAGCAAAAATCAACAAACTATCGTTACAGGAATCGATCTCTGGCTGATATTTTGGATTGGGGTTGAGGTTCCCCATCCAAAGTAATGGCGCTTTAACAGCCATTTACCAACATGTCAGGTCCTTGTCAGCTATTCTTTTGATTCTTTTCAAATCTCTTTGTTGCCAGCATATTAGGTATGCTTGCATTATGTCGCTGTATAATTAAATACAAGTAACTTCATTTATTTATTTTGGGGGGGGGTGTTTGTGTAATATGTTTTTTGAAGCGGACCTATACTCCCCTTTTGTGCTTCGTGTCCTTCACAGTCAAAGGACACATTATACAAACATTCTCCAAAAAAAGTAACTAAAGAAAATGACTTTTTGATTGTGACTTCGGAGATGTTATATTTGCTCTTGATTGCATTAAAAGTATTTGCTTTACTTCATGTTTGAAGGAATAGTGACAACATTCTGCATGCATTCTGGCAGTGACTCATTGAGAGGATTTTCAGCTGCCCCCCTTGGTCCTCTACTTTCGGCCCCCGAAACCTATTATTGCATAGGAAGCTCACCTGTCCATTGATCCCCTACTAACGTGTCTTCGCCCAGGATCTCCTGACTTGTTCAGGCTCCAGCTGAGCATGCTGATTGGCTTACGCTAAAGAGAATCAGCGACCCAGACCGCGCCTGAGCAAGTCCCTTGCCTCTCCTCCTCATCCCGCTCTTAAAAGATGTGTTGAGGGAGGAATCGGCGGACAGGTGAGTGCCTATGTTCCCACGGGATGATTATATACTATATAAAGCTAAGTGCCTAAAAATAAATAAATAAAAATCCTCCCTTTTCAAAACTGAAAATTGTCTAGCCCAATAGGGTCAAAACTACCAAGAACCTGCTACACCCTTCAGTATTCATAAAATCTATTCCTTTTCGGCAAAAACAAAAAAAATTCACCTGTCAATTAAAAACACAATCACTGGCATGTCGAAAATGATGGCATGGCAACAATGTTTTATCTTTTCAGCCACAACGTTTTTTACTTGTAACAGTAAGCAGAGTTTGTGTTGATAGGAGACAAAACTACTCAAATGAATTACACTTTCAGGTTTAGGTCAGGACTGGTGGGGGGCACATTATCTTTTTTCTTACTATTGACATATAAGTAAAAGGCTATCGAGATAAAAGAGAAAAATGGAAGAAATCAATAACAAATTCAGGGTCAAGGCATTTCCACTAAGAGCAGCTAATCTTTTGCCGAGTTGAGATAGGATGGATTAAGGTGGGTTTACATGTGCAGATTTTTTATTCAATCAACTGCCAATTCGATTTTGTGTTTGATGTCGTTGACGAACATCGTTCGTCCATGAATCGAATGTAACATTCGTTTTTTTGTTCGTCCATCCCGATATCGAATGAAAATACATTTGAATTTACAACAACAGATCAAAATTTACCAACATGTTCGATGAAAAGATTTTTTGTTCGAGATTGAACAAAATTTATCCATCGAACAAATTGGCCAGTCTAGATTTTTGTTCAATCAACCAAAAAATCGTTCGTTCTTCGTTGATTAAACGAAAAAATCTACATGTGTAAACCCACCTGTAAGCTCAACAAAAACATCTCTCAAAATGAACAAAATATCATCAAATCTTCACATGTACATTTTTGTTGTGTTTGGAATACTTTTAATAAGAATGAATTCTATGAAAATTTTTGCAGGTATTTTGTTAAAAGTTTAAAAAAACTTTAAATTACATGTTTATTGTAAAAAAAATGTAATCTGAAATTCCATTTTCCAGAAATATTTCAATTTGATGTGAGCTTATTCATGTTCAAAAACAATACAAAAGCACAAAAGCATTTCTTCTTAGCCAGTATATAATGGGGATTGAGTGGTGAGTGACCCAAGTTAGAATAACTATACCACTAAACAATACAATTTGAACCCCCAGATCGCATATCTCAGTAGACAAACAGTGCTTTTCTCTAGTCAGATTTAACTCTTACATATGCCTACTCTAACTTTTAACCCGCGGTGCTCCAACACTCTTTGAAGTCCAATCCTTTTTTTTGGATTAGTAATTTGCATTCCAAATTTGACACCTCTAACAAGTGACATAAATTGTACACATTTAACAATAAAACCTTTTACAGTAGTGTATACATGATAAAGTTACCGTATATGCCGGCATATAAGACGACTTTTCAGTACCTTAAAATCCACCCCAAAGTCGGGGGTCGTCTTATACGCCGGGTGCCGCAGGCAGGGGGTGCAGGGGACCATCTACGGGAGCTGTGGATGGATGGATCTGTGCTGCCTGCGAGTGCTGACTGAGATACATTGTAACGAACAGAGAGCAGTGTTACCATGGCTACAGGACGCTTCTCCACAGAGACCATACGCTGTAGAAATAAAATCTGTGTGTAACTTTGAACATTCATAGCAGGAAAACCATTTAT
>CM070036.1:83138752-83157591 GCA_036250615.1 Ptychadena robeensis | reverse complement strand
CACACATTTTAGTATTTTTCAGCAGTAAATAAGTTTAGAAATCTTGGGCAGAAGCCTCTAAATTGCATGTAGACTTGTCATACCTTGTACCTTCATGATCATATTTATTAAATATTTTGTGATCTGGATGCTCTTGGTTGAAGGATGCCAGCTTGCTTCAATTGTAAAGAACCTTCATATTCATTATCATGAACATATGATCACATACATATTTCATTGGGGAAGGGGGTAGAGCTTGGTTTATGCCAGTTTGCCAGTTGCTATAACGAAAGATATACAGATCTTATTTTAGGGCTCTTTCATACTATATGCGTTGCGTTTTTTTTTTACATAGACAAACAATGTAACTATTCACACTGCATATATTGCTTTTTATAAACGCAGCATTTCTGCATGCATCCTTTTCACACTTTTCATGCATTTTATATTGATTTGTTCAAAAATGCAAATGCAAACAGATGTAATGTAAAATGCATGAGCTTTTGTATATATGCAGAAATGCCTGCCTATAAAAATGCATATAGTGTGAAAGGGACCTTGAAAAGAGAAACTGAAAAGAGGCAGCTAATTGCACATCTCAAGACTTTTTTCCTCTGTCTGTCTCATGCTTTTACTTGTATCTTTAGGTAAAGTCATGGCTGAAACATTTTTGCAGGTCACAGGCAAATCAACATATCCAGACATAATGTTACAACTATCCTGCACAAACTACCGCTAGACCACAGGGGTGCACATAACTTTTTTAGTGAGCTACTCAGATGTGTACCAGGAGATAAGTGACAAGAAAAGTTTTAAAAAAGTGCAGTCTGACTCACATTGACCTCCCTGTTCTTGATTAAGCCTCTGATTAGCCGTCTCCATCCATAGGTCAACAGCTGGCTTTGGGCCAAATGTAACTCTCACAGTACAACACTGTTTGAACCCCCAGATCTAATTTCTAAATAGTGCAACCCTGAAATGTTCTGGGTTAGTAACTAACCTCTGAGACTTCCTGCAGTCTAAATGTCAAACTTTCATAGTCATATTTCAACTGTCAAACAGTGTTTTTCTCTTTTCAGATTTTACCATTGCATATGCCTACACTGACTTTCAACCCCCAGATCTCCAACACCCCCAAAGTCCAATCTTTTTTTTATAATTTATAACGGAGAGTACCTACCTTCTCAGTTTCACCCCCTTAACTGCAACCTTTCATTATATTGAAACATATTTATGTGTCCCTGCAGTTGAAATAAATTGTATACATTTAACAATAAAAACTCAAAGAATTCTTGTAATCTAAAAATATAGATTTTATAGTAGTGTATTGATAAGGTTGTTGTACAGGTACTTATTGAGTTTGAGCTTTAATCTCAATAAAAAAAATCCCTATGCAATACTAATATCAGTCCCAAAAATGTCCCTAGAGAACTCTTGCAGTCAATGCACAGATCACATCACCAGCTTCTTTCTGAAACACTGGGAAGGGGGGGGGGGGCATTGCGAGCTGCAGAACTCTATCATCTATGACGGACAGCGGTTCTCATGCCGTGGATTATTTACTTATTTCTGTCTAATTGGTAGAGTTACCTACCTGAACCTAGCCAGCCTAAGTTCATCTCCTTTTTAGAAGGCCTCTGTGTGACATCTGAGGTTCTATCCTCATCTCTCTACAATTCGAAGGTTTGGGATGATGCCAAGGGATCTCCGAAAGACTAGATTTCCAGTGGAGAAGATGGTGCCTGTACCATGGGTCTAGGTAAGTAAACATTTTCTATGTCCCAAGGACATAAAGTGGCTATTAACCCTTGTAGTAAGCCAGGGGAGTCACTACAAGGATTAATAACACTGTAGCCCAAAGTTCTGCCTAAATTTGCAAACCTTTTCCAGTGTGACACCAAAAATTGTCAAATGGTAATCAAGATAGCCAGGTACTATTTCATTACAGGTTTCCATAAAAAAAAAACATAGTTTTCAAATATACTGTGATTTAAAAAATGCATATGTATCACAAAGGAAAGTGGTAAATAAATAGTTCCTGGATGCATGTGATATGGGGGGGGGGGGGGGGGGGGTCCTGAATTCCCTCAGGATTTGAGGGAAAAAGGGTGTAGCCAGACACATTATTAAAGCTAGGCATAGACGTTTAGTTTTACTTACGATTCTCCAGCAGATCGACTGCGTGATGATGCAAGGCTAGTTGTGCAGAGAATCGGCAGTGCACCCTTTGTGTACCGGCATTTACTTTGGATGGGGGCGCCAAACACAATCTTTCAAACATTTACGGATATGTTAATTCTTAGATTGGATTTACCGTCTGATTCATGCATTGGATTTGCAGCAGATTCCGTGGCAAATCAACCACCGGCGGCAAAATTTCCCCCAAATCTAACCGTCTATGGCCAGCTTAAGAATAATATGCCCCTTATATTTTATGGGACACATTACTTATTTTACTTTTCTATCACAGTAGAATTTTTTTTGTTGTTGAAGTAACATGTAGCTACAACAAAAGCAACTGCAGTTACAGTGCAAATAAAGCTAGCACGAACCACTAGGGTACATGTGGTAGTTCAGCATTTGACTTCCTTGCCGTGGTAAATGTAAGATTGGTAGCAAGACTGTCAGCTGGTCCTGGATTGGCAAAATGCGGTAAGTATTTTTTGGACCATAAGACGCACTTTTCACCCCCAAATTTGGGGGGGAAATAGTGCCTGCATCTTATGGTCCAAATGCACAACAGATGAGAGATACAGCCAGATCCCTCATCCGTACTGTACTGTTTCTACTAGCAGAGCCCTGCTGATAGCAGTACATCAGAGACACACACATGGAAGCAGTCAGCCAGCAGTTTCCTTGTATGCCTGTATGCCTGCAACTAGGATCACCATTCCGTTCACAGCTGGCAAGAAGGGAGACGAACAGTGCAGAATCCACCGCTCACCCCCCCCCCCCCCCCCCCCCCCCCCCCCCCCCCCCGGCCTGAAGTGTGCGCTCTAGAGACACAATTTTTGTGGCTGAAATTGGGTACTGCAGGGTACTTTTTTTTTCAACTGATTAGAACATTTCAATGTTTTTTCTGCTCTAAAAACAGGGTGCGTCTTATAGACCCAAAATATGGCATTTGTTTTTTTTCTCAGCTCTTTATGGTTTAAGATATGCACAGTAGTAAACAGTCATAGAACATAAGGTTTCTAGTAACATCCATATAGACCATTCTAAAGAGCATTTTTACCTCTTTGGCGATTCATCTAAAAAAATTAAAGAAACTGACCTTTCAATGCCATACTATGAGACACCATTCTTTCTAATGAAGACTATTGCACCCATTTGCTTATTCGTAATCTATTCTCCCTGGATGTAAAGCATAAGAAGGCCTTATAGAACTAACTTGCACATATGCAGCATAATGATGGCATGCAAGCTAAAAAGATGAATGGATTGCCATACATAGACTGAATGAATTTTTTTTTTCAATTACAGATACATATACACACACCATATGTACATACATACACCCACACTGTATACACAATCAATAAATATGGGAAGATGTCTTCTAGAGAATTACTATGAGCTGCAGCTAAGAACACTTGGAAAGTTTAAAACCTGAAGGCAAGATGTGCAATATTATTTGGGAACCCTGTTGTACCCCAATAGGTGCCACATGTATACCAGTGGGTCCCCAGTTGAGAGCTACTGACGTACAGAGTACAGAGCAGGCACTAGGATTATAAATGCAACTATGTTGGAGATGTCTCATTGAAGGGGTTCTTGCCTTGTAGGACAGATCTCGATCTTGTTGGGAGCTATACTGTAATATGTACCATTCTGTTCATAAGAAAGGTGTTAGTGCCAGATTGCAAAATGTATAGCTGGCCATACACCTTCAGATTTCTCTGTCAGATTTCCTTCAGATCAGATCTACCAACAACCATGTAGTATAGTGTCCTCCCTGATAGAATACATAGTGATTGGAAGGTGTAGAAAGGTCCTCATATTACATAGTTTTGGTAAAACAAAATCTGATCTGAAGGAAATCTGACGGAAATCTGAAGGTGTATGGCCAGCTTATCTCTGTATTTGTTGCTCAGTAGATTCAGAGAATGGGAACTGCAAGCGTATATACAGCCCTGTAACATAAACATAAATCATGGCTCTCTAAATCATGGCCACTTGGCTGGAGGGAGAGGATCAAATTTCAGCTTCCTGGAATACAGAGCTATTGCGCTCAAGAAGTTAAGATACAAAAAACATTTCATATTCAGACCATAAGACGCAGAAACATTTACCCATATATTTAATTGGGAAATAAAAGTGCATAGTTAAAAAAATATGGTACGTGGTTTTGGTAGAAGAAAAGTTGATTGTACAGAAATTGTATGGTAAGATTGTAAGGTGTATATGGTGACCTTAACTGCAGACTATGGATTGCTTTTTTGTGACCGTGATAATTGGCCCAGAGCTGCCCCGAATGTCACATTCTCCATACTGCAAAGTACAGAAGTACTACAAAATGTTTCCAGCCACTTCTGAGGTTATGCAGAATGGTAAGAGAGCAAAAGAAAGGTCAAATAATGGGGAATGTCAAAGCAATCCTGAAGCTTAGGACAAAACACAGATCTGGATTTTCTTTGTATTTTCCCCCAAATTTTTAACTAAAATCATGTAAATGCATGTTATAGTGCACTATGGCACAATGGACTTTGTATAAATTGTCCCTGACATGGAGATTTACATGGGTGTGCTTTTTTCTGTATAGATGTTGATTTTTGTTTTTCAGGAGTACAAGCGCAAACTGGCAAGTGTATCCCAAGTGCGGAAAGAGCTGAGGCTGCGGATCCAAAATTTGCCAGATCTGTCACGTCTTCCAAATGTTACAGGAAATCGAGTTCATTTGCCTTATGCAAGTGACATCTACGGTGATGATTAACTACTTGAGTTGTGAGGTCAAATGTGTGTGCTCCAGTTGTCCTGCTTAGATTTGGAAATCTTAGTATTATTTTGTATATTGTACAAATAAGTAAAACTATGTATAATGTTTAAACTGGTTTGACTCTAAATAAATTATATGTATTGTGAAAAACATTTCTAATCTGTGGTTATTAAAATACAACAAAAACAGACTAGTTGACATTACTTACCTTTCAGTGTGATTAATCGAACAGATTTCACTAGTTTGTTAGATATCAATTTTAGCCACTTTAGCGATCTCCGGCACTTCTAATTGTGGTATTGCTAGCTTTTTTATTGGCCACGATCGGGTGTATTTTTCAAAGAGCATGAATGGGGGCACGTTTAAAAATCGTGTCTCAATTCATTTCTTCACACATTTCTTACCATCTTTGCGTTCATGCAACACTATGTTCATGATTTTTTTTCTGCCTTTCTTGGGAAGAAGTGGGTTAAACATATCTATCTTAAGTGGGTTAAACATACATATCTAAGGGCGCAATCAGCCACGACCACCCATGATCGAAAAATGGAGTGAGACAAGTTTCAGATCGTGAAACACACCACAGCCAACCTGAGCACAGATGTGGAGATAAGCCCAATCAAATTTACGGGACCAAGCCCTTAGAAGAACATTTGGCTCTGCTTTAGGGCCCACTCACATCAGTACAGTAGGAGAGAAAGGATTATGTGACCTAAACCCTTTCAGTACATTACAGAACAAATCCATGATCTTCAACTGCAGAACCCTCTCCTGCAAGTCATCATTTCTGTGTAATATTTAAATAGACTAGATTAGTTGGATTTAAAGAAGTTTCATATCTTGCAGAGAGCTACACCATGCACCATAATCAATCCCTAGTGTTTGAGACAAACCCAGTTTGTTTGCAAAACAAACTCTGCTCGAACCAAGATCGTCAAGACTTACCTTTGATCCTGAAAGCTGCCGGGATTCTGTATTCAGCTGAAGCCACAAAAGGCCCCCTAAACTATTTTAGGCCAAGGGAAATGCTTCCACATTTTCAACCGAATAGATGAGAATGTCAAGTTAAATGGTAGGAGGCAATCTTTTACGCTAGTAGCTGCTATGGAAAGCTCCCACTTAAATAAAGATCTTCCAAAAATCACTCACAACATATGCAGTGCTTCTCTGCTGCACATGCATATTTTCCCATGTTCCCATCAAGAGTACTCACCCAATCAAAATGAATAGGATGTGTGCAAAAGACACAACCACTAAGATTTTGCTGCGTTTCAGCAAAACAAGCCTTTTGTATTTCAACATAGAGGAAATTTGCACTAGAGACAAAAAAAAAGTTGTCTTACATTTACACTTAAAAAATATATATGTTTTATTTTTATATAGCTTAGCTTTCACAGAACCAAACTAACATACAGAAAGACAGCCTTGAAAGGAATTACACTTTCACTTTGCTTGAATAAACTGCGTAGTTGGCCATTGCTGCCATTAAAAACTAAATCTTATTGTAACAACTAGAACATAGTTTTAAACACAAAATGTATTATTCTGCTTTCTTCAACATATTATTCCATTGTGAAGAACAGGATGAAAATCTTTTCAATTAGTTTAAATGAAATACCAATAATCAAAATTTACACAGAATATATTTTAAATGTTCTAAACACAGAAATCTGACTGAGTGTGTATGATCAGTTGTGCAAAACACCATATGTTCAGTACTAAGAAAGACCAAATACATTTTATCAACTAAGTGACATTAGGAAATTCTGCAAGTCCCCCTTTTTACTTTGTTCTTTTTCGTCTTGGCTGAGCAGCATTTTTAATCTAGAAAACTGAAATTTGCCCTTCTTTGCAGACTTTGTTGTTGTAGCAGGTGAAGAGTGAGCAGAAACGCATGACCTACAAATACAATAATAGGGATATATCATGTTTCTGTCTTCAGTAATGCCCAATACTTAGTCACATAACTACACTTACACAATTTCATATAAATCTACCGTATATACTCAAATATAAGCCACTTTTTAGCACCTGAAATGTGCTCAAAAAATTAAATTCGGCTTATATCTGGGTCAAGAAATTTAAATCGCTGCATTTTGTAGGTGGACTTTGTGAGCGAATTGCAAAACCCTTGAACATGATATCACCAAATTTGCTGGAGATGTAGAGAAGTGTTGTGGGTACATTTGGAAAAAAAATATTGCTAGCATATGTAGTTTTTGCATAAATTGGTATCAAAGTCAAGTCAAATTTTAACTTTTTTGCAAAAACTGGATATGCTGGAACAATACTTTTTTCTTTACAATGTTCCCACAACACTTCTCTACATCTCCAGCACTTCTAGTGAGGATATCATGTTCAGGGGCTTTGTAATTAACTTACAAATCTACTGAATTAAATAATTACACCTCCAAACAAAAGTACATTTGCTATGTGTTTCTAAACCCTAGTTGCTGCATTTCCCTCCCTAGGCTTATACTCGAGCCATTCAGTTTTTGCAGATTATTTTTCTAAAATTGTGTACCTCTGCTTATATTAGGGTCAGGTTATACTCAAGTATATACGGTAAGTGCATATTTTTCAAAGCAAGGGTGTACATATTAATCAAGACCCCTAAACCTGTAAGTAAGAAGTTATCTTTACATTGCCTCATAATTCCCCAGATTAAAAGAATACCATACTTTTGTAATCAGTCACTCAATTAGGCTATTTCTTCCTAAAGCAGTAAAACCCACACAATACACCTATCTTAGATAGTACTTTACCTGGGTGTTAGTGTTGGACTTTTGCTTTTTGAGCTGAGCTTCTCTTCACTGTAAGACAGGTTCACTTTCCTAGTTGATCCAGGTGTCCTCAGGTCAGGAGATCCAAAATTTCTTTTTGTTTTTGGCGTGCCTGGACCATTTGCAAGAACACTTCTGCTTTCACCAGGATATTTGGAATTCTTATTACATGTGTTGCATGTAACAACCTGTAACGAGTAGTAAATTATCAATTAAAAATGATCAAAGCTATTGGCAACTTATATGAGAAGATAAAAGGAGAGAAATTAAATGAAAATAAGACATAACATTTGTAATACATTAAAAACAATAAAAGCATTATTTTACCTACTTTTAAAAGTAACAAATAGTTGGACAAAAAAATTAAATAACATAGTAATAGTCACGCAGCCACTACTCATTTCTTTGACAAAAAACCCCCCAAAACTATTGCATTCAACAGCAGGAAAAGAATACATGAAATAGTTACTACCGAAGTAAAAGCTGCCATCCCGGCAAACAGAGATGAGGAAAACGCAGTACAGCTAGAATGATCTTTGTGGCATTCAGATACACAGATCAATGTATTTATATAGCCTCAATGATGCAAACCCAATGTCAATAACAGAGGGAATGCCTAACATGTTGTCGTTTCTCTAAATCATTACAGCTAATGATTGAAAAAAGGGATTGCATTGTTGCTCTACATAAAGATCGCCAACATTCTAAAACTGACCTGCAGCATGGGGGCCAAGAACATGCACGATCAATAACCTGTTCATGGTGACATTGCCATGCTGTGACTTCGATTGGATGGGAATCAAGTATCACCACATTAGGCGCTTGATTCACGGTCAATTCTTTGGATGGGGAACCCTGGTCCAAAGAAATGACATTAGATTTACGGACATGTCCGTTTCCTGTTCGACAGACCTGTCTTTGAGTGGGATCGCTTGATTAGGGTGGCCACGTCTGATGGCCGCACAATTGATAACTGCAAGCGTGTAGGGCGGGACGTCAGCGCTCAAACGGGTCATTGATTGTGTGCCCATCTGTATGTGTCCAGACTTAAACTCTATGAAGCATATGGGGAGAATGGGGCAGTCTCAAAACGGAAGGTGAAGGAGCACAAGGTCTATAACATAGATCAGAGCCAGAATGTCATTTATAAAGGAATGTAACAGGATTCCAGTAGCAATCTGTGAAGCTCCCGTAAGCTCCATGCCTAAAATGGCAGCCACAAAAAATGACAAGTAGCAAATTTTTTTTACTTAAGGGGTGTACTTACCAGTATGTTACACATAAATTGCCAGATGTTTAGGCATGAATGGCTGTGTGCTTAGCCATTTAAAATTTTAACCTGCCTTTCTGTATTCCCCAGTGTAGATTGGGGTAAATTTTCTCTACCGAAATTGATAAGCCCAAGCCACATTCGAGGTAACTTGCCTGTCCCAGGCAACCATGCAGCCTCCTCCAGCAAAGTTGATATCTTCTTATGTACTTTTTATGTGTTAGACAAATACCTAGAATCTGTACAGCACTCCTTGTTAGATTTTATTAATCTAGCAGACCAACCTGTCAAACCCCAGCCTGTCTCCTTGCCCCTAACCTTTATACAGAACAGTGTTTTTTGAGGTTGTTTGTTCTCTTGCCGCTGGGAATAAATGAATACTAGAAGTAGACATTTAACCAGACATTTTAAGAGCAAGCCTATAGTTCTACACTGACTAAAAATATAATACACATCTTTTTAATCACTGAAAAGTAGCAGTATATTAAAAATATAAACATTTATTGTTATCAAGACCGAAAAAAATCTAGTAGCTGGAAGTCATTTATATCTACCCAGATAATCAATTTGTACTCAGACATCATTGATCTTGCTATACACGACTACATAAAGGTCGTCACAAGCCAGAACATGGTGTGATGCAACTAAACCTATTGGCCTTAACCAGTATAGTGTTGATTACACAGTAAAAGGAGATCAAACTAAAAATATTGGACTATAAACTCTGTATTCCCTCTAAGCACGAACAATGATGTTATGAAAGCAGAATTGACCCTTGCCTACAGACATGTAAGCCCTTCAAATGTGTAGGCCCTACAGAGATGTACAGGAAGCTCCTATTTTCAAGCTGTCAGTTTAATGAAAATTGATCTGGTAAGAAGCCACTACTGCTATTTTCTTTCATCTCAGTTTAAAAAACCTCAGCAGAATCAGTGCACCTACATGAGTCTGAACAGCAAGTTTACAATCTACAAAAACAATGCTAACAAATGTAACTGGCCTAAAGTGTGTGCCAAGAGTTGAGCATTTATACTTGTTAGAGTGTAAACAAAAGCAGGTCAATAAGACCACAAATTAAAATAAAGAAGTCTCAAATAAGTGACTGATAACCAACTTTAAATCACTAAGGAAACATTATATATGGCTTTAAAGTTAAAACATATTTTATTCAACTGAAAAGGAGAAGCTTTTCTAGTAATATTCTTGCAGTTTTAGCGGGATGGAATAATATATCACTGCCTACAAATGTTAGATTTGCTAAAACATACTTTTTTTTCTAAATGTTTGGGAATGATTTAGAAGTACAAATGAGGAAAGGCATACAAATCTGAACTGGGCTAAAAAAGGTATTTGACCTGCTTTTTCTAGATAAGCACAAATTTCAACATATTGAATAAGGTGCATCATTATATCATTTAAGCCCCCTATACAAACTTTCTTTGCACCCGAAATCATGTGCAAATTGAAAGCTTAAACTTTTAATTGGGCCAGAAATTGGTCGCCAAATTGATCTAAGCCATTACAGACATATACGTAATTCTTAGATCTATTTCATTACTTTTCACCGTTAGTCTGATTACAAAACCTCTACCTGCCATACAAGCAACTCCAATGAGGTTGACATGATGGGTACATCTTTTGCCAAATACTCTGTATTAGGAGCAATTATGGTTCTTATTCAAATAACCAGCACGTGAGCCTGCATAAGAAAGGGTTAAGCTATGGCATTAGCCCTCCTACAATATACCCAAGAGCTTTAGTCCTGCTACAATATACATACACTCCAAACTACAGAAACAAATATCATTTAGATTTAGATGCCACTTTCAGCTGCCAAGGAGAGAAGTTGAATTATGACAACTACACTGGGCTGAAATGTTTGTGGCCCAGACTGTGGGTCCCTGATCACAAAAGTGGCCAAAGACTGGAGGGGTTTGCAATGGCCCTTGCATAGCCTGGGGGTTATTAGTGATTATAAATATTGTCTACAACAATAATCTGGCTCATTTTAGACTTGCAATAGTTTTCTCTCTAAAGGCCATCTTTGTGAAAGTGTACAGGTGATTACAGGTGTACGGGTTTTTAAGTGGCCCTTAAATTAAAGTGGCTGTCACTTTGAGTCAATTACCTAGAACAGGTTTAGTCTAGATGAGTTATAAATGTTATTTCATTAGGCCAGTGGTTCCCAGACTTGGGGGGGGGGGGGGGGGGGGCAGGGTTCATATCTAGAAAAAAGGGGGCCCTGAAGGGAATGTTTGGTAACCACTGCATCAAATATTGAGTTAACATTTTACTAACCTTAGTGCTCCACAGATGTGTGTGTGTGTATATATATATATACACACACACACACACCTATATGGTCATATTTACCTAATGTTCCCTTGAGTAATGGCAGTTTTGCCAGTCATCCTGTAATAATGTAAACGGTCACAAATAGATTGTAGTGCTCAAAATATTTCTGACAAGACTGAGGGAAGAAGCAACATTATGGCAGCGACATCTACCTTCCTAAGTCACACAGGGAGGAGCAATGCAGTGCAAGCGATTGGTTTCCCCAAGGTCTGCTACCAAGAACTACCAAGAACGTCACACAACATATAGGTTATAACAGATGTCTTACCAGGACACTCCTTGAGCTGTTGTACTTCCTTAGTAGTTTAGTTTCCTTGAGGTTAAATCTGTGGCCTTTTGCTTCTTTTCGGAATAAGATTTCGATGCGTGGCGTTATTTTCATTTTTGGTTTCAGCCTAACTTTGTGATTGTCGGGTGTAAAAATCTGGAAGCAGAATCGGCAACTTCTCTTTTTACCACGCACTGCTGCAAGAGAGTATATATAGTACCCCTTAAGGTATATTTAAAAAATGTAAAAAACATATTCATGCAAGCTATGCAACTAATGGTCTAATATCCTCCAAAAGAATAAATGGTTTGTGAATGCAGCCACCCTTTCTTCGAGCAAGAAATGTAGGTCAAACAGTACGTTAATCCAATTGAATTGTTGCTACTTTAATATTGAACAGGAATCGATTGCGCAAAGTGGTGTGCATAAATTTGCTGAATCGTGTCTGGCTCGATCATTCATCTATGGAACGGGTATCGATCCATGTATGGAGGGCTTAATAGTGTGGTAAAAAAAATCAGATTGCCAACCAGAATTTGGAGTCCAGTTTACGGCGATTGATAGTGTAAGGCTAGGGCTCCACTGTCTGTTAAAACCCCTGCGTTATACACAGGGATTTTAGCGCAATGCATGAGCCGCCCATTATTGGCAATGGGGCTTTGAGAGGGCTGTCTTCACAGCCCGTCAGAGCCCCGGATTTGCTGGTCCGAGCTTCCGTTGCCTTCAAATCTATGGGAACGCAACAGAGGCTTCAGCGGATCCCAGCGTACAGTGGAGCCTAGCCCTAAACCTGACTTTGAAAGAAGCGATCTAGATCATATTATCTTACAGAAAGAAACAAAATTGATCCTGACCTTAAGGGCAACTAGATTTCCTGGCCTTCATGACATGATCAGTTATAAATCCTCGCCTTGAAAAAATTCACAATGATTTTAAAACCAGGAGGATTAATAAATACAATGACAACACTGCAAATGCTAACAATGCAAACAAAGTGTATGAGTTGCTTATTGATTACATTCCAGGATGTGCCAATAAGCCAATTAGCACCCAATGTCATTTTCATTATAAAGTAAATAAAATCCTCTTTCTACTATGTTTCATGATTTTCAGTTAAAAGGATGGAATGCGAATTAGGTACCAATTCAATTAGATGGTTTATATCTAATACATTTAAGACAAACTCTGATGTTGGCTACATTAAAAATGTAGGTCACCACAGGGCAGTTGCTGCGTGCAGAGATTCTTCCTGTAGTTGGGGTGCAGACCAAATTATTTCAGTTCTCAAAACTCACATTTTGAAATAGGACAAAGTGACCTGGAAGAAAAAAAAAACATACTGAATAGAAATACAGAAAAAAGAAAACAAATGCATACAGTGAAACTTGATGAAGTACAGGTTTGCAATCTCCCATCTCACTCCTCCCTTAGTATGACTACCTTATGTTCCCGAAAATAAGACCGTGTCTTATATAAATTTTTCCTCCCAAAGATGCCCTATCTATTTTCGGGGAATGTAATTTTGATCCCCCCTGTCCAGAGTTACCATACTGGATCTTCAGGGGTGCCTTATATTTCAGTAGGAGGTAAAAATGTAGGGTTGCCTTATTTTCAGAGGATGCCTTATTTTCAGGGAAACAGGGTACATACAGGTCTCAGTTGCAGAGAATGAAACCCAATCTGAAGGTCATACAAGGTTTGGGAATTCTGTAAAGAATTGAGTTCTGCTCAATGTGCTCCTCAGTACACACAGAGATGATTTCATAAATCTCTTGTTTGAAAGCAATTCAACAATGTGAAGGTACATCCAAATACCTTACATTTTAAGAGGCAAGTAACCCTGAAACATCATTGCTGAATGGGGAGGGGGGTGATGACTGTATTTACTGGGGCTTTTACTTATAAACACCGAACTATGAAAGTTATGGTAAGTTGAGGGCTACTTGATTTATTCAAGCTCCTTGGTGTTATGCTCAGTATGTGCAGTTTCTTCTTAAAACATGCCAGTCCTGTGTGAGCCCACAGAGATTCTGCATCGCTGCAGGCTTGCAGATCCCTTCCGGTACTGCGTCTTTGCCATTAGGGAAGCGGTGTTGCCTTTCCCAGCACACATCGCTGGGCGTCTTGAGTCAGCAAAAGCAAGGCCGTCTCCATGTGTGTGGGGAAGGAATCACTGCATAGTACAATATACTCGTATGGAATCATTACATTTTTTTATGAAAACACCAGGGAGGTTAATCCCTTCTCACCATAGCCTTCACCTTAGTTTGCCCATGCCTGCTCTGGATAATATAAAGAGTTTATGAACACAAGCATCTGTACTAAGAGGTCATATTCTTATCCAGTAAAGCTGCTGTTTGGGAGCATTGGAGAGGATGTAGCAGAGTAACAACCATCACATTCCCACTGACATCTTGCTGTATTCCTGAGACTGGAGTTATATCCACAACATTGTGAACGAACGAGTGGTGTTGTAGACATAGAACATAATACACAGGAGTCACAGCTGATCACACACGTGCTATACCAATCACAAGTGTACAGCCACAACTCCGGTTATGTAACGCAGCTCTACAAATCCGTCCCGCCATGACACACGCGGAGCACTCACATGAGATAGCGGGACAGCTCGGGGCACGAAGCGCTCATAGCCCCTGCCGCTTTCCCTAGAAACCTTTCCGCCATTCTTCGCCTGAATTGGGAACACTGAGAGCTAAAGGACCTGTGATGAAGTCACTCTCACATGATCAGCGTCGCCCAATCAGCATTGCCGTATGTGCGGTTGCTTCCTTATCGGCTTTATTTAAAATGGCGGGCTAGTCACACAGACGGACTCTAGATTTTATTTACACAGAGAAGACGAGACACCGATACCACGAAGCGAACGTCTGTCTGTCTTCCTGAATAGAGGAGACGCGGCGTGCACTATAGCACAGTATAATGAATGAATACCCGCAGTCTCTTCACCGTTATGGCAGTCAGCCTCGTGGCTCCCGGCTGTCCTGCCACAAGATTTTGAAATCCCCAGACCACCACTTACATCCACCTCAGGTGGCACCACTCTCCATTGGTCACTACAGGCTACTCTTACTCCTTTCTATAGAATGGAACAAGCTGCTTGTCAGAGAGCAATCCTCTGACGCTGACAATCATTTCAGATGACAATTATTGTGTGTGTGCATGGAGCTTTACACAGGTTTCCAGTGCTTGGATGCCCAAAAAACAATAAGGCCAAGAAAACGCGTCAGGAAGCGCAAACGGTTTTAACCCCCCCATCTGTGGAAGGGGACAGGCATAGCAAAAAGCATTATTGACACTTTTAGCCCCCCCACCAACCCAGTTAGTTCAAACAACCTGCCTGAACTGGGATCATCAAAACTGACCAGGGGTTCGGAAAGATATGGCGTTTCTCTATCCATCTGCAGCTATTCCGGGAATCCCGCTACCACCTGATTACACTGAAGTGGCAGGGGTGCTATAGACCTTCATTATATATGGAGGGGTGTGGGAAACTCAAACAGAGTACAGTGCGCTCTGGCGGTCGCCCATACCTCTAGGGAGGTTAAAGCCTAGGTGTCTGTATAAAAGTTTTATGTAGCCATAGACTTGCAGATTCTCCCTCAATAAGTAATGGGATCTCGTTAGATGGGCACCCCCGATTTTCAGCCGAGGGACTATTGGCTATAATGCACATGTCAGTCCAAAAATTGGCAGGAATCTGGCTGTGTATGGCTACCTTTAAAGCCTGAAAAACAGGCACAGCTTCAGAATAGAGTAGTTCTGCAACCAAACAACCCTCTGAATGTGACAAGGCAAATAATGAACAGATAAAGCACTGCCCGATTAACGACAGTACATTTTGTGTTCTTTGAATGCCCTCACTGATTTCAGTTTTAAACTTGCTGCAAGATCGTTTTCACTCCTTGGTCGCTCAAACAGTTAAATACTAATCACAAACCACACTTGGGAAGGCTTATGGTGATAAGAGTATAGTATAGTAATAAGGTAACAAGCTTGTGCCCATTCTGTCCTAAAGATGCCTCTACAGTCATAAAGCCTGGTAAGGCAGGAAAAAGGTGGGTGTGCCCATTTATCCTTTCCTCACCACGCCAAGCCATCTACAAAAGGCCAATCATGATATATAGCTTAGTTGGGCAGGGAAAAAATACATTCAAGGAGCCCCCCTTTTTGCTAACCTGGGGGATGCAGGCATGAGCTACACCATTTTAACACAGGTCGCATGCCAAAATCTCAACATGGGGTAGTACCCACGTTTAAATAGGGGGCCTCCTCCCCACAAACTGTTGTGGGGATCTGGGGGTGTTTCATTTATAGGAAAATCTGGAATGCCCCTATAGAGCCATTTCATACTGAACACACTGATACGCGGTAACGCACAATGCAGCAACACATAATGCAGTGCGCACAATGCATGTGCTAACACAGTGCACTGCAATGCGACAACATGGCACCCATTTACTGAATGGAAAGTGTGCAGTAAATGTGCTGTGTGATGCTTAGTGCATATAGCATGATAGTGCCTGATTCACACAAAATGCGCTACCTTGGCGCTTTCCTTAGTATATGGAGCGTGCTAGGGCTGGGGTAAATAATGCAGTAACGCACTGCATTGTGTGGTACTGCATAGTGTGGTAATTCATAGTGCAGTGCTCTTAAGTGTGAAAGGTAAAACAGGTTTTCTATGGAAGTTTCTACTATGGGGTAATGTGCATTAATGGAATAAAAATATTAATGTAAATAAATTAGCCTAGAAATAAAGACATTAGGGCCCAAAGCTGGAAATTCACATTCTCAGTGCATATGCGATTTTCCACAGGTTAGACAAGTTTACATAAGAAACCTCTCTTACCATTCACACTTGTCCGCGCTACGTTATTCAGTACCACACAACTCAGTGTGTTAACCCATAAAAATGCACTACTGCGAAAAACATTTTTTTTCGATAAGGGATTAATGTGTGCAGGGTGTACTGTTATAAATGCATTGGCAATACACAACTTAGTAAGTATAGTATGAAAGTGGCCACATTCACATTATACACACTGCTTTGCACAGTTCACACTACATGCGTTATAGCATGCACTGCATTAGAACTTCCCTCAATAATTTATTGGAAATGTTTGCAAAGCTGTAAAAACTGGGTGCAGCAGTGTTATGTGTTATTGCACTGCGATGTCCAGTAAAACATAGCATGTGCGTGATGAATGGTAGAACAGATTTCATATGGAAACTTGTCTACCATGTGAAAACTCGCTTTTTTGTACAGATATCTGGCAGGTTTTCTATGGGTTTTGATAGGTGAGTATCCGACCACATTATGCACAGAGGATCAGGACAGCTGCGTCAACATTGACACTGTCTTTCCCAGCTTTATTTGTCATTATTAAAAGATATATTGACCAAAAAAATTATCTATATGTGTGTGTCTAGCTTAAGTGCTTCTTCTGCCTTTGCGGCCAGAACAATTCCTGTTAACAATGATCACAAAGAGCATTTTATGTTTAATAGACAACAACATTAAAAATTACTCCATAAAGAAAAATAGATTTTAATAATTGAGTTTCTTAGATGAAATTTGTGAGTATTTCTTTTATTATTATGGTGGTTTAGTTTGATTTCCCATTGAGGGGAAATAATGTCCAAGAAAAACGGTATTTCTTCCTAAGGTTGCATCTACACTAGTAGACCGCAGGGAAAACCGCACAGGGCATCCACCCCTGCAGTCCCTTATGGGAAAGGACATGCCAGTCTATACTGGCGCATCATGGCCACATTTAGATTTGGTCAGAATATATGGAAATTTTTTTACCTTATCTTATGCATGTAACTATCTGAAACCAGCAATAAAATCTCCATTAAATAAAATTATAGCTATTGGCAAGTAACTTTTTTTTTATAAACTAAAATATTATACAGAGGTCAGTACCTAATCAGGCTAAAGCTGGCCAAAGACACAGCGATTCCCAGCAAAAATTAAAACAACCATCCATCCCTGCATGAGCCCGTTGGTGATCATTGAAAGGTTCTTATGTGAATCTAAGCAGCCCACCAACGTTCCACGACTTGTAGCTGATTCTTGCCCCTGCAGATCGAAGGCTATTAAAAAACAGGTCGCTTCCTGTTAATGCCTCCGATCTGCAACGATAGCGCAGGGCAAGTGCCGGCCAATTAATATATATACATTCTACAATGTAATCATTCCAAAAGAATGATTACATTGAAAAAATTATATACTTTCACCTCCTCACCCTATGGATTGCGTATAGAGGTCTCTATATCTCTATAGAGCAGTTTAAACATGTCCCTGCAAACATATATATATATATATATATATATTTTCAGGCCATAGAACGTACTTTTTCACCCCCAAATTGGGCAAAAGTGCCTGCCTTATGGTCCGAATGCACGACTTCGCGTCCGCCAGCTCTTCTGGCACCAGATTAGCCGGGGAGCGAAGGAGCTGTCAGTTGAGAGATGCCGGCTTGTGTCCCGGCTCTCCCATCTGTACTGTATAATTGCCGTATGCCAAGCAGCGCTCGAGCCCTGCTGGCATAAGCCCTGAAGAGATGCATATATGACCTGCATCCTTTCCCTCTCTCCCTCTGTGGAAACTGGCAATGAATTCTGGCACTCCCACGGACAGACAGTAACAGCCAGCCGGAGATGAGCAGAGACTGAGAGGAGAGGGATATAAATATAAAAAATACATATATTTAACCCCCCCCCCCCCAATGTCACTCTGTATCTAAATATAAATATTACATATAATAACATGGAAGGAATAATTCCTCCTGTGCATGAAATCAGATCTACGCACCTCACACTCGAAACTTTCCTTACTGGTACTGTAATAATTCCATATTCTCACAAATACCAGCAAAACCTGACTTTTAAAATCACCTACACACACTTAATTACCTCCTAAACCCCATAAAGTTTTATATTGAATAAATTTCAGCAAGTTATATAGAGATAAAACCGAACCCCGGACAATTTACATTTCCTTACGCATACGCTACAACTGCACAAAAGACCACCTACAGCTATTACAGATGCTCCCTTCCAAATCCCAACTAACCCCCAGCACACCATCATACCCTTAAACACACAAACATGTAAATTCATGTGCCCATTCTATACATACAGTTACATGCATCACCCAATACATAGTGCCCTAAATTTTTTACAAAAACCTGTACTAACCATAAAACCAGTGGAGGTTCATTT
>CM070036.1:83122346-83134638 GCA_036250615.1 Ptychadena robeensis | reverse complement strand
AGTTTTTAAGGGTCGTTCGTCAAGGTGGGCAGCATACTATTCCCGGATGATCTGTCAACGTGCGACTCACATAAGTGCGCACACTGTTAAAAAGTTTTAAATAATGGCCAGAAATTGATACGTCCATGGGGGGCTTTACCCTTACTATATAAGACACTCACTATGAGGCATCTCCACCATTTTATTGTGTTGTTGGAGAAAGATCTGTGCTATGGGCTATTATATGTATTTGCTACATTCATTTTCATTCAATTAGTTAGAATTTATATAGATAGTTTAGACACATTTAAATATCTTATATATAAAATATAGTTAGTTAGAATACACAAAAACCTAGTTAGTTATATCCTATATACTTAGGACATACATATAGATAGAGATAGGCTGTTAGTGTTAAGCTGGCCATACACGAATAGTTTGATTTTTATTTTGAAAATTGATTTGTTGAACCTTGATCCTTTTATAAAAGTACAACATGATGAGTAATCAATCGACCTCTGTTAATCATCGAATTTTAGCAGAGGTGCTGTAGTGGTATGCATGCCTTGAATGCTTCCGTCTGGTAAAATTCATGTCTCGATTACAATGCAATCGATTGGAATTTACAGTCATGTTGGATACAGTTCCAATCGAGATTCAGTCCGATATTGATTGCTTTTACCGTGATCTAACTAATTACAAATATTCAATAAAGGTCCAATTAAACAGAAAATCTATAACTTTTTGTCGATTTAACAAAAAAATCTACACATGTATGGATACCCTAAGTGTAGCTGTTTTGCTGTTTGTTCATAGGGGATTGCTGTGTTATAGATATTTTTTTCCTTTGGTTGTTTTAATATATAGTGTGTGTTAGAGTGTGTGTGTTTTCTTATATCTTTACATCATATAGTTATTAATTAGAGATATTATGTTAGTTTTTAAGCAGTTTAAGCTTCCTTTTCCTTATCACGAAAAATAATATATCTTAAATTTTATTACCTTTTATACATATTTTTTAACTTACATCATTGCTTAATACCTCATACAACAGTGTGACACCCTTATTGACCAAGGAACACATATGGAGACTAGTATATCAGATGTAGGTGGTGTCCCCTGCATACACAATCAAGTTCTAGCATACAGGGTACAATAGGTACAGATATGTAGACATCTACATTTAGGGACTAAATTTAGGACCCAAAATAACATGTAATACTTTGAGACATAAAGGTGACTTATTTTATCCCATATGTGTTATAGGTGGGTGGCTTATGTGATGTGTGCCCTTGCAAGTCCCCTGCTGTTCTCTCTCCCCCTACTGGGGGTACGCCACATTGGTCTCTATTTCCTGGATTGGTCCAAGGCTGCAGAATGTTGTTGAACAAGCTATTCAAACTGCAAATTAGACTTTTTGTTTGTGAGTATTGATTATACAAGGTGTGACTGATCTATAGATGACCAATTATACTTGTATTTTTTAAAATTTCAGATTATGCTACAAAAATCTCCTGATGAAGCCCAGTTAGGCCAAAACGTGCCAAGAAATGTCAGCAAGAATTTTGAACTTCAATGTCTATATGTATTATGAAAATTGGCATGCCAGCACTTTGTAATTATGTACATAATTTTACATATGCTGCGCAATTCTGTAAATACACTGAATAAATGTATAAATGTTGATGAAGCCAAATATGACATCAAATGTGTTTGTTGCCATTAAAGTCCCAGGGTCCCACACCTTTTCTGGAAATGTGAAAACTTGGGACAGATTTGGTTCTGCCTTCCCTTTCAGACCTTTTTTTGTGTATCTGTATATTGGGATGTTGGCAACCTTGATACATAAGGGTAGGGATGGCCGTACATTGTGATAGTCATATTCGTGTTTTCGTGTGCCAATTTTTGCAATTTTATAATTACAACTCAAGGTTGTTCCTCTGTTCGTCTCCCAAGCCCTACTCCATAGAGCATTGGTTTCCATGCACTGCACTGATGATGGCCAACAAGCCTGAAACAGCTGTATGCAGTTTGGAATAAATGGCTCTGTACTATAAGGCTACATTTGCCCTGTACACCAGCGGTTCTGGATGTGCATTTGGCTGATGGGGCATAAAGGAATGATTTGCATGGCTCCATCCACTGTCCTGAAGAGAGGATTTTTTCTTAACTTTTGGGATTTGTGATAAATTGGAGCATGTAAATGCTTTCTATTTTAAGAAGGTTTGACTGTCCTGTAAAAACAACTTGAATTTACAAATTTAAATAGAAATTTATTACAAGAATAATTCATGAAATGTCGTGAATTCAAACACTGCCTATGCCGCCCCTCACTATTGGCAAGATCATAGCACCTGTAGCTCCGTACCTCACCTCATATTCCCCTAACCTACAATGTAATGTTATAAATGCAAGGAGGAATCAAGAAATTTATGGAGGGTCAAGGCATGGTAAGTAATTGAAGGATGTGGCATGGTAAAAAATAAAGTGAGGAGACTTCGATGACTTAAAGAAGGAGTAGTCAATTAAATAAATGAAGGGAGAAGGCCAGAAATAAAGAAAGCAGCATGATGACAAGGAAAAAAGAAAAAAAAGGAGGAGACAGGAAATGCGCATGTGCTTGTATGCAGGCCTGAAAATGTGGGCACATGCCCTTTTGTATTAAGGTCAGGTTTGTGTGGAGTCTAGTCAATGGTATTCATTCCTTTAACCTCCAGGAACTACCTGCATACTTTTCACACATTACATGCAGCAGGAGGAACCCAGGAACTCCTGAACAAGTTCAGAGTCTAAAGGTCAACCGGATGTCATCCCGCTGCAGTTGATCCTTCATCTATATCTTAGACCTAAAGCCCCCCATACCTTACAATGTTACCATACAAATTCTGTACAATCAAATTTTGTTCTACCAAAACCATGCGATATGAGAACCTTTCTAAACCTTCCAATCACTATATATTCTATCAGGGATGACCCGGCACTACAAAGTTGTCTAAATGTGTATGGGGGACTTAATCGTGCCGAACAATGTTGCAGGTAGCATTATGTTTACTGTGGCTTCTGCAAAGTCTTTCATGTCTCATGTGTCACATGAGCGCGAGTGAACCTGCTCTGTGAATAGCACAGGCCCAATTCTGGACCTGCCAAATCTACTGTTCTCAGGCAAATGCTAATCAAGCTTCATGGTGCCAGGCACTAAGCACATGGCTTACTGGATTATTTTGGGCCCTCTGTTTCTAAATGTAATGGGCCCCCATACATCTATTCATCTACGGGTGATTTTGAGAAGAATCGACTGCCCTGCACGTTTGTGCCACTCACTTGGAGGTTGATCATGAGCAAAACTGAAGGAATCGACCAGAACAGCCCTGCAAGTCGGTTGCATGGCAATCTGCCATGATGGTTCTTTTCTGGTCAATTGCTATATTTTGTAGGGGTACCAGGGTTCCCATCAAAAGTATCTTACAGGAAATGATGTGATAGTGGCACACACTGAGTTTCCTGTACATTAGACGGATGATCAAAAGCAGCGTGGTGACATCATCATGCTGTGATCGCTTGCTGGCGGAACGCATGGAAATGTTTAAAAAATCTTGGAACGGGCTTAACGCCCAGGGGATCAAACCTGTGATTGCCTTTAGAAGCTTAAGGAAGAATGTGTGTTTTTAGTTTCTTTTAAGCTATCCATACACGGGTAGATTACCGTGCGATCACAGCATGGTGACGTCACCACGCTACTTTCACCAGGCACCGAACGTACAGGAATCACGATGTGTGCCACTCACACATCATTTCCCGTAAGATGCTTTGGGTCGGGACCCTGGTCCCGATCCAAAGTATAGCGATTGACCAGAAAACAACCATCAAGGCAGATTGCTGTGCTATTCTGTGCTTATTCCTCCAGGTGAGCACCTCTGTTTTGCGAACGATCGACCCCAAAGCAGATCTGCCGGCCAGAAGGTCAACATATTGCAGTATGTCAACCTCCGGCCGACAAATTGGCAGGACTCCATAGGGTTTGTCGCCATCCCCACCAAGGAATGTGCTTAGCAAATGTAGATAGATGCAGAGTTTAGAGCTGGGCCTAATTATTCAGTAACATGCTGAATTAATGCATACAAAGAAGAATCACATGCCAATTTTGAAAATGTCTTTCACAATATTCATGCTCTGTGTACGTAACCTCTCAGGTACCCACTTAGCTCCAATAATAAGATTGTTACTATTACTTACACCACATTCATTACTTTCTTGTAACCTAACAAGGATACATTTGTTTTTATTTGTAGTAGTATTTTTTAACACAAATAGACACATCGAACAAAAGTCCAACATTTAAGACCTTTCCATTAACAGAACTGATTTAATAGAGTGCTGCACTTGCTTATAACAATTACCTTCCACTGCATCTGGAAGACTAAAGCTGACGAGTTGCTTGGATATTTGCCTTGGTTTTTTTTCCCCAGTGTAGACATGCCAATCCCTATACTGTGGACATGAATTTCTGTTTAAAAGGTGTCAACTAATGCTATGCAGCATAAAACTAAGCTTCTTACGGTTTGGATATGCAGCACAGAGCAGATGCAATTCTCCAATGTGACCACAAGAGGACAGGCATGTATAGAAGAGTGTAGACTAGTTGTTGGTGCTTCAGAAGGTATTGGTAGGAAAGGCACAAGAATGATGATTCAGTTGACTTGTGGACCCTTTGTTAGCTTGAGCAATGTATTGCCAGTTTTCTAAAAAAAAAAATGAAACGCTGTGACATTATTTTCTGTTTGCATCTGGCAGAAAGCAGAGGTTATAGGAAAGACGTTAAATGGCTCTGTATTCTCTGGATAGAAGAGTCTGGACCACATGGAAAATACATTCACTGCACACAGGCAGTTGAAGCTCCAAAGACTTTTACATTGCTATTTCAAGCTGCAGACAGTGGAGGTGATGAACCTGCTCCATACAATAGTCCTAGTACCTTGGAAATATTGGGTAAGTCTACAGTTAGGTATTTTCACTGTAATAGATTTGTACAGACACAGTTTTCAGTCTTATGTATTTTACAGTATTTTGCTGCCTTGCAGTATGACAAGTTTAAAATGAAGATGGTAGAAGAATGAAAGGGGATCTATTTGCTAAAAATAATTACAAAATAATAAACTCAGCCTTCAGTTTATTTTGAAATGCCATTCTTTGTGTAATAAATTGGATTATATAAATAAATTCTTTAAGACCTCTTAATGCCTTTGCAGTATAACATTTGTATTTGCCCTGCTATTAATTAATCTGCATGACATGCCCTATGTGTATAGACTGTGTTTAGAATTAATATTGTTATTTTTTACTGGGAAGGCTGGCAGTAGGTAAAGAGCTGTACTATAGAAAATGGACATGCTTCACTTCAGCATGCTTCAAGGTCTGTCTAAAGTTATTCAAATATGTTTCTCATTTTATAGTAGTCTTCATGCATGGCAAGATTTACTATACATTGGCCAAAGTACAGTTTACTATACAATTATATTACAAAAAGTAATTAACAAAGTTAAAACACTTTCAAATTTCAACTAAAAAAGCCTCAATAAAATTTGAAAAATGTAAAGACCAGTACTAAGACCAGATAAATCAGCTAGTTAAGACAGAAAATTGTAAGACACCTGCATATCCATTTTAATTTGCATATATGTTTTGTGTTGAGAATGTAATTCCTTGGACATCATATTTTCTACAAGTTCTTACATGTAAAAGTTGTATAGAATATGTGGCTGTTTGTTGATGGCACACTAAAAGAACATCAAGTTTGTAGTTTGTGTGACTGGTGCTTTCAATTAGACCTGATAACTGCTAATCTCCATCTCTTGATGTTTATATTGATCAGCCAATCTGAACTTTTCCCACACCATATATCACATGATAATATATTTGTAATTTTTGGTGAATGTGAATGGTACGTGAGAGTGCCTTAAAAGTATTTTAAAAATGTATTTGAGCAATTTAATGTTTACACAGATCAGCCAATGTGAAATCTTCTTTTCAGCAGATATCATATGATTGTATGGTTAGGTCACATGACATAAAGACATGTGCATGAAGTACATGAAGATGTCCAAGATAAACACTCCCATTCAAAGAAAGTATTTGAGCACTTTTTTTTTATCTACCTACTCTGGAAAGGTGAAAAAGAAATTCCAAAGATAATTAATTGGTCCTGTTCGCCCTTATTATGCCTAGCTCCAGAAAACAGCTTTTAGTTCTTTCTATCCAGCCAAAGTGCTGCAGTTAGATATAACTCCATATAAGACATAAAACTACATTCTGAATAAACCAATTACTTTATTTGAACAAAACAATAGATATATTTTTATTGCAGGAACCAAGTGGAATATAGAATTTTAGATCATGTGTTACCATTTTTATATATTGTGTGCTATAATCACCCCACATGCTTTGATGCAACCATATACAATTCAATCATTATAAATTGTAATATTGGAGACATTGAAGAATCACCGCATAAAACGATCGAGTGGTCTATCAAGTGTTTTTTTATAAATTCTTTGCTTTTTATCAATATTCATGCTTTTGTAAATGTTATAAGTGTCAGGCAATATTATACTGCCCATAATTCCTTCAACTCTTTACTCTCTATACTTTATTTCTTATTTAAACAGCCTAAAGGCACCTTATGACCAGCATTTTAAAATATTTTCCATGGAATATGTTAGTGGTAGGTGGCTGTGATGTTTGCCATTTAGGGCTTGTTGACAGTGGCTGAAATTTAGGAAATATACGGCCAGCATTGTTATTAATCCCTTTTATTTATAGTAGCAAATGTTTGCTTATTTGGGTGCAAAATGTTTTGTGACAATGAATGTGAATAAGTAGAGAGTATGCACTCTACAACACAGGGTACAGTGCGGAGCAGTGGGAAGTATGCCACATGCATCACAGTGTGCAAGCCACATTCAATACTGAACATAAATAATATTGTATATGGTATGGAATGAAGACCATACCGACAATAGAATTGGATTACTTTTGTGCTCTGATGGTGATGTCTCTCCACATGAATTGTACCTGGGGATCGGTGTAGAGGTGGTGTCATGCCAGGTGGCTGCTGTGGGGTAGGAACCACCATAGCAGCCATGGGGCCCATAACCACAAGGGGACCCACTGTTCCTGACTGTCTATTGTTTCTTTGGTATTCGGTATTCTATCTGCAGTATGGGGAGTCCAGCTCGGGTTAAAAAAAATTACTTAAATAGGTAATTCCTTGGGCTGGTAAAAAGTAAGGAAACTTTGGTGGCAGTGGTTTTACAAATTTTTACTACAGAAATTTCATGGTAGAATTTCATTTTGAAAAATGTCATTGTCTGACTTAGCGAGTTAATTAACCTTTGTAGCTCTTTTGGTACAGAAATATGGCTCTCGAACCACACAAGGTGGTAAAAATTTTCATATTGCTTTTGGCGCAGAAAACCAGACTGAATTGGAGCACCAGTGGGGTTAATCCTAAGTTTTGGATGGTCAGGAACAGAGCAGTGTTTGGGTGTGAGGTACAGGAGGAAGAGGGGGAGGATTGGCGTTGTATGTTCGGGAAAGGGGCACTATAATAAATTGTGGCCCAGTCATTTCTAGCTCTGGCCCTGGGTGGCTTTTCCTATTTTTAGATTTTTCCTATTATGCTGGGCAGACAACAGACCATGGGTTGCCTACACTCATTTCCTTTCGGTTCTTACAGGGAATATAGCATAACTTATTTTCAGTGTGTCATTTATATAGTCAGATGTGTAGCTGTTAGCGGAATGTGGCTTTTTTACTTTTTCTATGCATTTGCTGTAGTTTTCTGGAACTAACCCACTAAAGCAGCTGGAGGGATATGAGTGGGTGAAAAATACAAAAATAACATAGTAAACAAGCAGAAAGTACATAGGCACAATATTCATTCGATTGCAGCTCAAGTCAACCCAATAAAAACGAAAAAAAAATATATATTTTTACTTGCCACAGGCTGTCCTAATGGCTCAAAGTTGCTCAAAAAAATCCTAAAACAATATACTTACTTGCTCTACTCTCGTCTGTGGAAGTTGCCATGTTTTTTTTCTGGGGTTAAAAGCTGCAGTAACATGCAAAGCAACCAGGGGAGGAGAGCACCAGAAATATTGTGCACAAGGGGCACGACAACTTTTGTGTCAGAAGGGAGAAAAATGTTGCGGCTGTGGTGAACAGAGGTAAGGATTTTTGTAATATTTTTTTTCACAGATTGTCCCTAAAAATGGGGTTTGCCAGAGAGAGACACACACAGTAAACTGCTCATAAAGGGAACAAAAAAATAAGACATCATAGATCTGACTGATTGAAATAGTCTTATTAAATACTTTGTTCTTTACATAGTTGAATGTGCTGATGACAAAATCAACAGATGGAAGTCTGGATTTGGAGTCACACTCAAAATGAAAGTGGAAGAAACCACTACAGGCTGATCCATCTTTGATGTAATTGCCTTAAAACAAGTCAAACTGAGGCTTAGTAGTGTGTGGGGCCCCCACGTGCCCATAGGATATCCCTACAACGTCCTGGGCATGCTCCTGATGAGGTTTGTTTGTAATATAAGATTTATTTTTACTAACTAAATGGAGCATACATTGAGATCATACATTGTTTCACCTTCATTCTTCTTTCTTTACTACATAGTAATACTTTGCTTTATGTACCAGTACTATAGCTTTTTCTGAAGAAGACTTTTAACTGCTTTCCCTTTTAATTTTTTAATGATTCTTATGTTTTCTTCTTAATAATGAAAATTCAATAAGAAAATTCAAAATTAACTTCTTATCAGTCCATTTAATGCCACTGTGGGAAGAATGTATTTACCAACTTACTCCACGACTACCAATGTACATTTAATGAAAATCAAGGCAATGTTACAAATGTTTTAAAAATTTAAACTTTTTCTTGGCTGTTCGTGTCTTTGGTCATGAAGAACTCAGTACACTATTTAGATTACCCTGCAAGGTACTATCACAAGACAGGATGTTCCTGCATTGCATAAAGAAGCACAGATAAACTATGATGTAGCAAAAAACATAAATGTGGCAGATCACAGAATAAATTGTTATGATTAATAAAATACATTAGTTTCAAAATGAAAGAACACATTTTTCCTAACCTCCCTAGCAGAAAAATTCCCTTAGCAACTCTGATTGCCCGCAAAACACAACAATGGTGATAAAAAGTGTACTTTGCTTTGATTCTCCATCCTCCTCTCCACATCCCTGGCAATATCAATGATGGTAGGTAAATATCCCCTCTGGGTGATTTGGTTATATATAATATAGCAGCCATTGTATAATGTTTACTAGCGATATAATATGTCCAAGAATCTTGATGTTGATGTACTATAATAAGCTAGAAAAAATAATTACATTTTAAAATGTAAAAAAAATTCAAATTGTTTCAATTCTGCCGAGAAGCAATTTACAGAAATATAATACATAAATAGGACCTTTATACCTTTATTTAAAAAAAAAAATATATATATATATATAGTTATTGTACAACAGTCCCCCGCCCAACCGTTGTCTTATGCAAACTAAAAAAGATTAAGGTTTTTGTCACTACTTAAAAAATGTGTAGTCTATTTGTGGAGGAAGCTTGCAGTGGTTCACCTTTCACGATAAGACATTTAATTTCTTCTTGTCTATCTGATATATCTATTTCGATTTCTGTGAAACGAGTACATTAAGACATTCTGAGAGACTGCTATAAAATGTACATTATTGATAAGAACTTATTTTCCTGCAGTGTCTAAGCAAGCTGCTTCAGCAAATGGATGAGTAGATCCTGTAATACAGTATGTTCTTGACTCATCTGGGCATAGTCTTAGGAATTAAAGAAGAATAATGAACGTAAGTAGTCAATTACTTGTGTTTGGGCATAATTCAATCCTCCTGAATGCGCTTTCTTGAAATGTTATAGAGAGCGTTCTTTTGAACTGTTGCACTTTTGTGAATAATGTGCTACTTAAAAAGAGTCTGTAATAGTCTTCTTGATAGTAATGCACATTGCAGCTATGATTTAGCCTTGTTATAACAAGAATAACAAATGAAGAATTCAGCTTATGAAATTTTACCTGCTAATTTTCATTTAAACACCATTAGAAAACTGAAAAAATGCTAGTACAGTAGACCACAATCATCAATCAACTAGAAATGTAATCACTTGACTCACTAAAAGTATCTTAAATGCGGCCGGAGTAAAAGAACAAATCAGAATTTCCATAATTTCTGGTTTGTACCACCTAAAATGTGACATATTTATGGAGCTGGCTTCATATACTACTACCTTGTAGCTGTGCTTTACTGAAGTAGCTTTCCTTCTTGGTAATAATTTCATAGCATTCTCTATGAAATTTGAATAATTTCTTATTCATGTGTGCTGTTTGACTGGTAAAAATTTATTCTGCTTACGAAGTATTGGGATATGTTATTTTTTTTAATGTTAATGTGAACTTTCGACATATGGAAATAGTTACATTTTAAAGGGAAAGGACTGCTTATTTTAGTTTATGCAATATAGCTTTATAATCAACAGCCTATAATTGTACTTTTTATATATTGTGACAGACTAAGATCTGTCACCAGATACACAATGGGTAGGGAAAGTATTCAGACCCCATAAAAATTTTCACTCTTAGTTATATTGCAACCATTTGCTAAAATCTCTTTTTCCTCATTAATGAAACAGCAAAATTGACAGAAAAACACAGAATTGTAGAAAACTGAAATATCATATAGTTCTAAGTATTCAGACCCTTTACTCGGTATAAAGTAGAAGCACCCTTTTGATCTAATACAGCCATGAGTCTTTTTGGGAAAGAAGCAACAAGTTTTTCACACCTGGATTTGAGCGATCCTCTGCCATTCCTCCTTGCAGGTCCTCTCCAGTTATGTCAGGTTGGATGGTAAACATTGGTGGACAGACATTTATAGGTCTCTCCAGAGATGCTCAATTGGGCTCTGACTGGGCCATTTAAGAACAGTCACAGAGTTGCTGTGAAGCCACTCCTTCCTTATTTTAGCTGTGTGATTAGTGTCATTGTCTGGTTGGAAGGTAAACCTTCGCCCCATCCTTTGCACTTTGCAGACGGTTTTAGTCCAGGATATCCCTCTACTTGACTGCATTCATCTTTCTCTAGATTGCAAACAGTTGTCCTGTCCCTGCAGCTTAAAAACACCCCCACAGCATGATGCTGCCACCACCATGCTTCACTGTTGGGACTGTATTGGACAGGTGATGAGCAGTGCCTGTTTTTTCCACACATATCGCTTAGAATTAAGGCCAAAAAGTTCAATCTTGGTCTCATCAGAGAATCACCAGAGAATCTTATTTCTTCCCATTTTGGAGTCCTTAGGGTGTTTGTTCCATGCAGGCTTTTGAAGCAAGGAGAGGCTTCCTGCGGGCCACTCTGCCATAAAGCCTCGACTGGTGGAGGGCTGCAGTGATGGTTGACTTTCTACAAAATTCACCCATCTCCCGACTGCATCTCTGGAGCTCAGCCACAGTGATCTTTGGGTTCTTCACCTCTCTTACCAAGGCTCTTCTCCCCTGATAGCTCAGTTTGACTGGACGGTCTGAATACTTTCTATACCCACTGTAGTTAGGTGTAATGTAATTTTGTTTATTTTGAAAACCTATGGCCGCAGCGTTGTTTTAGAGCAGTTTTGCATAATGTGTTGAAAGGATGGGAGGGCCTCCCCTTCCAAACCCAGTACCTACCTGATTTTCCTTTGGGCTGCAAGCCAGCAGTGGAGAAAATTGTTTGGGATTTGATCAGTGTGTTCAAGACAGAGGGAGAAACACACACTGAATCTAGTGCTGGACTTTTGTATTCTGTTGAAATTTACCAACTTGGCTGAACTACAACTTTATAAAATTTTCTTTGTTTCATTTGCATTACAGGATGGCATGTGTATTCAAGTGCTGAGCAATAAAATTACTTTTATTTGCACCTAAATGTATTGTAAAGAGCTGGTGAGAAGCCATTTGTCAATGCAGTCCAGACATCAATACACCAAACTCAGCCTTTGTTAGGCTAAGTTGGGGCATCTCAGCTGCCCCCAGGTCTAATATGCGTAAGGTAAGATAAGGGAAGAGGGATTGACAAAGAAACTCACTTCAAACACAGTACTGGCTAGGATGAGATGTAGCAGCATAGTCAGGTCCAAGTAAAAGTAGGAGAGTAGTATGAGCATAGTCAGGTCCAAAGCCAGATAATGGCTGGGAGCAGACAGAGGATAGTGATGGCGCGAACCCGGAATTG
>CM070036.1:83097410-83111751 GCA_036250615.1 Ptychadena robeensis | reverse complement strand
TCTTTACTAAACAACATAATGCATTTGTTCTCACAGGTATTGATCTATCTGAACAGGATACAGCCTAACCATAAAGCCTGCTGTCAGCACTTCTGTTATATAGAATATACATGTGGGCGAAACGCGTTGAGCAACATACCAAGTACTATTAAGAAATGCCATTTTGTAAAATGCTATAACTGTATATCCTTATATTAATGTTGTGAGATGTTGACAATATTACATGTAAAAACCTTTCTCAGATGAGTTGACTGTGAATGTTTTTTAAATGTTGTTATAAATAAAATGTATTATCTTTTTTACTAATTGCCTGTCCAGTGCCTCTGAAACTAAATCTCATACCTCTAAAATAGTGCCTCTTTAACACTATTGGGTTTTCCCCTTTTACCCCGTCCCTTTTTCAATTATATGTACATATTATGAGTTCAGTCGCCTGGACAGGGGTGGTCTTAAACCAGGGATTCACACAGTACACCTACCCCTTACCCAAATATTGTATTGTCGATCGTACCATGTGGACAGGTATCGATTTCCGGTCAATCGACTTAAAAATCAATAGGTTTAAGTCAATTTAACGTGAAAAATTAACGTGTATGGGGGTCTTAAGAAAAATTTATGAAAAGCAAAACCATGTTCGACATTCATGGTCAATGTAAAGAAAAAAGAAAGGAGAAAGTACTATGGTTTCTTCACAGATGTGTCAAAAACTTCAATGCTTCTTGTGTTTAAAAAATATACAAAAAGAACTGGGCTAGTACAATAATAATATATTTTTAAAACTATTAAAAAAAATTACTTGCACATTTCTAATCCTCATTAAAGCCCCCCATACATGTTCCGATTATTCTCCCGACCGATTTTTCGTCCGATCCTGTCACCCGATTTTCACCTAAAATGTTATGGTCGGTCGGCACGAAAATTCGGAATTCGAATTATCACCGATCCATCAGCCCGACCCTATTTATTAACAGCAGATCGACCAAAAATTTACGGACAGGTCCGAAGCGGTCCCGACCGATTTTTTGGCCAATTTTGAGAAATCGGGATCGGTCGGGTACATAATTCCAAATCCGATTAATCTCCCGATCGATTAATCTCCCGACCACATTGGTCGGTCGGGCAAAATTCGTACGAAAAATCGGAACGTGTATGGGGGGCTTAAGGATTAGAAGTACTGGTATTGAAATAACCAAAATGTTTATTCCATGCTGTGCGTCAACATTATAGGATAGCAGTAGTAATGTCATTGTGTGATGGGTGACATACCTTCACCACACACACTAGGATCTTCCTGTAGTTTTTGTACTTTTTATAGTTTCTATAATAGTTATAGTTATATATTGTACAATTCTAGTGTCTGTGTAGTGTGAATAAGCAAGTTGATGCTAAAATTACAGTAACGTTATAATATCACAAGCAAACACAGCTGGATGCCTTAGTCACACATGCTTATGTTTGATAATAGACATTTTCTCTCAATTTTGTGATTGGCCCAAATCTGCACACTTACAATGATTACAAGCCATTTTTTAGATAAATTCAAACTACTGCAATGACTGTAAACGAAAAGCATCTTCGGTAAATCTTTCATAGCTACTGTATATTTTAAGCGTTTCTATAGATTCTAACATCAGCATCACACAAGTACCTATTATTATGTTAAAGATAGAACACTTAAAGCAAGGGAGGGCTAAAATCTTTAGAATGAAGTAACATTTGAGTTTTAGAAAACTAGAGCCACTGCAGATTACAAGTGAATTATTATTATAATTTTTGATAACATTGAATTATAAAATGCATTTTGTAGCAAATATATATATGCTAACCACTAATTTAATAATGTAGTTTGCTGGCTAGGCCAACTGACAATAGTTGGGTACACTGAAAACAATTATTTTACAGTAAGAACTACACGTTGGGAAGTCACTTTCCCAATTTAGAGGTCCAGACTTTGGAAGGTCCAGTTAAAAGTGTATATTACAAATAAATCATCTTTAAGTTTAATACTATACACTTTGTTTACAGGAAGGCACCTACAAAAAGAAAACATGGATAATTGCCTTTTGTTCACCCTCTAAAAAAGTCATGGGCAAAGTAAGGCCCATATAGCATTTTAATCCAGGGCATGCTGCGCTCCCCTCTCCTTGTTTCCTTGGTGTTCATGTGTGGATGGAGGGAACCACAGCACGGGCCAGATAAATAAATGGTATCCACATGTCACCAAGCGAATGATCATGCCACTGTGTTGTCTCCACGGCATCATGTGGAAAGCATAAAAGTGAATGAGCAGAGCGTAGTCATTGTGACACATGGGCCAAGGGACATAGGGAGCACAAATATATCAAGCAGAAGATAAGATTGTGGATCCACTTTAATATAATGATAATCAATGGAAGAGTATACATTAAAGCCCAGGTGCCAGGTGCCGCATGCAGCCCTTTGGGCGTCCAATGGCCGCCCCCTCAGTCCTCCACTTACGTGATAGGTTTACGTAAAAGCCAAGCGTAAGAGCTCCTACTATTCCACCAATGAACGGGATCATTGTATAACATATATTGCGGCACATACCCTTTGAAGCAAAGGTTATGTGCCCGATAGATATCATCAGAGAATTTGATGATATCTATGATGCATATAACCTATAACGATATCACACAAAATGTGTCTTCTAGCTCTGCCTGCTGTAATTTTACATTAAAAATGCTTACACAAGTCAGTATAGGTTAAAAATGTTATGTGTAGCCCTTTAGGGATCCCGAGGGCCACACCTGTGGCTATCCATATCAACTCAGTTGTCCACCACTGCACTAAAGCTTTAGGATCGCATTGAAAATGTATGAAACACATGCTTAGTGCATTGGATACGTATTGCACACAACCGGAGTTGAACGTCATGGACGCATAATGTCAATGGGTCAAATACGCCCTTAGAAAAGGTAATTTAGCCCTAGCTACCACTATGATAATTTCTGTGCTATTACTAGGTAAGCATTTGATTACTTTATCAAAATGAAGTTCAAACTACAAACATTAAATTTCTCACATAGGATTCAAACAGAATTAGACAATAACAAAAGATGTAACTTCTGACCGATCCTTTTCACAATATAAGATAACTTGCTGCCATGGTGAAACTTTGGCTTCAATGCTTTCTGAATAGTTGATTCTGAACAAGTATAAAGGTAAACAGTTATGGAGCGTTTTTCCAGCATTCTTTATCTGTGTCTATGGCTCAACATATGGAAGTCTGAGACAGTTGGCATCTAGCATTTTCCATAGGAGGCCAGAGATAGCAGATCTTGTAGCTCTCTTGACAGGTTCACTTTATCTCATTTCTTTTATCTTCCAAAATTGTAAACTCAGCTTACACCCTACAAAAGGAAATGTCGATCGTCTTTCATAAAGATATTATATGATATATATGATATTTTGACAAGTTTGCAGAGGATTTGTGCAAAAAAGAACTATTGGATCACTGAAAACTCAGAAATGGAAATATGTTAAATGTTAATCCCCATGGGGAAAGATATGAGACAGAACAGCACAGGATGGCAATAAAAGACAAATGGCATATAAGTTAGTTATAAAACCCTACTTTAAGCAAAAAAATATATATATACTAATGATAAATACATAATAATGATGCTTTATATATATACACACACATACACACACATTTTGTCCCATTTAATGATATACTAATCTTGAATACAAAACTAAATGGGATTATTTTATTATTTTCTCAAACCTCAGATACTCTCAATAGTTTTTTGTTCAAAATCTATTTTAAAGTTTAAATTAATATCTTATATTCACCTTCGAACTCTATACAAACAAAAAAAAAGAAATGTGTTACTACATTTTGTCATAGGAGGAAAATATTTTTCAACTGAAGAGGTATGAGTTGCTTGATTAATATTGTCAGTATATGTGAGATTGGTTAAATACTATAAGAAAAAAAATGTAAAGCCTACATCTTTAGAAGATAGTTTAAGGGAGAAGAAATGTGGCCTGCTATCTCTACAAACCCAAAAATTTGGGTAACTACATTATTGACTTTAGTTTAAAGGAACATGATTGAAAAGGGGTTGAACATCTCCATAATCATTATATTATAAATGCAAGCTTAATTACAAAATCAGCTAGCTTAATTACAAAATCATAAAAATACAGAAAGCTAATGCTTTGGCTGAACCAAATTTAAAGAATAAATATCTAATTGCAAACACACATATTGTGCCCAGATATAAAGATAATAATGTACATAGTTATAATATATTGAAAGATGGTAGGGGCATATTCAAGCCCAAACATCATGACCCTATATACACTCACCGGCCACTTTATTAGGCACACCTGTTCAACTGCTTGTTGACATGCTGCAGTTCAAACCAAGCTTCAGAATAAGGAAGAAAGTTGATTTAAGTGACTTTCAACGTGGCATGGTTGTTGGTGCCAGATGGGCTGGTCTGAGTAATTCAGAAACTGCTGATCTTCTGGGATTGGCACGCACAACCATCTCTAGGGTTTACAGAGAATGGTTCGAAAAAGGGGAAACATCCTGTGAGCGGCAGTTCTGTGGGCGCAAATGTCTTGTTGATGCCAGAGGTCAGAGGAGAATGGCCAGAGTGGTTTAAGCTGATAGAAAGGCAACCGTAACTCAACCAACCAAGGTATGCAGAAGAGCATCTCTGAACGCACAACACATCGAACCTTGAGGCAGATGGGCTACAGCAGCAGAAGACTACACCGGTGCCACCCTGTAAGCTAAGAACAGAAAACTGATGCTACAATTCGCACAGGCTCTGCACAATAGAGTATTGGAAAAATGTGCCCTGGTGGGGTGAGTCTTGATTTGCTGCAACATTTGTATGGTAGGGTCAGAATATGGCGTCAACAACATGAAAGCATGGATCCATTCTGCCTTGTATCAATGGTTCAGGCTGGTGGTGATGTCATGGTGTGGGAGACATTTTCTTGGCACACTTTGGGCCCCTTAGTACTCAGCCCACCTAAGTATTGTTGTTGACCATGTCCATCCCTTTATGACCCATCTTCTGATGGTTACTTCCAGCAGTATAATGCACCCATGTTATAAAGCTCAAATCATCTCAGGCTGGTTTCTTGAACATGACAATGAGTTCACTGTATCTCAAACCAAAAGAGCACCTTTGGGATGTGGTAAAACTGGAGATTCGCATCATGGATGAGCAACCAAAAAATCTACAGCAACTGCGTGATGCTATCATGTCAATATGGACCAATGTCTCTGAGGAATGTTTCCAGTTCCTTGTTTGAATCTATGCGAAGGATGAAGGCAGTTCTGAAGGCAAAAGGGGTCCAACCCGGTACTAGCAATATGTGCCTAATAAAGTGGCCGGTGAGTGTAAATTATGGTTATCTTGAGTTTTCATTAATCCTCTTTCTTTTGGGTTGAAATTGTAAGTATAATTAAGCAGTTATTAGATAAAGGAGTGTGAATGCATATATTTAAGCGTGGATTTGAATAATTGGAATCTCACTTTAAAAGAAAGGCTCGAGTGGAGGCGCCCGTAAAAAATTTAAATATTCCTTTATTGATAAGAACAGAAAATTCATCAACGCTTGTACGCTTGTATATAAGCGGTTCGTGACTCTTTTGTCACTTCATCAGGATGTTTTAAAATATATATATATAAAAGAGTGTATCTGTAAGACATAATAAAATACATGCAGGTATGTATGTCATGATTGTACTCTTGGAGGCAGTGTACATAACACATTGAAAGCAATGTAATCAATAAAAATAACAACTCTTATTTATAAATAAAGTGATACATAACACTGAGTAAATTGGACATATAACATGATATGGTGACAAATAAGCAATACCCCATTTGAAAATGAGGGTTTAAAAAAAAGGAATCGCAGAAATATACCTGATAATTAGAAAAATACGGATAATGTTAAAATGGTATGTATAAAATCTACCTTTAAAAATTGTCGCGGTGTTATTATATTGATAATCTTTTTTAGGAGAGATGTGAGGGAGTGGTGGAGGTCGCTATAGTAAGGCATGGGTTAATTAGTGACTAGGGGAGTAAGATGATCTGGTATAAGCTGCTATTATTACATGCTTAATGGGTGTTGGTATCGATAGCTGTTTGACGGGGTTAGCTGTGCGCATATAAATTACGTGATAAAGTAACGTGGAAAACTTTACCTTAGTATATGGAGTAGCGTGGTTTCTGGAAGGACCAGAAAGAATGGAAGCATGCTGTCAAGATGGCATGTAGTCCTTTAAATAAGCCAGCAAAACATTTCTGGCTGAACTGCCTTGGTAGGCAGGTGCAAGTAAGTGTGTCTGAGTTACGTTACTTTACTCACGGGACCGCGCCAGCACCTCTTCTTTCATGTCAGCGTGAAGCAAATTGGCATGAACCTAGCCGGCGCGAACGAAGCAAATCGGCGCGAACAAAGCAAATTGGCGTGAACCTAGCCGGCGTGAACGTAGCCGGAGCGAAGCAAATCGGGACATGGGGAGACACCGCATCAAGGAGCACACACCATCAACCACCCCCAGCTCTACGAGAAGAGGGAGAGCCATTAAACCTCTCCCCATGAAGGATATAGCCCAATTCCTTACGGAGGGAGCAATGCTGCGGAGACAACAAGCTACACCACCAGGTGATTTAAATATCATTGGGCAGCAGGAGCGGGGGGGGGGGGGGGGGGGGGGGTGAAGGAAGGAAAGCAATGGATTGTGCTGTGGAGAGGAGTGAGGAGTATAATGCACACGAAGGGAGTGAAGTGGACATTCTAGAGAGGAAGTCTGTGTGTGGGAAAGGAGGGGGGCAGAATGAAAGACTATCGAGCCCAGACTCCCAGTATGAGAACGAATTCCCAGAGCTTCCAAACTCCCAGCTACTCTTGCCTTGCTCCCCAGACACCAGGACAGAGGAAGAGAGGAAGTAAGTAGGCATATAACAAATGGCTACAGTTTATGGAATACCCTGTCAGCCTCATCTAAGGTGGGATTGGGGGGTTCTCTTTTTTTTTTCTCCCATCACCCCTCCTCTCTCTCCCCCTCCCGCCTTGTTCCCCATGCCCCTAAAAATTTTACTGGGCGATTGTTTCGAAAATGGAAGATGAGCACAAAATGACATCAATCTGACCTCGCTCTGGGGCTCCACGCCACGATTCTCACCTCGTGAAGGTGGTCAATGGTTCTGAGAAAGGTGAAAAAGCATCCTAGACTACACGGGAGGTAGTTAGTTAATATGGACCTCAAAGTTAGCAGTGGACCCCAGTTCCCCAAGAAACCCATTTGGAAACACAACATTCCAACCACATTCACCAACACGCTCATGGATTAAAATCCTGTCATGGGCTCGCAAGGTTCCCCCTGCTCAGGAATGGCACATGTGCATGGCCCCGTCTGACGTTTTGCTATGTAAACCCACGACCTGATGATTCCGAGAGCGTGACTGGGAGAAGGTGTCTTGTGTGTCCTGAAAATGAAGACCAAAAATAGAGGCTCTTTTGAGCATCCTAAACTCAACGTCGCTTGTGGTTGTTGGAGGAAGAAAATGCTAAGCGCCTATGACACCCCAAAACACCGTTCCCCACTCGTCAATCGCCATGGGGGTGGAGAACATTTTGCTTTGTGGGTGTTTTTTCTTTTTTCTGCTAGGTGGTCACAGGCACACTTAATATCGCTTAACAGAGAAAATGGACGGAGCCATGTTGCAGTTGAAAATCCTGAGGCGAACAACCTCCTTCCCACTCTGTCCAGGAAACTGAAATGGGTCGTGGTTATGGGTGTTTGCCCCGCCACAACAATGACCCAAACATACAGCCAGATGCAACAAAGGAGGTGGCTCAAGACTAGAAGCACAATTAAGGTCCATGGCAGTGCCTAAGTTCAGTCTCCCGGACCTTAATCCATATAAACCTATGGGAGGGATCTCAAGCTCGAGAGTTGTCAACTAGACCCAGCCTCGCACCTTAGGGATTTAAGATGAGTGGCCAACATTCTCCTAATTTGCGCAAACTTGGTCATCAATTACAAGAAACTTTTGACCTCTGTGCTTGCAACAAGGGTTTTCCACCAGGTATTAGTCTTTTTTTATTAGAGGGTCACAAACCTATTTCACCATGAAATGCAATCAGTTCTATCTTTTATTTAAAGTTATTGTTTTTTCCGTTTTCCTTTTGATGTGCTGTTCTGCCACCTGTTACAATAAGCCTATGCTATTGAGATGATTTGTACTGTTCTGAGGTACTTGTTCATTTCTTGTGTCATTGGGATCAAACCTTACGAAAATCAGTTGAGCGTGGGTCAAATAATTATTTCCGTCCCACTGTATAAGAAATAACCGGGACTCTAGAGGGGTGAGGTGGATAGGTGGGTCAGATCAAGTGTATAAAATCTATCTCTCTTTGCGGACGACGCGTGTTGCTCAGTCTGACCTCAAAGAGGCCGTCTTACCAACAAATCCCAAATGTAATGAAAATCCTGAAAGGACATATGGGGGGCGGTGGTGTCAGGCTTATAAGCACGAACAGTGGAAGACGACTGAGGGATTGCGCTTGTACATTGGAGAGGGTGAAAAAAATAGAAGCGTTAAAGGAGTACGTATAATGGAAGTGGAAACCCGATATGAGATTAATATTTGGGTCTGAACAAACTGGTAGCCTGATGAGCACATTGTTATAGAGGTCCAACTGCCGCACTCGTTCCAATTCGGGAGGGAAAGTGAGTGAAGAACGCCTGGGAAAATGGAGAGAAGTTTTTGGCAATTCTCCCTGTTTGGGAAGAATAAGAAGGGATTGAAAATGATGTATACTGCCACCACACTGCCTGTATCTCTTTAATACGTCTTCCCAGTCAGGGGTCTACCAATGAATAAAAATAAAGGAAATTACAGCAGGGAAAATACTAGAATACCATATGGGCCTATAGAGACGCACTGACCTCTCTTCAAATGATTACTGTGCAGCGGATGAGATATAGCAGGAGGCCTGGGGGTCCCGACATCAAATAATATTATATTGCAGCCCAATTAAACGATGTCTGGCTAGAAAGAAATCTGAAAGCAAACAATGTGGTACAGCTAGGAAAAGATAGCGCTAGCCAATAGAAAACCATGAGAGCGCATGGGTATAGGGGAAGTGGTTTGATGTGGACACTGCTGCTTGCTTTACTGCCTTGCAAAGACCGATAGGCCCAATAGCACGGACCAGGAGGGTTCCTGGAAGCCAGCAAATAAAGGAAACGTATTGGGTTGGATGAATATAATATCAAGTCTAGTAAGCACTATTAGGGGTGGGAACCATGCATATGCGCTTGCTATCGCATGGACAAAGAGCGAGGGGGAAAGAGGTATGGGAAGAGGCAGGGTATCGAACAGGGTTGGAGACATAGTTTTCTCCACCGGAGAAGCGGGAACATTAAAATCTAGGCCAAAAAACAATTTCCTTCCCGGAAAAGGGAACGTTCTCCTACCTCCAGGCCCTCCACGCACTACCTAAGCGTAGGTTAAAGGTGCAAAATCCAGGACCTATGTTATTGGAAAAAATGGTAACCCAGGAAGGTAAAACTAAAGGGACAGTGGTGGCTTCATTTACAAGTATTAGAGAAAGTGTGGAAACAGAGGCCCCCATATAGCAAAAAGTGGGATAGAATACTAGGAAAGAATGACTAGGAAAGAAGTGGGAGAAACCTGGGAGAACGGGCGAAATCGTCAATTTGTGTGACGAATAAAGAAAATATCTACAAGAATCTATCAATCACTGGTACTAAACACCTGAACGAGAAGTTTGCTAAATTCTATCCCCATGCCTCGAAGAAGTGCTGGCGATGCAGGGGGATAAGGATTCCATGTGAACACACTTCTGGGGAGTGTACCAGTATAGGCGATTCTTGGAAAGTTAAATGAACCCATGGCAAAAGTGGTGGGAGAGCAGTTAACTGGATATAAAACCCATAGATTGGGGCCACGATTAAGCACCTGAATAAGATTCGAAAAAGATGACGATAACACATTTTGACAGCATGCTCGCAGATTATTGGCAAGTAAATGGAATGTCCAAGAACCACCCACAACGTAGATAATTATTATAAAAATATCTGAAGGGAAAACGATGGAGTACTTAACACTGCCATGCTGATAAACACCCTATATTAATAACAATAGGAGATAGTACACAATTTGCCGTAATCAGCAGCTAAGGAAGCAAAATGCAAGACAAATAGTAATGTTATGGAATGTAATTGTATTAAGTAGGTATTTGGTTGTGAGAGTATGTGTAATTGTCTAAGAGAGCAATAGGAAAAAAATATGATTTAAAAAAAAAACCAAAATATTTCGCCAGTTAAGAACAAGGTTTGGTGAAAAGGGACTTTGAGGGAATTGAAAATTTTATATAAAAGACGCATCTTAGCATTACAGCATTTGTTTAAAAAAAAGGTTATCATGTGCATTTGTTGACAATATTTGCCTGTAGCTTTTAAAAATTACTTTTATTTATCTATTCTTTATTTTTACAGAATGTGATGTTTAGTTCAGTTTCCTCCTCGGTTTCAAACAGATGTTTATGACCTCCCAGTGAATTTTAACTCAGGCACAATCCTCTAGCTTTAAATTAAGCAGAACACTTGATATGTCTTCCCCAATAAATAAAGGTTTTCTGGAGCATTAAAAAAGATTTTGCACAACTACAACGTTTCCAACCTTTCTTCTGTTTGTGGCCAGGCTTGGCTTTCCCTGCAAAATCCAGATTTAAACACATCCTGGAATTTTCATTCCACAGATTTTTTTAATTGTGGTCAATTTGTAGCAGGAGAGTGTTGTATGTCCCCCACACATTATCATCACAATCAGGATGGGAGTAACACCCTCTCCCTTCTAATCAGTCACCACTCTCCGACTTCTGGAAGTGACAGCAGTGGCGTTTTTGTTGGACATCGTGATCTTAGGCCCCCCATTACACGGTCCAATTTCCCAGCGGCTTCCGGGCGATCGATTCCGGGTGCGTGCTGCGAACCGATCGTCCCAGAATCGCGGTGAACCCACCGTTGTCTGTGCTAATCACTTCGATTGATCGTGGGCTCAGATCGATCGGACAGAGAACCAACATGTTGGTCTTTCTGATCCAATTCAGCACACATCAGGGAGTTTGGCCATTTGGGAAGTAAAGCGATCGAACACGAATCGTCCGGCATCCGTGAGGCAAGGTGGTATTAGCAATCAGACACATTAATTGGCCGATCGATCGACCTCCTATTCCCTGCTGATATCGGCCGGAATCGATCGGATAGGTGATCGATCGGCCATGGAATCCGACTGTTTATGGCTAGCTTTCTGATGATAAACATCGAATCTTCCATCAGCAGTTAGTGAAAAAACTTTACTTGTTAGTCACCAGAGGGATAAAACAATGTAGAACAAATAAAAATGGTGGAGGTGGAGGTGGAAGAAAGACAGAGAGAATGCCGTAGCCCAAACCGTAAACACAGCACACTAATATATACCATTGCCATCTACTGACATATTGGCATAATACAGTGTTTTGGATCAAATACCTATTGGATTCCAGCAGCTTTGACTCTATAAACTAGACTTGTTTAAAGCGTGGGGTCACAAAACTAGTTATTTCATTTATAGATATGATATGTATATAGGACCGCCTAAATGAGAAGCCGAGTGTGGCAGCCTTTTAAAGAAAGGCTTATGTACGGGAATGAAATACCTGCCTGTTTTCTATCTTTTACATTAGCATATGATCGGTGCCATGCAGGATGTTCCTAAGGAAGAAAATAAGAATGAATTATATCTAACTACCTGCCTATTTGGTGCTTGAAAATATACTAGGACAATCAATTTCCAATATGACAAACATATAATATGCTGTAGGGTTAAGAGATTTAATTAGAGAACCCCGTAATAAAAAATATCGGCCAACATACCATCAAGATGGTAAAGATCTAAACACGATATTGCAATATATTGGTAGTTTCATATATTGTAAGAAAAATTGGGGATGCTGAAATAACATAAATTAGAAGTTTTGATTTTATCATAAACCATTAAGAAGGCAAGATTATTTTCAAAAAGTAAACTATAATATCAGTTTTTCCAGCCCAAAAATTTACTACAAAATAATAAAGAAAATCATCCTAAAAAAACAACAAGCTAACATAAGATTTCTTACAGTTAAAATTAAGGTTAACCTGTCAGAATAAAGAAGTCCAACTGAGGTGTAGGGCTCCGGCCACTTGAATGATAGAACTTATTTGATGCCGTAAACAGAGTGAGATCTAAGAATTTTTGAGTCAGTTGGCTGGATTCTTACAGTTGTGGTTCAAATTATTCAACCCCGCACTGAAATGAGTGTTTTGGGCCATTTTGAACATTGATTGTGATCATTTCAGTCATCTTGTTACAAAATTAACAGTGAGAGGCACTTGGTACGTCAGACAAATATAACATAACATTACTAATGAATAACCACAACTGTCTTTTCTGGTTGCTCACCTCATTATCATTTTTATTCAACCCCCAAGTGACATTCATTCTTAGTTCTTATTACAACATCCTTTTCCAGTTTATAACAGCTTTTTTAGACGTGAATCGCATCGCTTGACCCAGGTGTCTTGCAGCAATCTACGTTATCCAACCTGGCGTTTGATCCATGGTCCAAGTGGTTCTTATTATGTTCATCATCCCACAAAACCCTATCCCAAAACTTTTTAGTTTGTCCACATGACTTTTGTGCATACTGCATCGTCAACGGAATGGCATGGATCAGCGCTATGTTTTGGAGGGGAAGCAAGGCCTATGAAGAAAGAACACCTTGGCCTCCTGTGACGCTGGCGGGGGGAGGGGTCAATCATGCTAGGGGTGTTTTGCTCTGCATGGTAGCAGGGAAGCTTCACGTGTGCAAGGTACCAGAATTTTCTTCAGTACCATGAGATATTGTGAGATATATGATGCAGTCCTGTCCAAACCGGAGGCCGTGGCAGACGTTGGACCTTTCAACGGGACAATGAATCCCCAAGCATACCTCCAAGTCCCCTAGAGCATGTTGCATATTACGGCTGAAACCTTTTGGAGTGGCCATCGCAGTCATCAACTAAATCAATTGAGAACCTCTAGTGGACTGAAGAAAGCAGTTGGTGATGCAGCGTGCCAAGCCTAAGAATTTAAACGACTGTAGGCTTTTGCTGTACTAAGTATTAAGAATTATGGCCCTTGGGGGTTTAATAAAAACTGATAATGATGGAGCACAGAAAAGACATTTGTGGTTAGTTCATTATTCAGGTTATTGTTATATTTGTCTGACTTACAGTGCCGCGCTGATTTCCTTGTAAACACAGATGAAACTGCATGCTCAAAATCAATGTTAAATGGCCCAAACACTCAATTTCCAGTGTGGGTTGAATAATTTTTGAACACACCTGTATATATAGGGTCTTCAAATGAAATGTTGTTTTCTAAAAAATTACCAAAAGGTTGTGGGCTTAAAGAATGCCATATAAAACTTTTGATTGTCTGAGTCTGCTAACGATGGTCATCCAATAACCTAAAGAAAATTCCCTACAATTCCCTGTAACCTCCTATGAGAGACCATATTTACCGCTAGCCTTCCAAGTTTAACCTCCTGGCGCTAACTTGGGTAAGTTTTGTTTAAAACAAACAGCAGAGGTAGCAAGCAATTTCAATTAGTAAAAAGTAAACCTTTTTTGGGACATTGTATTTCAACAGGTCACAAGTATCTGACAGTGCCTGGATCAAGAGTCCTCCAAAGTATCCTTGCCAGAGAGCAGCAAACAAATAAGAGTGTTCCTTGGATTGATAGGTTACCTGTTTGGCCACCCTTGTTGCTCGGACAGCAGAGAAGGATGTCATGAAACAGGCTGTAACTAGCCTCAAATAGGGCTCTCATGACTGCTTACCCCAACTGACAGAAGCCATTTTTATATTGTTTTGTCAAAAACTAAGGCTATGCAAACAGGTTTCTAATGTCAAAAACATGGTGATAAGAAAAGGAGACCCCATCATGCTACTCCTCATCAGTTAGATCCGGACTTATAAGTTGTTGAGGACCAGTTTGTTGCATGGGCAACTGCTTGTTGGGAAAAGCTGCGGAACAATAACCCTGGAATCATGAGGTAACATTACTGATCCCACATTGGGTAACTAAAACTAAGTCGTGCACAGCACATTTAGTTGCATCACGATAAATAAAATGTGAAGGGTTGCGGGTTAATTTAAGTTAGTGATTAGTGATGAGTGAGCCCCAAAAAGTGTTTCGGGGTGTTTCGGCCGAACATACTCCACAAGATTCATGGGGTCTA
>CM070036.1:83065820-83084627 GCA_036250615.1 Ptychadena robeensis | reverse complement strand
ATATAATGGAACAGGTGGTAACCGAGAAGATACCAATGAAAATAGAGACACACATAGTGGGGGCCTCGATGACCCATCTTAACAAGGCCAAACGGAAAATGGTGACTCATATTCTGACAGCAGCTAGATGCACAATAGCAGGGAGATGGAAGTCCACGATACCCCCCTCCCGCAGGGAAGTACTCAATAGGGTCAATGATGTACGAACAATGGAATACTTGACCGCAGGGATCAATAACAACTATAAGGCATTTGCAATGATCTGGGACTATTGGGACACCTATATAGAAAGCAAAACAAAATAACCAACCACAGGAAAGAGAGAGAGATGTATTAAGTCCAGGGGGGGAGTGGAAATGGGGATAGGAGCAAAAATGTAATGGGTTATAAATGGGTATGAATGGGAAGAATTTGACTATATAAGGAGTTAGCTTCTTATATCAGGGAAATATGTCTTTTTTGCTTGGATGTATGTTTTGGTATATGTAAACCTAATAAAGAATATATTGATGGCGCGGGACACCCGGGCTTCGGCGCGGCGGCGCCTTGGTAAGCGGACATTATCCGCTGCCCTGGGGATCAGCTGTTCGGGGGAGCCGGCTCCACTCTGTTTTTTGATGTGGTGGCGGACCGCCCGGCTGTTATGGTTGCCAGGGTTACTGCTCGCCCACACAGGATCCTCCCCACTCATGTGCATGTGGGACTTATACTTCCGGCTGCGCTGGCTACATTAGCGGCGCGCCGAGAACGTAGCCCCCATGCACAGGAGTCATTGTTGGCTCTTGCCACACATGGAGGCTCCCGGTTAGGCGGCGGTAATCCGAACTCTGGGCCTCCTCTGCTACAGTGCTGCTACACCTAGCCCTAAGGTGAAATTTCCAAGTTAAGTATTTTCAAGCTTTCTATTCTCCCTCCCACAAGCACAGTTGATCTGTGGAGAGTCGGATATACCACAGGGAATTTGATTGTCACCGGCTGCTTTTCAGTGCATGCCTTGGAATGTATTCACATTGATATTGGGTTTCTATACCGCTGAAGATTTGGATTGACCTATGAGCCATAAAGTGGCTGTTTATGTGAGCAATCGGCTGCTAATCAATAACAGGAATTGAAATAATATCTAAATAATACAATTGGATACTATACCTAAGAGATGTTATAATGTGGCTAGTATTTATAAAAGATCCTATCATAAAAAAAGCCCCCCCTTTTTTGGTCCCCTTGGGATTCCCTAGGTGGACCCTGGATCGCGCTGCCAAGGTCTAACTCCGTCTATAAGAGACTACAAAAAAGAATTGGTGTTGCCAAATTATTTCTAACCACCAAGGAAGGTAGGTGATATCTCACCTACTTCAACAAAGCACCCCCCACCCCTGACATCATTACTTACACAGGGGCACATCTTTTGTCTTTCACAAAGATCCATCTATATACTTTCTTAAGGTGCTATTGGCCTGAAGAAGCCGTGAATGGCGAAACATGTAGCCGCAGGCACCTTACCAATGTTTCATGTGTATTAGGTTTACCATCCAATATATGTTGTGGCCGCTACACTCTGTGTGTGTTGCAGTGTAGCTGGCACCTTGGCTTATTTTAAGATTGTATGCTGTGACTGGTTCTCAATATTAAATAAAAGTTGATGTCTCAAATATTGGGACTTGTACTACAAGATACTCTCCATCGTTGTATATAGATGTGATACTGTTCCATTTAAAGTCTCAAGAGGGAACCCAACCTTTTGTTCTTGATTTACAATATCAGGGATGGGAACAGTAACTAGACCTACCCTCCAATCTATTCTTTGATTTGTTTAGTAATTATCTTGACCGTGGTCGACGTGGGGCGTGAAGTCGTATTAAACAGTAGATTATGTCTGTCTTTCTGATGTGCCCGATTAAACGCTTTCTTAAGGCAGGTTCGGCTGTAGCCCTGTACCAGTAACCGTTGTCTCAGGGCCCCTGCCTCTAATTACACTCTATTATTGTGACATGCTGTATAACAGTATTTATTTGGGAGGAGGAGCACTGCTGTCAGCCGGAGCCAGTCTTTTACCTGTATTTGCCCAGTGTTGGTGATCATTAGGAATGTAATCACATATGTCAATATATTCATTTAAGTGGTTCTGGGAAAAAAATTCAATAAAAATTAAATTTACATATTACTAACCTGTCCGATGTCTTGATCCAGGCAAACCAATTCCCAAACCTAAAAACCACATATTTACCTTCCTCGCTCCTGGCACAGCCATACTGTCCAATTTGCCATCCTGTAAGTTGGCCATTGCAGATGGTGAGGAACAGAGGTTAGATGCCATCGCCACTCCGCCCTTCAACAACTGTCACAGACTTGAAGGGCAGAGTGGAGACTAAATAAAGAGATCTTTCCTCCACTGACACAAGAATGGTCTGCCGGACACAAGGGAACTTAAGAAGGTAGGCACAACTGTGTAGTCTACCATTCTAAGTTTTCTTGCAAGTGTGCCGCAGAGCATACGCCACTGGAGGGTGGAGCCTTGCCAGATTTAGAGCCCATTTACCTTGCATGTAAATTTTAACTCCTGCTGTGCTCATTTAAGTGCCAATAATACAGTAGTACATTTCAGAGTTGGTGATTCCCTTGGTCTCTCTCTCATTGCAATTAATATTTTTCCGAGTTAAACCTATGAATATAAAAGTAGTGTGTGTGTATATATTGAGGCGCAAGGAGAACTAAATAGGGGAAAAACTATTATAGACTGAAATATTGTCAACGTGCCATCCCACTTACTGCCTTTTCCCCCCCACAAATAATAGTTTTCAGTTTTACTAATATATTTAAAATAGTTTTATTCTTTCAGATCATGAAACTAGACACAATGTCAGAAAATGGGGCATCAGCAGCACAATCGGCATCCTTCCCACATTAAATAGCTGTACAAACAACCTCACTTTATCATGTATACACTACTGTAAATGTAAAATTTTTCAGATTGGCAAAATTCTTTCAGTTTTTATTGTTAAATGTATACAACTTATCTCACTTGGACTACCTCAGGGAAACATTAATAACTATAAATGGTTGCAGTTAGGGGTGTGAAATTGGCAATATAAATTACTAATCCCAAAAAAATTATTGGTCTTCTAAAGGTGTTGGAGATCTGGGGGTTATATGTCACAGTAGGCATATGTATGGGTAAAATTTGACAAGATAAAAGCACTGTTGGAATGTTGACAGTTGGAATATGACTATGAAAGGTTGACATATGGACTGCAGGTAGTCTCAGAGATTAGTTACTAACCCAGAAAATCTCGGGGTGCACTGCTAAGGTATGAGATCTGGGGATTCACACGGTGTTGTACTGTTAGAGTTACATTTGACCCAAAGCCAGCTGGTGACCTGTGGATGAAGACAGCCAATCGGAGGATCAATCAGGAACAAGGAGGTAGGTAGCAGAGGACAGTGAGGGAGACAGTGAAGAAGACGGGACTACATATGGGGTGAGTACCAAACACCATCTCCTGGTACACATCTGAGGAGCTCACTAAAAAAGTTATGTGCACATGATTAAGAACGCCTCTGTGTCAAGTTCATATTTTAACCTCCCAGCACCAGTCCCAAGTACACGTGAGACAAAGCTTTACAACTACTGTAGTCAGTGCACCATGTCAAGTATAGTTTTTATCCCACTGAACTTGATCATGTGCACATCCCAACTACACTGTTTAACTTCCTATTTATTCAGTATTGTGCAGCAAAGCCCTGACATATCTCTTAATCCTTTAGCACTTTCTGGAATGTTCCTGGACTCCATGACATTACTTGGGGAAGCAGGGGGTGAGGAGTGCTCTGGGTGACATAGGTGTACCTCAGCAGTGCGCTAGGGAGGTTTATGCCAGGAGCCATAAAATATTTTTTCCTTACAGTACTTTACACTTGTTTTTATCTAGTAGCCCTATAGTTGCTTGTCAGAAATGGCAAGTAAGCAGAATCAAAGCCAGAAAAAAGAGTTTTACATTATACATTAAATAACATAACAAATACATTATAGATATTAAATTGGGGCTCAAAATTTAAAGAGATTCCCGTATATACTCGAGTATAAGCCAACCCGAATATAAGCAGAGGTACCTAATTTTACCTAAGAAACCAGGAAAAAATGATTGACTCGAGTATAAGCCTAGGGTGGAAAGTGCAGCTACTGGCGAGTTTAAAATACTGTAATCAAAGTAAGTGACAAAATTATGGTTAAGTACATTAAGTACACAAGACATCAGTGAGGTATATGTTTTTTAAATATGATATTTATTTTAAAAAAACAGTATTCTCCATAAATACCATAAACAAACCTATGGTAACTTTAAATTATAATAGATCTGTAAGTAGAAAAACAATATGCAAATCGATATGGTTTCAACAATATCTAAAGAGTATTATTAGCAACGAAACTAAAATAAAAAAAAGTTAAAATCCTTCAAAATCTGATTCCTCCTCATCATTCGTTTGTCCAAACAGAACTTCAGCTTCAGATGGTGTGAGGTTATCAGCATAGACATTGTCATCATCACTGATTTCACCCTTATCACCATCACTGCTGTCATTTTCATATAAAGCGCAGTCTTCACTCCCATCCATAGCATTGCTAATGCCACATTTTAGGAAGGAGCGTCACACCATGTCCTCTGGAAGGTTTTCCCATGCACTGCGAACCCACTTTGCGATAAGTTCAATATCTGGCTTCATCAGATTGCCACCTTTTGTGAGCCGAGCTTGACCAGAGGACATCCATTCATGCCACATCTTTCTCACGCGGTCTTTAAATGGCTTATTCAAAGATACATCCAGGGGCTGCAGTACAGATGTAAGCCCACCTGGAATAACGACCAGAGTGACCTGAGAATCGTTTGTCAATTTTTTTATCTCCTCAGATGTGGGGGCTCTGAACATATCCCAAACAAGCAGTGAGGGTTTCTTCTTTAAGGCTGCTCCTGGTCATCTATTCCAAACTTCATTCAGCCATTTTTTTGTTCCTTCTTCGTCCATCCACCCTTTAACGTGTGCCCCAACTGTTATTCTTGGGGGGAATTTGTCCTTTTTAGGCAAAGTTTCTTTTAAAAATGATGACAGGCCTCAGCTTGGTTCCATTGGCCAAACAAGACAGAACGACTGTGAAATTTTTTCATTTCTGGTGGTTCTGACAAAAATAGTTTTTTCTTCCAAATTTGACACCGTTCTGTTGCTTGGTAGATCAAAAGTCATGGGTGTTTCATCCGTATTCCCAATATCTCCCAGGTCATAATTATGACTCTTTCTTTGTTTTAGGATGAAAGAATGAAAAGACATAACTTTGTCATCAAGGTAATCTTGTGGCAATTTATGCGCAATCTTGGTTCTTTGTCGCAAACAAAGGTCAAATCTATTCATAAAGCACGTACACCTTCCTGCTAATGCAGCAAATTTTTCAATCCCTGGTATTTTACCAGTGTATTTGTCATCTTTTGCCATTTGAAGGGCACGTAGGCGAATTCCCATACGTGTTATGCAGTAGCCATTTTGACAACACTCCAAAACCCATTGATACAATTCAGTCTGTAGAGCCCCATAAGACGACGTAAAACCACGCCGAGCTTTTTTAGCTTTTGGAATCTGTTCCAAGTCAGCCTTCATCTTCCGCCACCCCCTCACTTGTTTTTCATCCACACAAAATTCCCTGCTTGCAATACTTTTATTGCTCTCTTCTGCTCTTGCCACAATTTTCAGTTTAAACCCAGCTTCATATGATCTGCGTTTTTGTTTTGGTCCAAAACTACTGGAAGCCATTTCTATCAGAATAAAAAAACCAGTACCTTGTAAAATTAACTTGAGGGTTCCAGATCAGCAACAGCCATAATAAACAAATATCGTAGTAGAAGAGCTCCCACTGAATCTAGAACACTTTTTCTGTTGTGTTCTGAAGATCTAATGTTACCTTATACAACAAAGCTGCAGCTAATGTCAAGATGTTGTATGAAAACTGTCTCAAGATGAAAAACTGTTAAGCAGGGTACAGATGGCTCTATATTCGAGCCGTCCGATGTATCCTGCAGCAGCGTGATGACGTCATCACGCTGCTGTCAGACATCGGAGAAGTTTCTCCCCGCCTATTGCTCCTCAGCCGAGCATCAGACATCGCCGCATTAACAGTCATGTCCGATAAGGCTGTTTTCGAGTGGGATATATGGGTCAGATTGATGGCTCACGGCGCTCGAAACGGCCATCGATTTGACCCATATCTCCACGTCTGTACCCTGCTTTAGCTTTCTGTGTAGATTTCTGTGTTTATGTGTGATCTAAGCAAGCTCAGAGTATAGCTGTGTTATGGTGTAGGAGGAGCTTCTCGTCTTAGCTCTGTGTGTCACTGGACTGGATTTGAATAAACTATTATAAAAATTAGGATTAGACACACATTTCAGTTACCCCAAGGTTTGTAGGAACACTGGGCTGGGTTGTATCTTATTCTGGGGAGACGAGAGTTCAGTCCCCAGAGTTGTGAGGAGTTTCTGTGGTGGTCAGTGACAACGTTGCTAGTCAGACTCCAGAGTAGCAAATAGAAGTAAAAAACAAGCTCTTTTCTCTTCTGTCTGAGTTTACATACCGGTACCCTTGAATGCAAATCTCTTGAACCACTGAATTACTGAAACTGCTTGCTACAGAGGCTGCAGAATGTCATCAGAGATTTACCAGCTCTCTTTCCCTTACTGTAAGGAATCTTATACAAATATATTGTATACATATGAGTGGAGAGTGTTATATACCGTACTAGCTGTTGGTACTGTAACTGTATGTACTGTACTGGTCCTTGGTTCACAGCTCTCAACCACGCTCTATGGGCTTTCAATCAGCAATGCACAGCCTGCATGTACCAGCGCAGCACAGAACCATATAGCGCTGACCGGGCAGCGGCGGTGTACAAAAGAGGCGGAGTTTACGAGTGGGAAACACTAACAGTGCAGTAACTGTATGAGATGACGAGCAGTGGTGGTGTGTGCAGTGCTGCTCCATAGAAGACCGGGCTGCGGTGGTGTAAAGGTATTCAGGGCAGTGATAACAGCACATGCTATGCTATGGTGACTGCAGGGCCACCGGGGGAACAGCAGGAACAATAGGTATTAGTCACAACATGACAGTGACTCGAGTATAAGCCGAGGATGGCTTTTTCAGCCAATTTTTGGGGCTGGAAAATTTGGCTTATACTCGAGTATATACGGTAGACATTCTACTTAAGTTTAAAAATCTGCAGTGTTAACCGATGGCCCTGTAAATCTGATTGCTAGCCCAATGAGATGTGGTCTTGTAATTATTATCCTGAGCATATTTCTCTTGTTAGAAGCTCTGACATTAGTAAGCAAAGCCAAAAGATACACTGTTTTGTCAAAACTATTGGGGAACCCCTTCAAATCATTGAATGCAGGTGTTCTGATAATTTCCATGACTACAGTTGTATGTAATTAATCACCTAGGCATTCAGACTGTTCAGGAATCAACTTTCACCCACCTGGAGCAATCAAACCAAAATAACCAAAATCTAAGAAGAGAACGACCGTTCTGCGATCAAACAAGCCTGTTTCTTTTGGTTCATCATTCAGGGAAGGAGGGACGTCATAGCCTACTTCCTTGCCAAAAAAGACCCAGAACACAAATTTTTTACAACTTTTATTAAGGGCAGGTGCATATTTGCCACAGAAGAGACCTCTTCCTACCCTTGTGTAATAAACTTTTTTGGTAAAATTGGGCTTCACACCCGTAGAGAAAAATATATTTTTTGAACTGGTCAAATTGACCAGCCTTTGGCTGACCCAACCAGGGGAACTTCATGCGTGGATTTGTTTTCAATTGCGTTGGACTGACTTCCACTTTCAGGCAATCTCCCATAGTCGCCCTCATCAAAATACCAGTCCATGATGCAGACCTACCCCATAGTTATATAATTTTTGCTGTCAGCAGCCACAACAGGGGTTGTGTCCTCTGGGACCTGCACTAATGGCTGTTCAGACACATAGTGCTCTCCTCCTTGGCAGCAGTGGATGTTCCTGGGAAAGGTTCTGTGCTCAGGAGCACTTTTATTTTCTTGTGGGAATGGGCCTTTCTGTGTTTGCCCTCCTTTTTGTGGTGTTTCCTTTTCTTAGACCTAGGGACAGCTGTCTCCTTCATGCCCTCAAAATATAATTAGGCACCTAGGCATGCAGACTGATGCCATAGGCTAATTGTGAAGGAATAGCCTAAGCTAGCCACACATATTTCAATTTTTCCGTTCGATCGACCACAACAATCGATCATTGTGGACGATTGTTTAGGAATCAACTTCCACCCACCTGAAGCAATTAAACCAACATAACCAAAATCAAAGAACAGAACAACCATTCTGCTATCGCACAAGTCTGTTTCTTTTGGTCCATCGTTCAGTAAATGAGGCAAGGTTGGTGGGAACCCCGTTAGTTTTTTTGGAAAATTGGGCTTCACACCCATGGAGAAATAAATATTTTTTGTTCTGAACAGGTCAAATTGACCAACATACAATATTTACAGTGCTGCCTTTGCCTCACCCAACCAGTCCTCAAAAGTAGGCGTCCTATGAAATAGCTTGCCAACAGCCACTATTTACAAGTCTGTCCACCGCCACCACAAAGGATCACTCCCTTCCCTCCAGCTCTTGTTTCAGGCCTTTTGATGAGCTCCTTCATGTTGGCCACACTCTTCTCCAGCTGCACCACTGCTTTCAGCTGCTCCTTCATTTGCACCAGCTGGTTTTCGCATGCCTGGATCCATACCTGCAGATTGCCTGCGGTTGAAGAGTGTGGTCCTACAAAATACAGAACATTGTGATCGATGCTTACCTGTAATTTTCCTTTCCTGGTCAATACCTCATGTCAGCCTCACCACGGGTCAGCTCTGCCTCCTTGACCCCCTAGGACAACCCTAACTGCTATTATAAAACTCAGCTCCTCATGGTGTTCAAATGTTCACTAACTAGTCTCGCAACCAGCCGGGTGGGAACTGAGGCTGACATGAGGTAATGACCAGGAAAGGAAAATTACATGTAAGTATCGATCACAATATTCCGTATTCCTGACCTACGTCATGTCAGCCTCACCAGGGGACCTAACGAGCTAAGACTCCAGGGTGAGTAATCAAGAAAAGAAAACCAGAACACCATAAGTACTGCAAAAGACGAAGAGACATTTATTTAGACATGGCCAAAGATAAAATACTCGGGCCAACATCGCCCTTCAGATCTTTAGCCACATGTAAACAATAATGCTGAATGAAGATATTCACAGATGAGCAACTAGCCGCTTGACACCACTTCTGCCGAAACCTTGGCCAGCGATGCCCACGATGCCGATGGAATGAGCCCAGATCTCAATCGAAGCCCGGCCGAGCCGTATGCCAGCTGAATTATCTGCACCACCCAGGTAGACACGGAGGGAGAGGATCACTTTTTCTAGCTCTGGATAAACAAATAGGTTCTCCACCTTGCGAAATGGACTAGTCCTTTCAATATATACTGCCAGTAGAAGTGTCAAATCCAAACGGTCAAGACCCTCTTGGGCCGGGGATTGTGCATGAAATGAGGATGAAAAGGCGTCACAACCTTCGGTAAAAAAACATGGACTGGCCAGAGGACCACTTGATCTGGAAAGAAGGTACAAAACGGCTCCTTACAGGAGAAGGCACACAGTTAAGAAACTCTTCTTGCTGACGCAATTGCCGTCAGGAACAAAAGCTTAAGCCTGAGATGCCACAAAGAACAAGAATCTGCCGGGTGAAACGGGGCCTGCTGCAGGCGTGAGATGTTGGGATGTGTTTCCCACTGCTGAAGAAGAATGTCCTTAATCACCGGCAAGCGAATAGGTGCCTTGGTCTGCATACTTCACAGTAACGGGAACCACGACCTTGGAGGCCAATACGGAAGGATCACAATCGCCTCTATGCCCTCCACCTGCATCTTCAGCATCACCTGCAAGGTCATAGACAGTGGAGGATGCACATAGTCCAGGCCAGAGCGTCTTGGGCTAGGGTTTGTGGGTCCCAGTGCCTGGAAAAGAACAGAGGCAGCTGAGCATTGGTGGATGTTGCCATCAGGTTGACCTCTGGAACTCCCCAACAGGTGAAGATCGAAGCTAAGTATTCAGGATTCAGGATCCATTCGTTGTGTTCCAGGAAAATTCTGCTAAGCCTGTCTGCCAGTTGATTCTGTGCTTATGGTAGATAGGCCGCTGTCAGGGGTTGCAGATGTTGTTCCGCCCAAACAAAGAGCCGGCCGGACACTTGCAGAAGCTGGGGCTCCTGGTCCCACCCTGATGTGTAATGTAGGCCACAGCCCTTCTATTGTCTGAGAGGACCTTGACTCTGGTCCCCCGAAGGGACGACTATAAACTGGGCAGGGCGATCGCCAGCAATTCTAGATAATTGGAGGCTGTTGATGGAAGAAACCACCATTTCCCCTGAACCTGCTTGCGCTGGCAATGTGCTCCCCAGCCCACCAGATGAGCCCGAACCGTCCACCACAGAAGCGACCTCCTCACCACACGAGTTAACCAGATTGGCTGGCCCAATGACTGTGCCACTGGCGCAGAAAATTGGCTTGGAAAATTCTGTGATGCCAACTTGCTCGTGGAACTGCCCGAATGACTGATGTCCATGTCCCAATCATTCTCATGTACTCCCTGGCTGAAACAAGCGGTATTCCCGTCATCATCTTCGACCATGCCTGAATCTGCTTGACCTTCCTTTCTGGCAATGTAACTTGTGCCTTGATGGTGTCGAATTTCACCCCTACATACTCTATTTCCTGTGCTGGCATAAAGTGACTCTTTTTGGTGTTAATTAGCCACCCTAATGCTAGGCATACACATACAGACCTACTTCGATATCTTCCTCCGATATCTTTCCGGGAGGCTAACGTGATGACGTCATCACGTTAGCCTCCCGTTGCATTCTGGGGCCCCTTCAATCGGCTGGGCACCCTTTGTGTGCCGGCCATAAGCTGCGATGAAGACGCCGCTTCATTGCAGCTTATGGCATCGGCTATGTCCGTTCATGTCCGTTCTCTGGCCGGCCGAGAAGTGGGGCGACAGGGATCTGTTGCCCCATGTGGGCACATGCCGATTAGCGGCTGATTTTTAACCTGACCGACGGCGAGAGCGCGCACGCCCGTCGGTCAGATTAAAAATCGGCCGCTTATCGGCATGTGTATGCCTAGCATATGTTTTAAATGACATTCAAGACCTGCTTTGGAGTCTGCCAATATTAGGAGATCGTCTAGATACTGAAAGATGCAGATGCCCTGTAGACAGATTAAGGCTATCACTGCTAACAGCACTTTTGAGAAAGTCCAGGGGGAGGTGTTGAATCCTAACAGGAGGCACACAAACTGGAAATTAGTCAGTCCTACTGCAAAAAAGCGATGATGAGAGGGACACACAGGAACATGGAAATAGGCAGACAAGTCAATGGTGGCCATCCAATCCCCTCTTCTCACGACTGTAATAATGGTCTTTTTTTTTTTTTTTTTTTTTTAAACGGTTTACATTCTGAAAAAGCAATCAGGGTTCACCAAGGAAAAGTAACAAAAAGGAATTGCCTTCATATGTATATAAAATTTCCAAGAAACATGGATATATAAAAAAACTTTTGCTGTAGGCTTAATATTGTCTAACAGAATAAAAAAGAGAATATCTTGAAAAGCGATAAGAAGCAGGCCCTGGTTTGTTTTGGATTCACTTTGATCTCTTTTTGGAAGGTGGGGAGATTGATTGGGAGAGATGGATCACAACAGGTATTTATGAAAAAGACATACAACAAAGGTAACTCGGGAACAATTTAAATGATATTTATTTGTTTTTTCATTTCTTATAGTGTGTTTTTGTGCTCCTTCATAAAGCCGTTTTTCGAAACATGTCGGATTAAAAAGCACTAACTGTGAGGGACATGGATGGTTTCTCATAATACAATTGTAAAGGGGAAAACAAGGTGTTCCTATCTGTGAGAGCCCCGTTTTTCATGGGAGGAAAAAAATACACTGTACAATGTGTTTTAAATCAATGAGAATGTATTGAAGCAAGCTAATTTTATGAATTGAATAAACTGCAAAGTTTTTTGATATATCCATGTTTCTTGGAAATTTTATATATATATGAAGGCAATTCCGTTGTGTTACTTTCCCTTGGTAATCCCTGGTTGCTTTTTCAGAAAGTAAACCGTTTTTTTTCAAAAAGTTTTCTTCATGTTACCCCACGGATAATTTTCCGATAAGGGGAGGGGGCTGTAGATGACTGCAGCCCAAGGGAAATCAGGTAAGCAACGACAGTGTCTCTTCAGGGATCCCATAGCACAAACTTTTGCATGTAATAATGGTCTGCAAGGACTACATACGGAAAGGCGAGACCTTTATAAAGGTATTGAGGCGTGTCATGTCCATCACTGGTCTGAATCCTCCGGAGGCCTTTTTTACCAGAAATAAATCATCTACAAAGAGAGCATTAGGTTAACAATTGTCACAAACATCCTTGCCAAAGTAACAGGACAAAACAAGTCTTGAGCCTAAACACAATGTAATTAAGACACAAAACCTATGTAATTAAGATTCCCCCTAAGATTTTGTCATGGTCACACTACATTATTAAAGTGGCAGTGGTTTGACAAGGCTAATGAATGCACTGTCAATTGCTCGAAACGGACACATTGCAGTAGCTTGCATCAATATTTGGGCTAGGGTATGCAGGCAGTGGCTGCCTTTTTTGGGGCAAATGTATTTAGTGTCCAGCAAAATGCAGGCGATAGGAGGAGGTTTCTCAGTATTTCTGCTCCCAGGAGCATATGGGGATCACTTCAGGATCTTTCACGGCCTGCCCATCCTAGTAGTCAAGCAAACAGTTTCTCAAGCTTATTTCTACTTAGCTGGTGATTTGCAATGTAGCCAATTACCTTGTCTCTGCCCTGCACTGGATTCCTCTCGTTGGGCAGTGGGGGCGACTTGATGGGCATGGGATGCTGTGTAAGGAGACAAAATTTAATTAGATACTCCATTTTTGTGTATATAGCATACATGTCTACACTATTGAAACCTGAGCACACACTGCCTGTTGGTGGCTTTGGCTTGCACGTGGATCCCCTGCTGGCTTTTTTTTCAAGTCGTACCACTTTTTTGATAGTTTTGCCTTAATTAGGACAACTTCATACGTGGATTTGATTTCCACCAGCACCCTCTCAATGATTTCCCTCTTGCATTGGATGGACTGGCCACTCTCCAGCAATCTCCCATCATAGTCGCCCTCATTAAAGTGCCAGACTATGATGCAGACCTGCCCCATAGTCATATAATTTTTCTTGTCTTCAGGGACCTGGACAGATGGCTGTTCAAGACGAGAGTGCTGTCCTCCTTGTAATAGATTTAATTTGTCCATTCTATGCACTCAATGAGAGGGTTTCCTGTCCAAAATAAAGGTGCAAAAATGTGAAGCTTGATTGGTCATTCATGGCCTGATTGCTCCAGTGCACTATCCGAATCCTCAGTGCTGTGTATTTTGGAGCCACATCCACAACATGGCTTTTCAGAACCCGTAGTGCTGACCTCCTTGGCAGCAGTGGATGTTCCTGGGAGGGGTTCTGTGCTCAGGAGAGCTTTTATTTTCTTATGGGAATAGGCCTTTCCGTGTTTGCCATCCTTTTTGTGGTGTTTCTTTTTCTTAGACTTGGGGACGGCTATCTCCTCCATGCCTTCTAAATGGTCAATAAGGAAGTACCAGGCCAGGGTGCAGGCTGATCTAGGATGAGCGATTCTCCTTGTGTCCCTTTCCAAAAGTAAGTGTATGTGTTTGGGTGATTTTCGCGTAATAGATTGAATTTGTCCATTCTATAGAGTCCATCTACCAGCACAATAAAAGGATCACTCCCTTCCCTCCAGCTCTTGTTGCAGGCCTTTTGATGAGCTGCCTTATGTTTGCCCCACTCTTCTCCAGCTGCACCACTGCATTCAGCTGCTCCTCCATTTGCACAAGCTGATTTTCGAATGCCTGGATCCGTGCCTGCAGACTGCCTGCGGTTGAAGAGTGTGGTTCTGCAAAAATTAGGTTTGCAAATAGTCAAGATTTCAATACGTTTCTCATATCTTCTCTGGTAAAGTAATGTACCTTCACTGTGGGCTCTGGTGGCCAAAAGGTGAAGAACATTCTCCAACGTGGGCCGAGGGGCTTGTCTGTCTCATCTACTAAAGGGCATTAGGTTAACAATTGTCATAAACATACTTCCCAGAACAGAACAAAACAAGTCTTGATCTTAAACACACTTAAGACCTCTTATGTAATTAAGATTCCACCTAAGATGTCATGGTCACACTACATTATTTTAGTGGCAGTGGTTTGACAAGGCAAAGGAATGCACTGTCAATTGCTCGAAACACACACATCGTAGTAGCTTACATCAATATTTGTGCTAGGGCATGCAGGTGTAAGAGAGCAGACTCGGGGGTAGCGAACAGAGGAAACAGACCAGCGTGAGTTTTTAACTGAAAACTTAATTTGTAAGACTGAAGGGTTTCATAAACACTTAGCTGGTGATTTGCAATGTAGACAATTACCTTGTCTCTCCCCTCCACTGGGCTCTTGTCGTTGGGCAGTGGGGGCGACTTGATGGGCATGGGATGCTGTGTAAGTAGACAAAATTTATTCGATTCTCCACTGCTGTGTGTATAGCATACACTGCCTGTTGGTGGCTTTGGCTTGAAATTGGATCCCCTGCTGGCTTTCTTTCAAATCGTACAACTTTTTCAATAGTTTTTCTTTAATTAGGACAACTCCACACTTAGATAAAATTTCCACCAGCGCCCTCTCAATGATGTTCCCCTTGCATTGGATGGACTGGCCACTCTCCAGCAATCTCCCATCATAGTCGTCCTCATCAAAGTGCCGGACCATGATGCAGACCTTCCCCATAGTCATATAATTTTTCCCATCTTCTGGACAGACGGCTGTTTAAGATCCGTGGTGCTGTGATCCTTGTAATAGATGTAATTTATCCATTCTATGCACTCCATAAGAGGGTTTGCTGTCCAAAAAAAAGTTGCAAAAATTTAAAGCTTAATTGGTTGTTCATAGCCTGATTGCTCCATCAGTGCACTATCCGAATCCTCAGTGCTGTGAATTTTGGAGCCACATCCACAACATGGCTTTTCAGGACCCGTAGTGCTGACCTCCTCGGCAGCAGTGGATGTTCCTGGGAGGGGCTCTGTGCTCCTTGGGTTGCAGCGTCCGACATTTCCTCGCTGGGCCGTTGTTCCACACTCTCCTCATCAGAGAGCAAGCCTCCCTGTAGCCTCTCTCTGGAAAAAGCCTCCTCACTTCCTGCATGCTCACTGTCACGGCGGGTGACACCGGAGCAGCGGTGACACCGGTGGACCCACTGGACCAACTTGCACGATTGGCAGGAGTGCAATCTGGGGTGCGGAGTCTAAGGGACTACCCGGTATTCACCAGAGCTCCCTGCGAGGGGAGTTGGGTTTGGCTGCGGGTAATCCCCAGGTCGCAGTCCCCAGAAACACCCGTACAAGCTGGCTAGCTGAATAGTGCGTGGTACAATACGAAAGTCTATATACACTTGCCAAGGTCGGTAGCCAGGAGTTCAGACGGGATGCGGGTATGCAGTACCGAAGGGTGAGGCGAAAGTGTTGTCCAAGAAACGAGCAAGAGGTCAGGAGCCGGGAAGTCAAACAGGAATCACTAGGAATACACATAGGAGCACAAAGTCCAGGCATCTTCCTGTCAGCTGATCCAGCTAGATAAACATCCGGAGGGAGGAGCGACTGAGGAGGAGTGCAGGACCGGAATGTCCACCAGAGGGAGCTCCAGAGAGGCTGGAAGGTTAACCCAAGGTGTCCTGGATATCAGAACTGGAAGCAGACACAGATCCACCAGTCCTGTTAGGATCTGTGACACTCACCTGCTCAGTTCAGGCCTGGAGCTACCTCTAGTGGAATCCTCCAACCCTTCAGGCTGTGCATGACCCCCCCCCCCCCCCCCCACCCTACACAGGCAGTGGCGGCTTTTTTGGGGGGGCAAATGTATTTAGTGTCCAGCAAAATGCAGGCGATAGGAGGAGGTGTCTTAGTATTTCTGCTCCCAGGATCATATGGGGATTGTTTCAGGATCTTTCACGGCCTGCACATCCTAGTAGTCAAGCAAACCGTTTCTCAAGCTTATTTCTATGACTGAAGGATTTCATAAAAACTTAGCTGGTGATTTGCAATGTTGAAAATTATCTTGTCTCTCCCCTGCACTGGGCTCCTGTCCTTGGGCAGTGGGGGCAACTTGATGGCCATGGGATGCTGTGTAAGGAGACAAAATTAAATTAGATACTCCATTTTTGTGTATATAGCATACATGTCTACACTATTGAATCCTGAACATACATTGATTGTTGGTGGCTTTGGCTTGGATTCCCATGGCTTTCTGTTGGCTTTCTTTTTTCAAATTGTACCACTTTTTTGATAGTTTTTCCTTAATAAGGACAACTCCATACGTGGATTTCACCCTCTCAATGATTGCCCTTTTGCATTGGATGGTCTGGCCACTCTCCAGCAATCATAGTCGCTCTTCATCTCAAGTGCCAAACCATGATGCAGACCTGCCCTATAGTCATATCATTTTTACCATCTTCCGGACTTTGACGGAAGGTTGTTCAGGACCTGTGGTGCTGTCCTCCTACTCCATGAGAGTGTTTCCTGTTTTACATAAAAGATGCAAACATTTCAAGCTCGATTGATTGTTCATGGCCTGATTGCTCCATCAGTGCACTGAATCCTTGTTGCTGTGAAATTTGGAGCCACATCCACCACATGTGAGTCACATTAGCCATGGTTATTATGTTGGGATCGCCTAAATTGAGTATCTACTATTGATGTAGTTGGAGATGTGGTCCGCATCCTACTACTGTTCGGCCCTAGGAACGTTCTCTGAATTCTAGTTGTTGACAATTTTGGAGCCACATCCACCACAGATGGTCACATTATCCATGCTCATTATGTGTGGACCCCCTAAATTGTTAAGTGGATAGCACTGATGTGTTATGTTTTGGGACATGTGGTCAATTGTTTACTTCTTTGTTTAATTGACTACAATCTTTTAGGAAATACACTGCTCTAAAAAATATGTGATGTCCTTAAAACAAGTCAAAATGAGGTTTAGTAGTGTGTGTCGCCTCCATGTGCCTGTATTACCTCACTACACTACACTACAGGACACAGGCCAGTACATCAGGAGACATGGAAGAGACTGTAGGAGGGCAACAACCCAGCATCAGGACCGCTACCTCCATCTTTACGCAAGGAGGAGCAGGAGCCTGCCAGGTCAAAGGCGCAGACTATCCTAACAAATGTAAAAAAACAGCAGGCATTTTAGCAGCAGCTTGACTTGTGGTGGACCTTGTTCCCTGGGGCTATTCAAGAAGGCTGAGTACATGTTGGGGCTGAGGATGTGTAGAAATTCAAGCTTGGGTACCACGACCTCCTGTCCTTCGTCAAGGACCAGGATGAATCATGGGAGTCGCACTCCACAATACTACCACTCCCTGTTTGCGAAAGTGAAGGACTGGAGTAAGTGGAGACGAGCCAGGAAGCTTTGTGAAGTCAGGAGCTATTTGAAACTCTGGTTGATGCTAGTCTGTTTTCGACCTGCTCGACGTTTTGCAATGGGGAATCCTTGTGCTAACTAGTGATGATTGGCATAGGCAGTATTCAAGTTTGCGATAGTTTGCAAATAATTTTACTAATATTTAATTTGATATTCGTAAATAGGAAATTTGCGCATATGGCCATGGATTGCGATAATAATAATCCTCCATATCCAATATACTGGGTTACCAATAAGATGTGTGATTATGGTGGCGGAGAAAGTTGTGAAGAACAATTAGCAAGAAAAATATGCTCAACTTTGTTGGGGGCTAAATTGTACTCAGACACAGTGGCTTGCCCCCTTGAACTTTTCCACATTTTGTCACATTACAGCCACAAACAGGAATTAATTTTATTGGAATTCCACATAAAAGACCAATACAAAGTGGTGTACACGTGAGAAGTGGTACGAAAATCATACATGATTCCAAACATTTTTTACAAATAAATTACTGCAAAGTGGGGTGTGCGTAATTGTTCACCCCCTTTGGTCTGAATGCAGTCAATTGCCCATAGACATTGCCTGATATGTTCTTATGAATAAATAGAGTGCACCTGTGTGTAATCTAATGTCAGTACAAATACAGCTGCTCTGTGACATCCTCAGAGGTTGGCTAAGAGAATATTGGGAGCAACAACACCATAAAGTCAAAGAACACACCAGACAGGTCAAGTTATTGAGAAATGTAAAGCAGGCTTAGGCTACAAAAAGATTTCCAAAACCTTGAACATCCCACGGAGCACTGTTCAAGCGATCATTCAGAAATGGAAGGAGTATGGCACAACTGTAAACCTACAAGGCCATCCCCCTAAACTCACAGGCCGAACAAATAGAGCGCTGATCAGAAATGCAGTCAAGAGGCCTATGGTGGGGGAATCAGTCCATAGGACAACTATTAGTCTTGCACTGCACAAAGTTGGCCTTTATAGAAGAGTGGCAAGAAGAAAGCCATTGTTACCAGAAAAGCATAAGAAGTCCCGTTTGCAGTTTGCCACAAGCCATGTGGGGGACACAACAAACATGTGGAAGAAGGTGCTCTGGTCAGATGAGACTAAAATGGAACTTTTTGGTCAAAATGCAAAACGCTATGTGTGTCGGAAAACTAACATTGCACATCACTCTGAAC
>CM070036.1:83038221-83049759 GCA_036250615.1 Ptychadena robeensis | reverse complement strand
CCCCCCCTTCACACACACAGCAGCTAGCTGATGACAGACACGCTGTCCCCATTCAATTTAATGGATTTCAACCAAGGTTTCCCAACATGTTGGAAACCTGTTTGGCCGAGTTCCTTCGAGCAGGATCAATAGTTGAAAGAACCGTGGATGCCTGAAATCAAGAAACAGATTAGTTTCTTAATTTCTTTATTCATCGAGCTGTGTATGGCCAGCTATAGCCTCAACATTTCAAAGCCCATGAACAAAGTTATTGTTGGAGATGTAAGAAATTTCAAGTCATAATTTCAAACCTAATTTGAATTTAAAGTGGACGTATACTCAAAATATAAATAACATTAAAGTACCTCTGAGCTGATTCGAGGGATGTGTCGTGCTCCACAATCCCCCACAAGAATATAGTTACCTGTTGTTACCTGGAATCATATGAGAGATTTCATCTTTTTTCGCCAGGATTTCCGGGGTTAACTCAGGGTGCAATATCATGAGTAGCTACTGGAGGCATTTCTAATGGAGAAGATTGTCAATGTGTATCTCAATGCAGAACTGAGATTAGGGATTTACCCGGCTCTCATCCCGCTCAGACATGTCAGGGTCTTTGGGTAGTTCCCTGGCATGCATTTTTAAATAATTCCAATCTTTTATCAGCACTTCTAGTGCCATTGATGCAAAGATCAACTTCTGGTGGTAGGACAGCTTTACATTTATGCAAAAATATAAATGTACTGCAGTAATACTTGTTCCCAGAACCCTTCTTTTCATCTCCAACAATTTTGATGATAATCCCATAATCTGGGGCTTTAAAATTGTAATATAGAAATTTCCCAGCCCTAAAGAAGTTACTGCAGAGAGAATCTTACTTTGTAGGATCCACGACCACTGCTTAAATTGTACAATTTATTGTAGAATATGAGTTTCTTTAAAAGTAAACTTATCCTTTAAGTCCCTTCACTTTCAGTTTGATGGAATGTGATTTGCCTGTTGACATCAACAACTTTATTATTTTGTGTAGATAAAATTACTGAAATGCCTTAGAGAGTCTAGTACAGATACGCAACTGATCGCTTTTATTTTGTGTTATGAACAATGGTATCTTAGCAAATGTAGCAGTTTATGCAGCCTGACTGAGAATCAGTTTAAAGTGCTCTGGAGACTGATGTCTTGTCAAGTTACATCTATGAAGTTGTTCCAGAGGCTACAGGGGCAGACATTCAGACAAATAAAAGTAAATTAAACTGTTTGTTCTTTCTACGAGAAATAACAGCTGGCATGGTTATATTAAAAATACATTTAAAATATTGTGATGTGTTTGAAGACCCTTTTTCTGTTGGTAAAGGAAATAGGCTTCCAGTTTTTTTATTATATTTTAATTCTATACCTCTATCAGTTCTGACTGGCTCTATCTATATATACAGTGGGTAGGCTGGCATTAATAGACTCAATGATAAAAGCCTTCAGGCCTTCAGTGGAACCATTATGTTGAAGGTTAAAAAGTCTGGTCACTGCATGGTCTGGGCCGTTTTTCAGTAAGGCAGCAATGTTCCCCAAAACGGCTTCTGAAAATTCTTCCTACAACTAGCAGGTTACAGGGGTGAAAATTAGAACATATACTACATTGTCTACAAATTGGCTAATGGAATGGGTTTTACCAGAGTTACCCCCTAATGAAAGATTCAATAAGCTGTGGTCCCAAGAAACATATTGGATATATGCTTTCAATACGCTAACCCCCCATGACTTGAATGAAGAATTGGACATCAATACCATCATAACATAATTAGCCCCACCACTAGTTTGCACTTTCTCTTCATCAATACCCATACTGTGTTGAGATGTTGACCCCTGTCTCCATTTGTCTCTTTGTCCCATCTTTGTGCATGTGTGTCTGTGTCATCTTTGTCTGTCTATGTTTTTGCATATATGAGCGTGTGAGTGTATATATCTATGTGTTTTGTGGATGTTTTTTTTTCTTTCATTCCCCTGATGCCATTTGTTTATTATTATTTTCTATTGTATTTTGTCTTACATTCAAGCTTTACTTTTGTCTCTACATACAGGTGTACCATTTAATTATCCATTTTTTTTTTGTTTCATTTTATTATTTTGTGCCACCTATGCTTTGGGTCCCTTGCAGTCCCTGTTTAAGCAAATTCTCAGCACTGGACTTAGAAAACAGTATTCCTTAAGGTTAAATGAGCAAAACGAACAAAGAGATTGCTTCATTGGTGCTTCTGGGTAAGGAAGTGGATCCCTCCTCTCCCCGCTGTCACTTCATTACGTTCGTGACACAGGGGGGAGGAGGGATCCGCAGGCGGTGGTATTTTCAAGTCGCACTGAATACAGCTTTCTGCTTAGAAAGCTGTATTCAGTTTGATTCAAAGTAACAAACCCCCCTTAAAATTGATCCTCTCTCTTTCAGTGTGAGGGACCTGGTAAATTTAAAAGGGAATTGTACTGGATACAGTTATAAAAAAACATATTTTCAAATGAATTTAAATTTTATTAAAAAAACTTTTTTTTTACTTTATCAAAAAACAAATATAAATACATACTGTTTTGAAATCCATTATACAAAATAAGTATTTTAGAGGTTTTTATTCAGTCATTATATTTATAACTTTTATTAAATGTATTTTTTTACATAATTGATTGTTACAAACATTCGAACATTGTTATATTCAGGATGTCCACTAGACCCTTCTACAGATATATTTTGGGAAGTTACAGGCCTACATCATAAAAAAATTCCATTAAAGTCTATGGTGCACTTTTGGTACAGAAATCTGGACCTCAGCAGTGCGCTAGGGAGGTTAAGTGCATCGGTCTGGTCCTGTATATTCTATATGTTTGCATGGATATATGGTACCATTAGTTGCTTGGGCTGTACAAGTGCCATTTTATAGACAGAATTGTATCAGATTATGGCCTGTTATTAGTGATATTTTTGTAATTATTATTAATGTTACACCATCCGCCAGTAATTTATGTTTAACCCTCTGGGCATTACGGGCTTTTCGCGCCATTTTTTATGGCACGAAAAGCCGTTTTCCCCGCAATCACGGCAAAGTACATTGTACTCCACTGCCATTGCCAGCTCTCTCCCCAAGCCCTCTACACACCACCGGTGTCAAATAGATGCCGGCAGTGTGTGGGGAGAAGAGCTGAGGTCTATGGCGCCACCCCCCCCCCCACTCGCCCCCTTCGGCATCATCTGTGACACGGGGCCTTGGCTTCAGGATTTATTTTCTCTTCTTTTTTGCTTTATGTTTTATATCTTTTGTTATGGGTTAACAATTCAGAACTCTATTTTATCCATTACAAAGCTAGAAAACAGCTTTATGTGTCTGTTTGTTTATTTATTTCTATTTCTGTATATATAATTTAATAGATTATCAACTTAAATTGCGCACCCTTTCCTGTTGTATATTGCTTTTGTGTTCTTTAACAACTTTACAAATGTTTTTGAATAATTTTTTGATGTTGCCGTTTCCAAAAAATATTATTGTTTAACAAAAAGAAATAAAACAGAAAGTGACAACCATACCATTACCTTAATAACTAGTCCTTGAACAAATCAAAAGTTGTTCAAACATATTGAAGCGTTATCAGTAGATTAGGTACAGTGATTACTTCAACAAATGCAGCATGTAACAGAAGGTCTGTTCTATTTTTCTCTAGGCTGATTACACTGCTGAACTGCTGGAAGAGACCTGGAAATGAAAAAGAGAAATGAAAATCTTCATCAAACTGGTATTATTGGGATACCTTTGGTTACAACACAAGACATGGGAGCTTTCATGGAATGCTCGTGTCTTGTGTTGCAGCCAGAGGTGGTCAAATTATCTGTACTTTTATTACGAATCACCATGAAAACTTTGGACTGAACATCTGAACCATTGAGCATGACTAAACGGACTGTTAAGTATGGAACCTGTTAAACATCTTTGATCTTTGTTATCTGTAACATTTATATTCTACTCTTCTCTATATACTTTTAATAGCACGATTACAATTATATGTAAATGTTTACTCAAATATTATAATTATATACATACTGTATATGTTTTAAATATTGCATGTAAATGTCTCTTAAATGTATACATTGTAGGAACACAGAAATGTGAATTGAATCAGTTATTTGTGTTTATTGGTTCTAAAAGTATATCCACTTCATTTATATTTATTGTGGCCTATATGTTATAGAAATTACCTGGGTCTGTTGATATTTCTAAAACATAGCAGCAATAAAAACCTGTCATTTGAATTTGATTGTATACATTTTATGGCCCTGCTACTAGTTTTAGGGTTTTGATTTTTTAGTTTATTAATGTTCCAATGCTGTTTATAAAGGTATATACAAATTACATTTCCAAAAAAAACCTTTCATTTTAAGCTACATAGTTTTGATATAATATTTAATGTTTTCTGATCTTATATATGTATTTCTTTTAAAGTTTTCATCTCATTTAAATCTCCTAATCCCTACAGTCACCTTTCCCATTCAAGTGGACATAAAGTGAGAAATTATGCAAACTGTAATTGCTGAATTTATTTTAAGTGCTAATTGCCTGGATGAAGAGTTCATGTTCTGGCTTCAGCAATTATATAAAAAGCTAATGGTTCAAACACCAACCAAGTATTTTTAGCACCAGGTCAGCAATTGTACTTTACATATTCTCTCATTTAAGGTTTATTTTATACCATTTTGTGTATTCTCCAAACTTGCTTAGAGCTAGCTGGTGAGATCAACACATTAATGAATCTGATTTGTTTTCTTTGTTGGACTCCATGGACTTAATCTTCCTAAAAATTATATCCCATGCTTCCATAGTAGTGCATCTTCCCAAGTGTGTGTTCTTTATTAACTTCAACATGAATTTGCTTTTGACATGATTGGATAAGTGAAATATCCTCAACTCATGCAGAAAATTAATCTGAATATATTGTAAATAGATGTTCAGACATTGCTGATTTCTACAATGATGTTACATTGGAATATGTCAGAAAAGTTACAATATTGTATTCTAAAGTTGTAAATGTTTATTTATATTAGGACTTCCAACGGCAAATATCTTGGTTGGTGAATCACACTGAAAAACATTATAACCTATACAAGAATGAATGTGTGATTCTAGAAACCACAAAGTGATAAACCCACCCCTTTCAAAAAATGTTTCTTGCAACGTTGGAATGAAAGTGTATACAGCACAATATAAATTGTATTACTATCACATTTTACAAATATTATTTTTATAATAATTGACAATACAAAAATAATGTATATGTTTTGAAACACTAGTGCTCTAGGGTCACTAAAAGAGTTTTTTTCTATTAGTCATATAATATCTAAAACACGTTATGAAATCATGACAAAAAGCAGACCAATAATTTTTAGTAACAGTTGTAGTTTAAAGAGCTAACCAGTAGTAATCAGTTGATATACAATCTTTGACTAACATTAATTAATATTTTCATAAAAACTGATCCTGCATTAGTTTCACTCAGTAGTTATAGGTAGTGATGGACAAACATCAGCTGACAGGTGTTCGCGGCCCGTTTGCCCAACTTTTCTACAAATAGACAGGGTACGTATATTCGTGGTGAACCACCGTGACTTTAAATGCAGACAGAATTCAGAAATCTTCAGAGCATACAGTCAAGTCCATAAATATTGGGGCATTGACACAATTCTAACAATTTTGGCTATATACACCACCACAATGGATTTGGAATGAAACAAACACAATGTGCTTAAACACACTGCAGATTGTCAGATAACATATTTGGGTATTTACACCCAAATCAGGTAAACGGTTTGCATATGTGCCTTCCACTTGTTATGGGGCCAATAGTAATATGTCAATTGGCTTCTCAGCTGTTTCATGGCCAAGTGTTTGATAGTCCCAATATCTCAATTACAATGTGCAGATAAAAAGGTCCAGAGATCATTTGAAGTGTGAAATTTGCATTTGGAATCTGTTGTTGTTAACTCTCAAGACGAGATCCAAAGAGCTATCACTATCAGTGAAGCATGCCCTTATTAGGCTGAAAAACAGAACAAACCCTTTAGAGATATAGAAAAAACAGTTTGGAAGAAGAAGGGATTAACCAGTGAGCTCAGCAACACCAGAAGACCACAGAAAATAAATGTGGTGGTTGACCCAATAATTATTTCACTGGTGAAGAAAACACCCTTCACAACAGTTGGCCAGATAAAGAACACTCTCCAAGAGGTAGGTGTATGTGTGTCAAATTCAACAAAATGAACACTTCACCAGAGTGAATACAGAGGATTCACCACAACATGTAAACCATTGGCCAGCCCTTAAAAAAGGCCCAGATTAGAGTTTGCCAAATTACATCTAAAAAAGCCTTCACAGTTCTGAAACAACATCGTATAGACAGACGAGACCATGTTCAACTTGTAAAAGAGTGATGGGAAGAGAAGAGTTTGGAGAAGGAAATGAACTGCTCATAATCCTAAGCATACCACCTTATCAGTAAAGCATGTTGGTGGTGGAGTCATGCCAATCGAACAGTTTTCTCTTGTATTTATTGATGATGTGACTTCTGACAAAAGCAGCAGGATGATTTCTGAAGTGTTTCAGGCAATATTATCTGCTCAAATTCAGCTAAATGCTACAGAACTCAATGGACGGCGCTTCACAGTGCAGATGGACAATGACCCAAAGCATACTGCAAAAGCAGCCAAAGGGAAATAAGTGTAATTCGCAAAATGTGGGGTTGAGCCTTATAGGGTTCAACCGCCTATGGCGGCACCAATCTGTCAATGTATATTGACAGATAACCAGGGACTTTTTAATGGTCAAACAATAGATGAAAGACGAATTAAGTGATTTTGAAAATGAGAAACTTTTACTGTTTCACGCACAAATTTAGTACGGGACAAGATCCATTACAACCACATAAGTGTTGAATCCTATCCCATTAAAAAGTAAAGGTATATACGATACAATCATTTAGTCTGTACAGTTGCCTCAACGCGTTTCGCGGCTTTATGCCGCTTCTTCAGGAGGGGAGTCCAATGTTTTGTTGTAATTTTCTTAATATAAGAGAATATTTATGCTTACCCTGATTGTATTTTCTTTGGGTAAATATCGGGAGAAGGTGATAGGGGTTTGGGAGGAGCCCCAATAAGGGGTACTGGAGAGGAGCCTAAGAGGGGCGAGGCAGGGAGGGGGGGGGGCTCGCGGGCGAGATCCCACGGCAGGGAGGAGCACCCCAAGGGGGGCGAGGGGCCAACGGGGATCCCGGCGCCTTTTTGGGGAACAGGGAGCACCAACCGCTACTGCTCCTAGTGGTTTCACGCCAAGTATGATCAATGGTTATTAACCTCGTTAGAGGTGTGTTTCCAACCGAGATGAATTAATATAACTGGAATTTAGAAAATAGATAAAGAATAGATTGTCAACTCTTTCAGAAGGATTGGGTGATCGAATCATATATATATTGGTAGTGTGGACGTGATATTTGATAAACCACGAATGTGAGTGCCGTTTGTGTGATAGAGAGTGTGATCATGTGTTTGTATCTTAGTGAGAGTGTGAGTGTCGGTCCTTAGTGTGGGATGTATATACATTACGTGTGTGACTGTTAGTGTGGAAGGGTATGTGTTCCCTTAAGTGTGGAGGTGAGGGAACTAAAGAGTGCACAGGAATGGAAGTGAATTGTTATGTCATGTTGTGTGGATCTACGGGGACCTATGTCTTGGTGTGGTGAAAAATAGTGTTCAAATCTCTAAAAAACCAAACCAAAAAACAAATGCATAAAGTGTACCTCCACCATTGTTTGGTAGTGTAAATATTGTGTTGAAGGCATTTCATAGTGAGTGTCCTGGTGTGTGAACATCCCACACTAAGGACCGACACTCACACTCTCACTAAGATACACACACATGATCACACTCTCTATCACACAAACGGCACTCACATTCGTGGTTTATCAAATATCACGTCCACACTACCAATATATATATGATTCGATCACCCAATCCTTCTGAAAGAGTTGACAATCTATTCTTTATCTATTTTCTAAATTCCAGTTATATCAATTCATCTCGGTTGGAAACACACCTCTAACGAGGTTAATAACCATTGATCATACTTGGCGTGAAACCACTAGGAGCAGTAGCGGTTGGTGCTCCCCGTTCCCCAAAAAGGTGCCGGGATCCCCGTTGGCCCCTCGCCCCCCTTGGGGTGCCCTCCCTGCCGTGGGATCTCGCCCGCGGGCCCCCCCCCCTCCCTGCCTCGCCCCTCTTAGGCTCCTCTCCAGTACCCCTTATTGGGGCTCCTCCCAAACCCCTATCACCTTCTCCCGATATTTATCCAAAGAAAATACAATCAGGGTAAGCATAAATATTCTCTTATATTAAGAAAATTACAATAAAACATTGGACTGGCTCCCTTAACCTATGGCCATTGTCTCTCTTTCTAGAACCAAACATTTCCTGTTACCCCTCCTGAAGAAGCGGCATAAAGCCACGAAACGCGTTGAGGCAACTGTACAGACTAAATGATTGTATCGTATATACCTTTATTTTTTAACGGGATAGGATTCAACACTTATGTGGTTGTAATGGATGAACTGAAGAGCATCACCAGGGATTAAATCCAGCGTCTGGTGATATCTATGCATTCCAGACTTCAGGCTATAATTGACTCAAAGGATTTGCAACCAAGTATTAAAAAGGGAAAGTTTTATTTTGTTGTGGGGGGTCATCGGGTATCCAGGGTTCCCCTTAAAAAGGAGGACCCAGGTATACAATCTCCCACCCTATTTAATGAGTAATGAGGTCTCCTGGACCTCTTACCCATTCACCAGGAAGGATTATAGATAGTCCTAGAAATAACTGACACACACAGTGAAAAAATAAAATAAATGCAGGAATTCATGCAATATATCACAATTAATATGTTCAATTTGAACAGTGTAGGATTCCCCCCTGCAGGGCATACCAGACCTTTTTTTAGCAGAAGGACAAAATGGGTAAGCACCCCCACCCCTGTACTTTCAGGTCTCATTCCATATCTGAATGAGAGGGAGACCACTCAATAACGGAAGGGGCTCTCTTCCCCACAACCTTGGCCCTGTGTTGTGGAGTACAGATGGTAATACATTGAGTATCCAGAGTTCCCCTTTAACAAGACAACCACGGATCCACTCCCCTACCCTATTGAATGGGTAGACAGGTCTCCGGGACCACTTACCATTTACCAGGAAGGATAATAATAATAGTCCTATAAATAAGAGACACACACAGAGAAAAGAAATAAATAAATTAAAGTATTTAAATAAAAGAAGGGTCTCATTCCTGGAGTTCCAGCGATGGTCTGTGACCCTTGCCAATCAGCCGTTGTCGGGCAGATTGATATCCGCCCTGCAGTTCCCTTGGTATATGCACATGCGCAGTGTCCCCATTTTTATGAACATGCTCAGATACCATGGGAACCGTACCTACATTGATTATATGTTAATGGTATTGTCGGGAACTGAACAAACACTGCAGGAATTCATGCAACATATCACAATAAATACAGTTAATTTAAAGTTTACAATGGATTTTCCTCCTTATATTTTCTTATAATTAACTATGCATAATTTATCTTATAATTTGAAAAAAAGAAACAAAAAACTATTCCTTTATGATATATTTAACACTACATGTTTACTATTTTGGTTTTCTTATTCTCTTTGATACTCCTCGGAACATGCCTGAGCATGGAACAGTAATCAGTTAGCATGTTGACTTCCCATCTTCCTTGGTATCATCTCCTAAACCTGAACCTGAGTTCCATGCTTTGTGTTCCTTTTCCCCAGTTTCTGAAATGAGGGGATCAGATAACAGTCGTATGTTGGGGCCAGTTAAAAACTCCCTATTTCAACTTAGCTTCTGGTAGTTTTAGGAATACAGATATCTGATGTATCCCCATTTTTAAGCAGTGATTTAACCCCCCTAGCGCTCTTCTGAGGTCCAGATTTCTGTACCAAAAGCGAACCATAGGCTTTAATGGAATTTTTTAATGAAGGCCTGTAATTCTTACACAGGTCTAGTAGACATCCTGAATATAATGTTTGAAACACACAATTATGTAAAAGAATATATACATAAAAGATATCATTTGAATGATAAAATCTCTAAAATACTTCTTTTGTATGATAGATTTCAAAACAGTAATGTATGTATTTACATTTTGTTTATAATAAATATTTTGTTCAATTGGAAATGTGTTTTTTTTTTACTTTGCATTGTATTGGATACAGTTATCACTGTATCCAGTACAATTCCCTTTGGCACCCTCTATCCCCTGGTGTGATGGATCTGGTGACAAAGGCACATTTGGGGAATCAGGCCGAAAACTTTTTTCTCCCTAGAAAACTGTTTTAGTGCGATTTAACTTTGAATCACCCGCCGCCACCCTCATCTGAAGTCATCACGTCACTCGGGTGGGGTTATCGACTTCCATGCAGAAGCCAGTTCAGAAGATGGAAACCAGTGGGACAGCGCAGAATGGTCCAATGGGGGTCTGTGGCTTGACTCCCCAACAATATTTCCTGGTTTCAGTAAGTAAAAATCTATGAGAAACAGTCAAATAATCCTATGCAGTTTTTTAGTTGTAGACCTGTGTTAAAAGGATAGACTAAACCTGGAGTGCTGGATTGAATTTGCTTATTTAGATAGGCTTGTTCCCTTAAGAGAATTATATTGACCTTTTTGTCCAGCTAGTAATATTTTAATGTTATGTTTGCTTTCCTTGAAATGTGTGGCTTTGTTATCTACAATATACCTTACACTTTTAATTCACCTTGGCATTCATAATAAAACATCTCAGAATAAATTGGAATGATAATAGTTGTTTATTTCTTTACCATTAAATACAATATACTACAAAATGTGTTCTAGAAATTCTCAAGATATTACTCTATTACAATGCTAATGCTTGTTACACGTAGCTTTTTATCTTTTTTACAATGAATCAAAAACATCAGGGGCATTTCTAATTGTGCACTTGTATAATTGTAAAAGTTTCGTAATTAGAGATGGTCAGTTTAAAAAATAAATAAATACATTTCACCATTTTGACAATCTCAAATTAATTGCAAAGCCCTTGAGCTTGGTAACATCACCAAAACTTATATTAAGAAAGGTTGAGGGTATACTACAAAAGAAAAAAAGTATTGCTCTAACACAAATAGTTTGTGCATAAATTAAGTTCAAATCAAGTAGAAAATATTTTTTTCAAATGTTCCCACAACCCTTTTCTACATCTCCAGCAGTTTTGGTGATGATATCATTTTCAGCGGCTTTGAAATCAGCTCACAAGAAAAATTCGACCATCTCTACTCCTAATCTGTTCTTGCCAAAAAACATTGACACTGGTAAAAAAAAAAAAGTGGTGTTCTATGTAAAACGAGACCATGATACTGGTGCCTACTACAGGGAGTGCAGAATTAGTAGGCAAATGAGTATTTTGACCACATCATACTCTTTATGCATGCTGTCTTACTCCAAGCTGTATAGGC
>CM070036.1:83020271-83038121 GCA_036250615.1 Ptychadena robeensis | reverse complement strand
CAGATCAAAACACTGACAGAATCCATGGATGGCACGCTTTTGAGTGTCCTTGCAAAGAAAAGTGGCTAAATTGGTCACTGATTTGTTTTTGTTTCGTTTTTGAATGTCAGAAATGTATATTTGTGAATGTTGAGATGTTATATTGGTTTCACTGGTAAAAATAAATAATTAAAATGGGTATAAATTTGTTTTTTGGTAAGTTGCCTAATAATTATGCACTAGTACGCAATAGTCACCTGCACACACAGATATCCCCCTAAAATAGCTAAAACTAAAAACAAACTAAAAACTACTTCCAAAAATATTCAGCTTTGATATTAATGAGTTTTTTGGGTTCATTGAGAACATGGTTGTTGTTCAATAATAAAATTATTCCTCAAAAATACCACTTGCCTAATAATTCTGTACTCCCTGTATTGTGAAGCTGACTAAAGTCAGTTCCTGTTTTCTTTTTAATTCTTTCTCATAATTTCTGATATATGTAGTCTGCCACCAATATTTGTTCTAGCCTTTAATGTCATTTAAAACATAAATATGTAAAAAAAATACAATAAATGTTGAGAATCCCTAAACCAAAGGATGGTAATTTTAAAATACAGGCATATGCAATATATTATATTCCCTAGTTGGATATAGACCAAGGACCTAAAACGTTAATAAAAAATATATAAATATATATTAAAACATATATGCATTCTAACATCAAGAAACAACTTAATAAATATTAGTTTATATTTAACACAATGTTGCAATAGGCCATTATCAAACTACAGCTCCATAAGGCAAATAGACACTGTTGGTTCTCGAACTGCTTTCAGCTCAAGAACCCACAGTGCGCCCCCAAAGCCCCGGGAGAAAGGACTCCCTGCAAGTGGCTGCAAAATAGTGCAGGCATTCTCAGGTCGTCTAGATTAGGATCCTATAGAGGTCCTATCAGGTGCCTATTGTTGCGTCCGCCAGTTGGTTATGTTAATGGTTCGTTTACCTGGCGGTTGAAAACCATCAGTGTAAATGAGCCCTAAAGGTGCTTTCTGGGCTTGTCACTCGTCAATCTGCAGGGAAACTCTCCAAATCAGAATGGAGCAATATGCAACTGCTCACCACAGACAATGCAAAACTCATACCCCCTGTTATATTACTACATATAATTTAAACCATTTGCCAGCTTCCGGAAGAACGCTATGGGAACATGTGGTGCTGAAGGTAGGTAATGTTAGTTTGAATTAAAAAAATCCTGCCGCTTCCCGGTGTGAAATCATTAGAAAGCTTCACCGATGCTTCATTAATTTCATCAAACTGTATTCATTGCATCCCACCACCTCCTGGTGTGACCTCTTTACGTATGTGGGGGAGGGATCTGATTCCGTCCAGGAAGTATCAGCCAGCCGATTGGGCCCACCGCAGACGCACAAAGCCAGTAGCTCTATCTTAGAATGTTAATGATCCATAGCATTAGAATTCTAATTCAGCAGCATATTGGAGTTCAGAAAGCACAAAAATATCAAATATTTTCTCTACCTATTCAAGTTTTGTTGGGTGTTGTTCTTTAGGAAATTTTAGGCATTAAAAATAGTTGATGTAAGCAGCAGAGTTACAGTAAAGCAACAGTCATGACCCTCTGTTTTGAACATATTGTCAACATTTCTATCCAAAGTCTGATCAATTGCAATATAAACTTCAGTATGATTACATTTTACATACAATTGTTTAATGTCTAATTTTATACACAGCTACAACAGCTAATTATAAAATCAGAAAACAATCAGTGGAAGCAAAAAGCACTGTTATTTTAGCCAGCCATTGTATCTGAATCCAAATCTGTCTATAATTAAACAGTTGCAGGAAGTATAATACTCCTTTCTATGGTTTTGCATTTTCATATGGATCTGTTCTTTTGTTAGCGGCAGACATTTTTCAGGCATATGAATTCATGGACAAAGGTCCCTTGAAGGTCTAGCTATCTACTTGGTAAATGTATATTCACAGAAATAATTCACATTTTGATAAAGCTTTTTGGAAAACTCTGTGCTATCTGATTGTCCTGCACTTCAGCAGCCAAGCAAATAAAAGTGTTTAATCTGTGGAAACTGTGCAAATCTCCAGTACAGAACAGTTGTCATGAGACAGAAAAGCAAAGCAGAACAGATAAAGTGCTCAGCTGCCATTCCTTTCCCTTTCAGGAAGACTTTCATACTTTTAACTCTTCATTTTCAGACACTACATGAAGTAATAACAATACCACAAATCTGTAAAGATCTATTCTTGGAACAAAGTATTTACAGATCTAAAGTAAGGTGAAACGTTTAGCAATTTCTGCATTTTAATTGCAGAGAATATAAAGAAAAATATATACTTATGTATACCATTCATTTATCTTCACACTGAGAAATGTACTATATTTAGTAAACTGTAAAGTAAAATTTTTAATCATGCCCAAACTATTTGTGAATTAGTGACACTTTCATGCTAAAGCATTTTGTTGCAGTACACTAACAATCAGGGTGGTAATTTAGTGATTAGTGCCCCTTGCTCATTTGAAAATATGCGTTTGGCCATTTTATCCAATATACAGAGTAGTACCAATATATAGGTATAGAGTGGTAACATTGTTGTGAACTCCTTAATAGCAAAGTAAGACTCAAGCTGGCCATTGACGTCTCGATCTCCCCCATAATTGATTTTTTAAACGATCATGGCATGCGATTGAGACTTTGATCATAAGTCTTACATGGATCGAAAAGTGCAAAATTTTCAAGATGCGATTAATTGGCGACCAATTACAAATTTATCACTGTTCAATCGGTGACCTAAAGATCAGCTACACAAAAATGTTATTGAAAATTATGAAGGTGGGATATGGCCTCCATGGGTCGATGGATAGAAACAATCACAAGTCTCTAAAGCTAGCCATACACGTGTCGATTCCTGAGCGATCGATCGACGATCCGATCGATTCCGGTGAAGCCACAGGCATCGATCGATCGACCATACAAGTCTGTGCCTACCACCTTAGGCCACTGATTCCTGGACTGTAAGCAGTCGATCGAGTCACAAATGTCAAGGCCCCTTGATGTGTGCCCAATCGATCAGAAAACACCAACAGGTTGGTTCTCTGGCCGATCCAATTTGGGGGCTATGTCGATCGGGTGGGGTCGATCGGTCAAAGTGGGCTGCACTCGATTCCTCGTCGATCGATCGGCGTGCACGCACCCAGTGATCGATCGGCCAGGAATCGTGTGGGAAATTGACCTGTGTATGGCCACCTTAATAACGTCCTTCGATTCACGATCAATCTACTAAAATTTTCAAGCATGTCCAATTCCTGCACGATCGATTTTTCATTTGATTTCTTGCCATTTTGATTGATCGCTCACTTTATGCATGCATCAATTTGTGAAAGATCGATCACATTGGTTGATCTTTCAGAAATTGTATAAAAAATCGAGACGTCTATGACCAGCATTAATGATTGGGAATGCATAACAAACTAAGCTTGATTAACAAGTAATTGTTTTGACATCTTGTAGTAACACACCCAAGGACTCAGACAGTCTATTCCCTGCCCAAAACCCATCTGGGAGACCCATAGTCTCCAGCAAAAGTAGTTTAATAGAAACAAATCTTAAATTTATGTTCAGCTGCAATTTGTTTCTTTTTGTGGAAACCTATTACCTCCAGATTTGTGCTTTGTTATTAAATTGAACTTAATTCATGCAAAAGCTACATGAGCTAGCTACATACTCTTACATACTTCATTTCTAGTAATTTTGGTGATGATGCCATGTTAAGGGGTTTTGCAATTAATTCACAAATCAGCTACTTGAAATAATGACATCCTGAAACGAAGGCTAATATTTGAGTCATTCAGATTTTACAGGGTTTGTAAAATTAGGTATCTCAGCTTACATTTGGATTGGGTTATACTTGATAATATATGGCAATTATTTTGGGCAAATTTTGTAAAAAATATGATCGTTTGTTGTATGGGGTCAAAAAGCTCCCATACACGGGTCGATTTTTCACTAGACTTTTGACCGATCACCGCACGCGTTCACGGCAATGATTCGAGTTCTGCCCACCCTGAACGATCGACCAAACAAAATGGACTAAACGGAATCATCTAAAAATCGGACAATAAGACGACATGTTGCTTTTTATGGTCGATCGTTTGGTAGACCAATAGCTCCCTATGCAGCAGCCAATGGCCGATTTTGGAGATCAGCTCATGTCCAAATCGACCACAAATCGGATTCCCAAGGTGATGTTCCATCAATTCCTGATCCGATCAATCACAATTTGACTATGGCCGGGAATTGATTGGATCGGGAATCGGTCGGTGACAAATCAACCTGTGTTTTTTTTCTTCCTTCCTTCCTACCTCCACCATCATTTATTCGCCTAAATTAATAATTCTCTTAAAAATTTTGACATCACTGTGTATGTTTGACACCGCCCAGTTAAAAAATTACACATTGCTTTTCACAGTCCTGTCATATTAGCAATTGCAAATAATTTTTTAACCTATTATTATACTCACAATTCTCCATTGTTCTTCTTATTACAGTATGTCAATACTTGTGACTCAAGAGGCAGCATACTTAGCCGGCCTAAAATACAACTTTGCAGGTAAACAAATCCATTTGGCATGCCACAATTGATTTTCTCAGTTTCTTACAAATCTTGTACATGTGCACATCTTCATAGTCACCATGGCTCAACCAACATCTTAACCGCATCAATGGATCCCTTCCCCATTCTCCCTCCTCCCCTCTACAAATGCGGTGCCAGAAATGATCGGCGGGTCCACCACGATAGGCAAGTATGCCCAATCCCAGCTCAGGGTGAGTTTGTTTTCTAAACAAACTCTGCCCTAACTGGATTCGGGCAAACCACCAGGGAGGTTAATACTGTTTCCCCTCTGTATTTGTATCATGTGCAGTGTCCCAGAGTGGGGGTTGGGTGTATTTTCTGCTTCTTTTTCTAGTGGAATAATTCTGGAATCACCTCTCTAGAACTTTCCTTCATCAGTTCTACACACTTTACTTGCAGTCCAGTCCAAGTGGCATGTTGCTTGCTATTCAGTTCAGCAGCTTAGCCAGTTTGCCTCCTATAGGAGATGATCTACTTTCTCTGTGCAGATCCATGGAAATGTCCCCACTTAACTTATTGATAAACTCTGGGTGCAAGCAACACTTAGGCTGGTCACAGCACATGCAGTTACCTCTTAATGGTTTCACACAAATTATAGTAAGCACAATATCACATGAAATATACTGTATAAAAGACACTTATGCTTCTATTGCTACAGGTACATTACTCTTATCTTCAGTCTATTCAAGGTCCCCCCTATTTTTACCATCTTCCCAAAATACATCAAAACGCAGAACCCAGACAGAATCCAGAATTGTTGCCAGCATGAACAGCCTTACTAACTTGACCCTTTATATTGATACTCTCTTACAACCACTGGTAACTTACCTCCCGTCATACATCAAAGACTCCATTCATCTACTGGAAACCCAACACACTACACCTGGAACCCATATTTGGCTTTCACTTGATGTCTGCTCTCTATACATTTTTCCCCTAATGACATAGCCCTGAGGGGCCTCCAACACCACCTTTTTAAAGCCAATAACTTCAATTATCTACAAGCCAACTTCTTCACTAAGGCCACACATTCTGTTTGGAACATAATTACTTCACATTTCTAGACACATTTTACATATCAAATTGAAGAAACTACTATGGGAACTAATTTTGGACCTAGCTATGCCAGTCTGACTATGGGCCACTGGGAAGACTGTATGATCTGGGCCAACAACCCTTTCACCTGGAACATTGATGATATTATTATCATCTGGAGTGGGGACCTGGAATCGGTCAGCTTCCTTTCTAGAATGCTGAAATCACAACACCTTCCGTCTATCCTTCACCCATGTGGCCATACCCTTATCTCTTATTTTCCTTGATCTGGAACTTTCCTCTCATGGCTTGGAGATCACCACTAAAACTCCTTTCAAACCCACAGCTGACAACTCCTACTTGCATAGAACTAGCTGCCAGCACCCCAAGTGGCTGGAAAACATCCAGAAAATCCAGTTCACTGGACTTTTGTCCATCAAAGCCAGGTTCTCAAATATACATTTCTTGGTAAAGGTTATTGTTGCTCCTCATTAGACTCCACCCATTAAAACCTCCTTAATCCTCCTGATTCCCTGGACCCCCAAACTGACTGACAGCCAACCAAGCATCAGGTTCATCACCAAATTAAATTATGCATACAAACCCATACAGAATGCCCTAAGAAACAATTGGAAAATCCTTCTTCAAGACCCCCATGTTAAGGTTTCTCTACCCCAAACACCTTGAGTTGTTTTTAAAAAAGCCCCTTACATCAGATGCAAGACTGCTCCAATTAAAATCATCACTTCCATCACTATGAGGCCCAGCATCAATGATCTTAAAGTGGTCTTCCAATGCAAAAAATATTGTGTAAAACCTGTCCTTTCCTCCCCTATGGGCATAAGCAGGTCAAAGACAACTCTGATAAAACCCATCCCATTCACCAATTTCTCAACTGTAACATGTAATATATGTTCTGATTTGCTCATGTTACATGCTATATGTAGGAAGAACTATCCGGCCCTTCAGAAGCCGTTTCGGTGAACATCACTGCCTTATTGAAAAACTCTCCCCAGACCATGCAGTGCCAAGGCATTTCAACCTTCAACATAATGTCTCCACTGAAGACCTAAATGCTTTAATAATTGGACATTAAAACAAACTAATAATAATTAGCCCCACCACTAGTTTCCACTTTCTCACAACAATTACTATATTGCGTTTGTTGAAGTGTCAACCCCCTGTCTCCTCGCCCTATCTTTGTGGGTGTGTGTGTATTCATGTTTCTGTCAATGTTTTGTATATATCTATGTATTTTTGTGTTTTTTTTTTTATTCTTTCTTTCTTTTCCATACCCCTGGCACCATTGGAAAAGACCTGTATGTGGAGACAACTTTTGTCTCCACATACAGGTGTACCATTTATTTATCCATATTTATCCATTCTTTAGTTTACTTTTCTTCCCTTGTAGTCCCTGTTTAAGCATTTGCTCAGCACTCTCTCTAAAGAGTTTTTTCCCCTTGGCCTGTCCACTCCAGTCCCCTCCCCCATTTCACTTGCAGCAGTGCTAGCTCAGCTCAGGCATGTTGATGGAAAGGAGGACACTCCTGTATATATATATAGAGACCTTATGGTTGACAAAGATCTGCCGCTCAACAAGTGTCCCATTTGATCCTGCTGAGCCCTGAAACCAGGAAGTGATCCCATACATAACCAGGAAGTGATGTCATCCAGGTAAGCACTCGGCCCTGAGGGATCAATGCTTGTTAAGCCTGCAAACTACCTCCTTTAATGTGAGTATTTTTCTTTTGTTTTGTTGTATTTTATCGTTTACAGTACTTTACTTTGTTGCACCTCATGTACTTGTTGAGGCAGTTTGCATTTAATGTATAGGGGGAATTAGACTTTAGTTTCTCAGGGCAAGATATGGTAGGCTTGCCCAGTAGGATGTGCTTGAAAAAATTCTAAAATATGTTGCAGAGGCACTTGTTATTTATGTATTTTAGGTATTGAACAGACATTATGTTTCCATGGCAAAATGTATAGTCCATCTGCAAAAACACCAATACAGTTTGCCTCTGCAAGACAAGCTGTGTTGGGAATGGTACATTACATATTGCTGAAATGCATTTTGTTTATGCTGCTCTAATTCCTGACATAAGTTGACTAAAGTTTTATATCTGTGCATAATGACTTTTGCAGAATTCTGTTTTTTGACCTTCATTTTAAAAAGTGCAAGGTCGCAGAATCAGTATTTGCATTGTGAGAAAATTTCAATCACTAAAAGCTTGCATTTCTTTATATTTTAAGCAACATCAAAAGCAGTGACACAGGCAGCATGTCACAAAGTAAAAAAAAAATGACACATTGCTGAAAGAAAATTGCTTTGACCATTGCACACAGAATGTTCAAACAACCAAACTAAGAAGTAAGTTTTGAAAAACGTAAGGGTTATATGTGTTACAAAAAACTTTGAAAAATTATTTTTGCTGCTGGTTGATTTATCAGCATTGCTGAAAATAAGTACATTTTTTTTAAGTTTGCAAATTCATTGTAAATCCATCTCCTTTACCCATTGCGACAAAGGCATTCTGTCAAACTGGAAAAAGGAAAAATAAAACAGCAGCATAATGGTAGGTAAATGGATGCCAGCAAAAGTTAAATTGACTTTCACTTCAAATGCAGCTTTCCACAACTCATCACAGGTAATAAAATGGTGAAAGGAAGATAATGAAAAGTAGATTTCCCCAAGAGACATCAGCAAGACAACTCTAAGTACACACATATTATTAAATAAAGCAGAGATGTTGCAAATCAATTTTATAATAGTAAGAGACAACAAATCCATAAAAATCGTGATACAAGGGCAGCAGACCAATGCAATGTTATAATTCATCATTACACAAGAAAATTTATTATGTACGACTGCATGACATGTTTGGCAGATATAAAAAATTACTTTCATTGTTTGATATATATTTTATTGTGTATAAAACAAATAAGAAGTAAGTATAATAATTTACCCACATGAACCTATTGACTTTTCCCAGTCTTTGCTGAATCATTGTTGTAGACATTTCCATGTTATAATGAAGAATTTAAGCTAGTGTTTACATATCCAATTATAACCAAAATTTCAATTTTTCCCTAATTTTCATTTCGTTTTGAGTTACCATTAACTGATACCCGTTATGCATCCTTAAATTTTTTAGATTTCCTGTTTAATGAAATAAATGGTATTTTGGGGGCTTAGAGATGAACAATCCATGCAAAGCCTTCTTTGTCCACATTAAGACTGTACATGTTAGAAATCTTACCAAAGCTAAATTATTGTTTACTGACCCTCCTTGTCAAAAATCCTAATTGTACTCTATATCTGTACTAGAAATATGTCTAGACAAGGGCAACAAACTAAGAAAATAGGAAGCCAGTACCAAAGTTAATAGAGCAAAGTTATGCAGTTAAAGAAAATATCCTCCATGTTTCTCCCGTTTCCCATAGCTAGAGGCAGGTAGGGGTGTCCCTTGCCCCCCTTGCTTTTTCTGTTGGCTATAGAACCTTTAGCTCTGTCGATCAGAACTAACAGCAGCATTCATGGTATCCATTTGGCGGGGATTGACTACAAGGTTTTTTTTGTTCGCTGACAACATTTTCATACCCTATCTCAACCTCCTATGTCTTCCATATTCTTCTCCACATACTGATAGAGATGGGCGAACATTGGCCTGGAGTGTCCGCGAACAGGGCGGGTCGAACTTTTAAAGAAGTCCGCCGTCCGCCCTGTTCGCGGACACATTCAAATTCCCCGCCTCTAGGCAGGGAATTTGAATCGGAAAACCGGATGTGACGTCAGTGACGTCACATCCGGCCCCTGGAATGCATCCTGGAACGCATAGTTCCTGGTTGCTGAAGCCGGCTGTGACGTCACTTCCTGTTCTGAGCCAGTATTTTCACTACAAGACCGGCTTCATGCCGGTCTTGTAGTGAAAAGATTCTTCCTCCGGCACGATCTCGCAGGTTCTGATCCTGCCGGAGGAAGAATTTGGATCTTCTTCTGGCCGGCGAACGGGGCGGGTCGAACACCCGTACTGTCCGCCGGCGAGAGGATCGGCGAACATGCCGAGTTCGCGGCCGAACTGTTCTCCGGCGAACAGTTCGGTCCATCCCTACATACTGACTGAATTTTCAGAAATTTCCTGTCTTACTATTAACTGGTCTAAATCATCCGCACTAAATGTTTAAATGCCCTCTCAACTCCTTCAACTTTTGCGTGCTTCCACTCCGTGCCAATGGACATCCTCCTCACTTTCTTACTTAGCTGTCAATATCACACCATACTACTGTTTCCTGTACACCACCAATCTATCACCCCTCTGTCGCCAGATTAAAGCTCTCATGAAATGCTGGGATGAGTAGCAGCTGTTAAAATGACCGTCCTGCCCAAACTTTTGTATGTCTTTCGCACCCTGCCAGTACATATCCCTGGCTATGGGCTTCGATCCATGCAGAACCACATCAACCGCATTGTCTGGGGCTCCCTCAAGGCTAGGATTTGTAAAAACACGCATTATAAGCGCAAACTTGATGGTGGCATTGGCCTGCCTAATTTATCTTGTTAGTATCAAGCAGCCCAACTACTCCAAATCTTCTTGCTCCATGTGCAATCTTTCCCCCCTCTATTGCCTTTGTCTGCCTTGCCTTGGCTAGCACCAGCATCTTGCCCACCCACCCTAAGCCCTCTGCTACTACAAACACTACACATCTGGGATAAACTTAAACATGCACATAAATGTATGTCTGCCCACACCCCAATGTTGCCTCTTTTATTTCAACCTACTTTCCTCCCAGGTCTAGACATGCCATATGTATTCAAGTGGCAGTCGAAAAAGGGTTTCACTCAAGTCTGCCACTTTCTACACTTCAATGAAATTGTCTCTTGTAATAATTTGAAGGACCGAAAGGCTGCTCCTCTGCCTGAATTTTTCTGTTATCTCCAGATCCACCACTGGCTGTTGACTTCTATTGGTTCTCATCCTATCACCAGACCCATGACTTTTTTTTTCTATTGAATCTATTAGCTGCTGCTCCCCCTCAGGACCACACTCATTTAATTTCTTTACAATCATCTTATCAAACTATCTTCCCCTTCTGACCATAACTATGTATTGGCCTGGGAGCAGGATTTAGGGTAGGGTAGAACAGAGCAGTAGTGGTCCGGCCTCTGAACCCACGTGCTCTATCAACATGACTAATTTGGAGCAGACCTGTCAAGCCTCCCGTTTTGGCCGGGAAATTCACGTTTTTATGTGGCTTTCCCGGCCAAATCCCAATTTCAAGAAATCCCGGATTTTTCCCGGATTCTTGAAATCGGGCTGCTCTAGCAGGGAGAGGGCGTTACTCTCCCTGCTAATGTCCCACCTCGTACCTTATCAGCACAAGCGAGGTGGGACCGTGGGACATTAGCAGGGAGAGTAACGCCCTCTCCCTGCTAGAGCAGCCGAGAAGTGCAGCCGGCGCTGGAAGTGACGTCAGTCGGAAGAACCAAGATCCATCTGCCAGAAGGGACACTTCCTGTACTTCCCCCGGTTTTATCATTTCAAAACTTGACATGTATGATTTGGAGGTTATATATAAAGTCTCTATGGCACCTCATTCTGTCCCGAATTGCCCATATGCACCTTGGTTGCTCACCTAACTGTTTCAGAGGGTGTGTGAAGGAAGGTAATTTACTACACACTTGGTGGACCCGTCCCTTTGTCTCCATTTTTTAAACCAAGCTCTCCAAAAATCCATGGCATTCCCTCCTTCATTTCGAAATTAATAACCTTAAACGATTACAATGTAGGTTAGCGCACCATCTACTTATAGCAGCTAAATTGACCATAGCCCAAAACTTGAAAAAGCAGCTGCTGCCCTTTCATGCCTTCAAACACAAAGTTGATGCTATTATGCTACATGAAAAGCTTACTAGTATTTTGGAAGATAAACATGAAAGGTTCCTAGCTACCTGGAATCCTTGGCTTCAAACTTTTCACCCAACCCTGAACATTGATAGCCTCGCTTATGTCTAGCCCTCCTGGTAAATGATGGGGACTGGCCCTTTCTTACCTACATTGACTGCATATTGGTGCGTGGTTTTGACAGAACATAAAGAAACATCAATTGAAAAAAGCAGCATTGACATGCTTTCATGTGTCAAAATTAACGTTCCTTTAACACATACACAGTACAAATATTTTTTTTTTCAAACAACTACTACAATCTATTATAACTATTTAATTGTATTTTGTACAGTAAGCACTGTAATATGTGTATGAAGGTAATACAAACAGTCATCATTTGCTTACCTCTGTTACATAACCAACTGCAGTTATGTAACATTTTCCTAATAAGGGGGAAAACAAAACAGGAAAGGGGGGGAAATACATGGAAATTAAAAAGGGTGTGTGAGAGGGGCAGCGAGGTAAGAAGTTTTTCGTAACCAAGTACATAGTGTCACAGGTATGCTGATACCTTGTTATATAATGTATAAGGATGTATGTCCAATGACCTGTGCAAATTATATGGTTTCATTGACTGAACTAAAGTGTGTCCAGATTTTGTGGTACATGCTATAGTCTGATTGATGTAGGATTGTTTTGTTTTTTTTTCAGTTGAATAGGCTGCAATGTTGGCATCAATTTGCTGCAGGCAGGAGGAAGCATTTTGCCAGTATTCTACAGATTTGCAGGTGCAAGGTTTCTCTAGCTTACCACAATGAGAGCAGGAATGGGCATCAAAACAGGATGCAGGAGTTCTTGTTAGGTTTTCAACAGGGCTTCTGAGGTTTTCTGTTGCTCTGCTAAAAAAGGTAACACAATGTGACCATTCATCTAGTTTTCATCTAGTTTTAAGAGGACTCAGCAGAGGGAAACCTGCAGATTCTTGTTTCAAGTCAAGGGGAAGGTCAGGGGGTGAGATGAGGTTAAAAATAAAGAGTTTAAAAAATTTATGAAGGATGAAAATGAAAGCCACAAGTTTAAAGCCAAAGGTTTAAGAGTCAGAAGCCAGTACATGGGTTGAGAGCCTAAGTAAAATAAGAAGCCAAAGCCAAGGGTCTGAAAGTAGGTCAGAAACTTAAGCCGAGGAGCATAGTTGGTGTCATAATGGGCAAATATGTTGTGCAAGTACTTAATAGGAGAGTAACAGAATAGTGAAGAAAGTTGTCTCTTTTATAGCCAACTTTTAAGATCCAATAGTCGAGGTAACATATGTTGCAATCAACTTTATCAAACATCATCTGCTGTTAACCTAAATCCAATGACAGCATTTTAACTTCTTTCAGCCAAAATCCAGCTGTTGCTATTCTGATTCTGGATAAGCCCTGGGTGTTTAGCTAACTATATACATGATTTTAATAAGAAAGGGTTAATGATATTTTAGCCATTACAAAATATGTTTGTAGATGTAGTTTGTAGGAAGCACCTAATCCATGTTGTTGGTTTTTTGTTTTTTCAACATGAATGCTTAAACAGTGAATGCAATCACTTTCAATTTATCTAAATAGCTGGCACCGGATAAATGTATTCAAACTCTGATGCTTGGCATACAACACTGACTAGCCTTTTACAGTCATTCAGTGATATTTGTATTGCTATTCAAGGTTGTTTGAAAGCCTATGCCTCTTATGGCTTTTATCAATAACTGGAATTACTCAAGCAGCCAAATAGTGATAACAGATGATTAATTGATGAACTGATAAAAAGGCCCCCTCTTAAAAGTTTCACCTATGTATAAATATATATATATATATTAATACAAAAGATAAAAATGTGGAACTTGTAATTTTATCAACTTGCATTTTCTTTACCACTCCTCGTCTCTTTTCAGAAAGCTTGGCAACTGTAACAGCTTCTAACACATATTAAAATACACATTTATGTTTTTAATATACACATTACACATTACATTAACTCCCAGAAGACATCTACAGAGGATTACATTTGGTGACAGCCACATATGAGCACAGGAGATATGAATAATTTGTTTTAGGATTTTGAAACACTTGTCCACTATTGTGACCGTTCATAGGTAAATAAGCTTTTATTTTTTACATAAAGTGGACCTACCACCAGGAATCTATGTTTTCATGAATGGCACTAGAAGTGCCAATAATAGGGAGGAATGCAGTGAAAAAACCCAAAGACGTACCTGTAATGAGCAATTTAAGAATATAATCCGGCAGCTCTTCTCACTTCCTGGTTCATTGTAGGCAGAAATCGGCAGCACGTCACAGGAAGCAGTGATCTGCTTTAAAAATTCCCATAGAAGATCACTGAATGCCCCCAGTGGCCACCCGCGATATTGCACCCTCCCAGTTTCATGTGTTGCCTTAAGCGAACCAGGAAGTCAGGAGAGCTGTGTGGTTATCTTGTTAAAATGCTCATTACAGGAATATTTTTGAGTTTTTTTTACTGCATTCCTCCCTATTATTGGCACTTCTAATGCCATTCATAAAAACATCGATTTTTAGTGGTAGGTCCACTTTAAGATGTGCTTCTAACTCACAGATCTGTTATTACTAATGTTGGTTATTGGTAGTTGATACAATTCTGTAAACATTTTTAACAATTGTTGATATATTAACGTTTATTTTTTGGACTTTATCAATGATGCTGCCAACACCTTGCTTCACCATAGGGATTTTGTTCTTTATATGATTTTTTGTGCTTAATGTACCTCTTTGGTTTTGTTCCCGCACACATGATTTAATGGCTTTGTGATCCAGGGCAGGCGATCGCACGCTATTGCTCAAGCGATCTTCACCCACATTTTTTTTAAGAAACTCCCCCATTGTTAAAAAAAAATTGCGTCCATTTAGAATGAAAGCATGTGATTTTTCTTTTGGGTCAAAAATCGCGTACATTCATGTCTAAGGGGCGCGATCTGAAAAAACAGAAACGTGGCCACCTGTGATCAGAACTCGGGGAGCTGCGATCAGGCCATCAGTTGAGTGGGGACAAGTCCATTCAACTGAATAGACGCGATCAATGCCGATTTCCGCAGCGCTGTTCTGTCAGTCTTGCACTGGGCGAGATTGGGGCCATCTGGCAAAGATCGGAGCCCCGGCAGTGCAAACTCACCAACCTGCGCTGTCCTGGTGGCTAAAATCTTCTGAACTGGCTTCTGCATGACGTCACATCGGTGCAGTGGTAGGAGATTCAAAAGTAAATCGCACTAAAACAGTTTTCTATGGGGAAAACTGTTTTCGGTGTGATTCCCCAGATGTGCCCCTTTGAAGTTAACCCTCTCTCCCCTGGTGTGATGTCACCAGGTCCCTCACAGCAGGGAAGAGAGGGTGCCAAAGGGAATTGTACTGGATATAGTGATAACTGTATCCAATACAATTCAAAGTAAAAAAAACTAAACACAAAACACAATTCCAATTGTAATAAAAAATTTATTATAAAGAAAATATAAATACAAACTTTTTTTAAATCTATCATACAAAATAAGTATTTTAGAGATTTTATAATTCAAATGATTCATTTTATAGTTTTGTTTTTAAATGCATTATTTTTAGACATAATTGTGTGTTTCAAACATTATTATATTCAGGATGTCTCCTAGACCCTTGTACGGACATATTTTGGGAAGTAACAGGCCTACAACATAACAAAAAAAAATACATTTAAGTCTATGGTGCGCTTTTGGAACAGAAATCTGGACCTCAGCAGCACTAGGGAAGTTAAAGTTAAAAAATCTTTCAATTTTATTTTAATAGATCAAAAGGCCATTAAAAAGCTTTAATCAGACCACAAAGCCGGATTAATTGGTAGGTTCCATCATTTATTCTTCACCACGTTCTGCCGCCGTGGGCTTTTTACAATGAAAAATGGCCAACTCAACCAATGCTTCTGGAATCAAACAAAAACATATTTCCACAATATATCCAAAGTGCATGTGCTCATCTTATGTAACATCTAATTAGTCAGAAGGAGGCATACCCCAGGTGTCTCACAGTATACATGTGCATCTAGTGAATAGTGGTGAGATTACATGAATGGTTGACATTTGGTTTAATTTATAAATTATTCATACATTATACATTATACTTTTACTGCATTAATTAAAATTTAAATAATATATATATATATGAAATAATTAAATAACTATAAGAATTCAATTACAATAAACGAATACTTAATTAAATCAATCATATTAATCTCTTACCATGATTTTGGCCTTTTTCATTGCTTTTAAATATGTTATAAAGTGCAAATGTGCATGTGCTATTGTGTCTCAGTGCATATACCTTATTCTTGTCAATTTATCCTTATGATTGCTTCAATCATAGTTTAAACACCTACCTGTTTAGGTCATTATTACAATTGAGTCTTGCATCTATATTAATTTAGTCCAACTATACACCGAGATAAGCAAAGATACTTCACTCCTTCTAGTGGTGAAGAGACGCATTTCACTAATTAGTGCTAAACTAACTAAACTATCTAAACTAACTAACTAACTAACTAACTAACTATCTAAACTTAGAATCAAAGGCCCCCCTCTCAAAGGGAGAAGCCTTATCCCAGCTTCTCACATCTTACCCCTGGTGGAGAGTGTCAGCTGTAATTCCAGAAGCATTGGCAGTTTCTTCTTGAAAAAGCCCATGACGGTAAAACACGTAGAAGAATATCTGCTGGAACCCACTAATCAAACCTGCTTTGTTGTCTGATAGAAGCTTTAATAAACTATGGCCATTTAATGATTTTGTAATAATTGAAATAACAAGCGATTTGTATATGTGAAGTCTCCTAGGGGCAGAAAATTTTTTTTTAGATATTGAAACTTATTCGACAATGACAATGACTTTAAGCATACATCCAAATCAACCAAACAGTGGCTTCAAATGACATAAATGATGATGTGCAGGGTGACAGACTTTGACTATATTTGCCAGGAAGAGAAGTCATATGTCCAGTCAGACTGAATGATGTAATTAATTCAAAAAGTGCTTCAACAAAGTAATAGTTTAAGGGTGTGCACACGTAAGAAACATAAGATTTTTATAGAATTCTACAGGTGATGGGTCACGTTAAAGGTGAGAAAGGGCTTAGCTAATTAAATTATTTAAAATATTGACTCTACCCTAATTGTGCAAAGAAATATGTTACCATCCTACTTCTCTCCTGTGCATACAGCTTGCCATCTTTTATACTAACATTCTTATTTTTTTTTGTTTTCTTACTACCCATTGTTCCAGTCTGTTTCACATATCCATTGTCATACCCCTGCATTCCTTTCCTAGACATAGTACCCCATGTTCAACTTTCTTGTGGTGTGCATTCTGTACTGCCATACAGTCCACTTCTGTGTTGGTTTTCAAGTAATTAACCATCCTCCACTGCATAAAATTTTGGTGGCCAGATAAAAACCTGCCAATGAAAAGTGAGTATTACCGTAAAATAGTTTTGTGCTGTGCTGTCCCAAATAATTATGTACAACAGAGTTTCAAAACATGTTATAGAAAACTAAAACTAGTAATGTGTTTAATTTGGAAGTCATATTTATTGAAATAAAAAGCTATTTCATTCAAAATCATCAAAAACAAGTTACATATTAATATAGGATCCTATATTTGATAGCAGCTTCACAATTCATGCATCCAATTTGTCAGAAGAGCCCCCCAGAGCTGCTCTTTGGATGTAAACTGCCTACCACCCTCACAGAAATGTTGCTTGAGGATTCTCCAAAGGTTCTTCATAGGATTGAGGTCAGGGGAGTATTGGGGGTGACACCATGAGTTTCTCTGCGTTTTATGCCGATAAAACAAAACACATACATGCTATTTAGTCAATAATGCATAAAACTACAAATACTCTAAAGATACAGCTGAACAAATCTTATTTTGTTATTATTTATGGTAAATGCTATGGAAAATTCAGTTTTTCATTTTGGAACATTTTTACTGCTTGTGTTATTGTCTCACATTTTTCAATTAAACTGTCAAAAGTCAATATACTTTCACATCCTGGCAGCTCTGAAGAAAGACTTATGTCAACATCGCTGCCATCCAGCGGAAATCCCAGCAGAGACTCTTCTTCCTCCGTCAGCTTAAGAAGTTTGGCATGGCAGAGGAGATTCTATCTAACTTCTACTGTGCCACCATTGAGTCGATCCTAAGCTCCTCCATCCTCGTCTGGTTTGAGGGCGCCACCACTAAGGACAGAAGAAAACTCCAGA
>CM070036.1:82998694-83018895 GCA_036250615.1 Ptychadena robeensis | reverse complement strand
GATCGGATGATGAATCGATCGGACATGGAATCCGACACGTGTATGGCTAGCTTAAGGGAACAGAATAATAATCATAAATCAAACTTTCCCATTTTAATACTTGGTTGCAAATCCTTTGCAGTCAACTACAGCCTAAAGTTTGGAACGTAAAGAAATCACCAAAATTCTTTGGTTGCTTTTGCAGTATACTTTGGGTCCATCTGCACCGTGAAGTGCCATTCAATGAGTTCTGAAGCATTTGGCTAAATATGAGCAGAATATGAGCAGATAATATTACCCAAAACACTTCACTATATCCTTCTGCTTTTGCATTCCATTGGCAGCCATACATGCCCATGCCATGACACATGCCCACGCCATGACACTAACACCACCATGTTTCACTGATGAGATGGTATGCTTAGGATCATCAGCTGTCCATGGGATGTTGCTCCAGAACTGTGAAGGCTTTTTAGATGTTTTTTTGGCAAACTCTAATCTGGCCTTCCAATGGTATACATCTTGTGGTGAACCCTCTGTATTCACTCTGGTGAAGTGTTAATGTTATTGACCTTGACAAACATACACCTACCTCCTGTAGAGTGTTCTTGATCTGGCTTTTTTGCTCTTTTTGCTATTTCTCTGATGAGTTTGTTTTTTGTTTTTTCAGCCTAATGATGACTTGCTTTACTGATAGTGACTTTTGATAGCTTTTTGGATCTCATCTTGTGGGTTGACAGCAACAGATTCCAAATTCAAATAGCACACTTGAAATGAAATCTGTACCTTTTATCTGCACATTGTTATTGAGATAAAAAGGGAATATCAATATATTAAACTGACAGTCTGCAGTTAAAGCACATTGTGTTTGTTTCATTTCAACCTAATCGTGGTGGTGTATAACCCCTAAAATGTTAGAATTGTGTCAATGTCCCAATATTTATGAACCTGACTGTATGAATCAGCTCTACATAATCAGAGAGGGGTGATATTGAATATTCTAGATCAGAGGCGTGGAAATCAAATACTCAGAGGCCAAACTAAAGGACTCGGACAACATTGATATCTATTGAAAAAGATTTCTACAATTGTAGGCGTTTTTCCATCTTGTTAAATATATCGACGAACATAGCAACTCTAGGGAGGTCAGTGAGAAGTGGTCCTGGTCCATCAACAAACTAATTGCCATGATTTATTAATTCTTGTTTTAACAGATTTTTGTGTTTATTTAGCTATGCATTTTTCATTTTTGTGTGTTTCACACAGGATAACTACTGGGAACAATGCAGTTTTACTGCTGTTCTTTATCATTTTACTGCTTGCACCAAGTTGGGGTGAGGGCAGCAAGGAAACAACTGTTGCATGCAGTCATTGACAATCACTGTCACTACACATATAATCTTTCCCCAATGCTTGAAGTATAATTTAAAACAAGTTTTATTATGTGTGGACCTTTATGTCCTAATGGTACGGACACTACGGCAGCTTGGGGACTTTCAATGCCTTGGAAAAGGCCTTGTCTGGAGAAGAAAAGGTGAGCGCTACCATCAGTCCTGTGCCATGCCAACAGTAAAGCATCCTGAGACCATTCATGTGTGGGGTTGCTTCTTATTAAAGGGAGTGGGCTTTCTCACAATTTTGCCCAAAAACACAGCCATGAATAAAGAATGGTACCAAAACACCCACCAACAGCAACTTCTTCCAAAAATCCAGTAACAGTTTGGTGAAGAACAATGCATTTTCCAGCACGATGGAGCACCGTGCCATAAAGCAAAAGTGATAACTAAGTGGCTCGGGGACCAAAACATTGAAATTTTGGGTCCATGGCCTGGAAACTCCCCAGATCTAAATCCCATTGAGGCGGGTGGACAAAAAAAAACCAACTAATTCTGACAAACTCAAAGAAGTGATTATGAAAGAATGGGTTGCTATCAGTCAGGATTTGGCCCAAAGGTTGAAAAAGAAGGGCCAACACTGCTAATACTGAAGTGCTTATAATTATATTTCAGTACATGGCAGAAGCAAATGCAACAAAGATCTAAAAGCAGTCTAGCAGCAAACTTTGTGACAACTATTATTTGTGTCATTCTCAAAACTTTTGGCCAGGATGATAAATACTAGCATCACAGTAAAATTATTTATTCTTTAAGCTACTTGACAAAACTGTCTTTAAAAGTTTTATACACCAAAACATTTAAGTTAATTGGCTTTTCATAAACACATTTCAAACTGAAACATGTTTTAAAAGTAAATTGTGCTGTATGTCATTTCATATCTGAAGTTACGAATGTAAACTCAAGTTTGTTAGAATTTCAATTTGTACTGACTGCCTAAGCTCAGCTCTTTTTAAGATTAGTATTTAAATTTTGCATTTACACAGTTTGTTGCTTTCCCTTTCTTTTTATTTGCTCTGTTAAATGCAGCCTACCGCAGCGAAATATGGGGAAAAAATAAAGCACAGGTAATTGAAAAAATAGCTCAGTGGAATAAAGTGTTATACTTTGAATGCTAATGCACACCATATAAAACAAAGTTGTGTAAATAACATTAGAATTTATATAACCAATACTTTCCATCTTTGGTGAAGTATTCCATTACATTACAAATAAAAATGTGTTTATTTAGTCAATTTAATCTAAATGAAACTAAAGACATTAAAATGGTCTTTGAGAAAAAGTTACATTTACTCCTAAATTAGCTAACTATTGTCATGCATTTTTTTACTTGTATTCAAAATAATTTAAATTATTTTTGCATAAATTAAATTTGTAATAAAGTGAAAAAAGTAAAAAGGGGAAACTGAAAATAGAAAATGCAAAAATGTATGCCCTTATATCAGTTTTCTTGATGATAACATGTTCAAGGGCTTTGCAAAATAACAAAAAACCTAAAGGCAGCTATTCAGACTTTTGCAACCATCTCCGATACTTACTAATGTTTCCTTTCCAAAACCCTATCTGACAGTTGCAAGTCATAAATCATTTCAAATGCTATTTCGCTTAAAATATTCATCATTATTTTCATACTTGTGACAATAATCAGTAAAAGCATTAAACATTATCTTGGAATTAAATTCATTTTTAATATATCTCCTTAGGTAGTTCAATTGTAATTTTTTTTAAATTTGTTTTGCGGATCAGATGCTCCGCTGTATAGGGTGCTTCCTATACAACAGAGCAGCTAATGGTCCAAAAAATACGCCATTTTTTTTCTGTAACAAAATTTTTTTTTGGTTCTCCTCACCAATTGAACTGTTTCTGGCATACTCTTCAATTAAAGAAGACAGCATCATGTTGCCACGTTTTCTTTTATCAGGGAGCCATGTGCAGCACCCTATACAGCAGCACCCTTCTTATAGAGAAATAATGGCGCTGTTCTACTTTAATATTAGTAAAGGACATGCAATTGTGGGATTACAAATTACATGGAGAGTTAAACTAAACACAGGAGCTGCAAAGTTTGATTTGGCACAGATCAAAAATTTAAAAAATTACACAAATGTTGTCCTGTCAAAACAGGTCAACTGGGGTTTCCAAGGTAAAGAAGCAAATAAAAAGAATGTTATTGTGCTGTACACATAAGGATTGTTTTCAAACTTTTATTAGAAAACTAATCATTAAAAATCATTCATACATTTGTCAAAATTTATTACCTATCCAGTCTCTTAGAAACCTCCTGGAGTGAAAAGGGGGCTCCCCACCTAGGTGCACCCTGTTCCCTCCTCACAATCAGAGGCCTCCCCCCCCCAAAAAAAAAGGAGGTAGGAAAAGATCAGGCTGTAGTGCTCCAGCTATGCTCTGACATGTTTCTCCGTAAGGCTTTTTCAAGGAATGAACTTGGGCACTACGAATTTTGACAAATTATTTCTGAAACTGATCAATAAGGAGATCATAAATATAAAATGGATGGGTAAGGGTTATAAATAGATTATTTTAAAATAAGGACCATCAAGGGTTAAGCTATTGTTTTTTGAAGGAAATAGAATTGAAATAAAGTGATTGAGATTTAAAAAGGATAGAAGAAAATTTATATTATGACATTACTTAAATATAGTAGAAATTCCCCTGAAAAAGAAGGGATTCCAGACGTGTACGGTCAACGACTGGACCTCCATGTGCCCCAAAAAATTCAGGAGAGTTCAAGGGAGAACCAACCACAGAAGGTATTAACTGATAAATACATCAATAAGTAAATGTTTTCTTACTTTTTAAATATGCTATATTGATTAAATGTAATTCCTATTCCTATTCGATTAGATGTCATTCCTTGAAAAAGCCTTACAGAGAAACATGTTAGAGCATACCTGGAGCACTACAGCCTGATCTTTTCATATCACCTTTTTTGGGGGGGGGGGAAAGGGGGGAGGGCCTCCAATTGTGAGGAAGGAGCGGGGTACCTAGGTGTGGAGCCCCCTTTCCACTCCAGGAGGTTTCTAAGAGACTGGATTGGTAATCAATTTTGACAAATGTATGAAGAGAATTTTTTACATGAATTTTCTAATAAAAGTTTAAAAACAATCCTTATGTGGACAGCATATTTATGATTTGATACCCCACCGATAGGGGAGGGGGGGCTGGAACAGCATTCCAGCAAAGGGAAAGATTAAACAGAAAGTGGATCTCCCAAAAGCCTATGGCATAAGCACATTCTTCAATTGATTGTCACAGATTCGTCTGCTTGCAAAATGTTCGCATCTCATTAATTGAATCACTGAAGTCCTTCAGCATTTCTACCTTCTTGGCTGTATTCTGCCTTCTCCAATACAAGTGTGCAAGAATGACCTCAACACTGTAAACTTGCTGTGGGTTTATTACTCCCAAAAAAAAAACAGAAACAGCATGAGAAGTTAGATTGGGCAAACAATGGCTTTATGTAAAGCAATATATATATATATATATATATAAGGAAATCCACCGGCAGATAATCTAATATAAGTTAGAAGAGTTAAATAGATCTTTTCCCACATCCACCATGCACCTATGGCATTTTGGAGTTGGGGACAGACCTGTCAACCTTCCAGTTTTGCCCGGAAAGTCAAATTTTTTATGTGGCTTTCCCAGCCAAATCCTGATTTCAAGAAATTCCATATTTTTGGCATTTCGCTGATCTAGCAGGGAGAGGATGTTATTCCCCGGGGTGGGACATAAGCAGGGAGAGTAACGCCCTCTCCATGCTAGATCAGCCGAGAAGTAAGCCCGGTACCGGAAATGGCATTAGTGACGCCACTTCCTATATGTAGAACACTGAAGAACCAAGATTAGTATACTGGAACTTACGTCACTGACGTCACTTCCTGTATGTCCCCCGTTTTTGACAGCTATGGTTTGGGAGGATCTGAATTGTATTAATATTTTTGAAAATTCTTGACTAGACGATTATGTAAGCTAAAATGTAAAAGAAATTGAAGCTGGTCATTGGTTTAGGGAGCATCATTCATAAAAAAATATTAAAAAGAAACCTTTGAAAAAATTTTAATTGTCAAAAATGTTATGCCTATTAAAAGAAAATTGTGTAAAATGGTTGGTAACTAAATTAGTATTTTGAAACTTTGTTTTTTTTTACAATTTTACTAAATATATATATACAAAAATGTATACTTGGATGTGTATTCCATTATTTGTATTCACAACAGATAATGCACAATGCACTTGTTTGTCCCATTTGACATTCTTTTCTAAAATAATTTCGTTTTTTAGTGTTGGGCAATCATCTCTGATCGCAGACTTTATTATTTGCTAGATTTATTCAGGCAATCTCTCAAGAATGGCTCTATTTTAAATTTTCCATTAGTCACTGATCATTGAGATTTAGTAATAGCTACACAGTAATTCCTTTAGTTGGGTAGGATTTCACTTCTTCATTTTGAAATAGAATGATATTGCAATGTTATTGTTTCCTGCATTCACTTCAACTTAGGCGCATACATAAAATTTCAACAAAAAGGACTCTGTACACTAAATAATATATTGCTATATCTAATAGATTCCAGGATTCCTGGAGCACAGAGAACTGCAGTATAAATATACACTGTATAGCATTTAGAATAAGCTGCATGGAGTGATGGATTTTACTAAATGTGAAGAATCCTATACTTGCTGTTTGGTTTACTCTTCAATATTCTAAAATCTTGTATCTGTTTTGCATTCATTAGTTAAAACACCAGAAGGGTTCCAGCTCTCAGAAATCTAAAGATAGCCATAGACAGTATGATTCCCGTACAATTCTCTTGCGGGGCGACTGCAGCCTGATGATGTAATCACACCGCAGCCAGTTGCTCAGAGGATTGGCAGGCACCCTTTGTGTGCCAGACATTACTTTGGATGGGGCACTGGTCATCCAAAGTAAGCAATCAGCTAGGAATTTACCGACATGTCAGATCACCGCTTGATCCAACTTGAGGTGCAATCCGTGTCGATCTGTCCAGGTGGGTGCACTCAAATTGCAGCCTAGCGACCGCCGAGCGATCAGCTGGAACGTGCATGGCGGTTGATCGGCCAAAAAAAAAACATGCAACATGAAAAGACCTGGACGTCCACAGTGGTGAATGATGGCAGAGTAATTTCGATGGTAATATAAAAATGCTTTACAACGCAGGCAACCAAGTGTACAGAGGTTAGGATGTCACAAAGTAAATACAGAGTGTACACTACAAGGTGCAAGTCACTACAAAAATAGAAAAGACTGTTCAATGCATTATAATGAAATATAATAAATTGGGAATAACAGAAACTTAAGTTGTAGGCTACATAAAATCAGGGCCAGCACACAGAAGTATCCAGTTTTCTGGAAAGTTAACTTTGTATGGCCTTCAGATTCGTTTACAAAAACTGTATGCACAATGGATGCCAAGATGATGGAACTTGCCAGCCGCCTGCATTGTGCCAAATGTAAAGTTGGGGAGCGGGATTGGGGTGTAGTGTTGTTCTTCAGGCATTGGGATTGGTCCCTTGGTTTCAATGTTCCCAACTTAGTGGGAACAGTTTAGAAATGGCTCTTCCTGTTCCAAAATGACTGCACACCAGTGCAAAAAGCAAGGAGCATAAAGACACAAAAGAGAATGATTGGTGGGGAGTAAAGATGGTTTGGAAATTTTGGCTAGATGAGCAGACTGTGCTACACAAAGGAATTTATGATTTATGACTCCAAGTTGCCCCAAACAAGTCCAAATAATCACCCCTACCACAACTGTTCTTGACAGTTAAGTTTACGAAGCATTGTACAGGTGATTTGTGAAAAATAAGAATATCATCCAATAGTTGTGTACTTCAGTAACTTAACTTAAAAGGTAAAACTAATATAAGAAATAGACTGATAACATGCAAAGCGAGATATTTTAAGACTGTATTTGTTATAACTGTGATGATTATGGCTTACAGCTTATGAAAACCCCAAGATCAAAATTTCAGAAAATTAGAGTATTGTGAAAAGGTTCAATATTCTAGGCTCAAAATGTCACACTCTAATCAGCTTACTAATCCAAACCCCTGCAAAGGGTTCCTGAGTCTTTAAATGTTTTTTTCAGTTTGGTTCAGTAGGATTCATAATCATGGGAAAGACTGCTGACCTGACAGTTGTACAGAAAACCATAGTTTGTGCTATGGTTTTCTGTTCTGTGTGAGGAAGTTTAACCACCCTAGCGGTCGGGACGGCACCATATCATCCAGCGCTGCTACTGCTACTATAGCACTGGACGAGATGGTGCAATCTGTATCTGTGAGAGATGCAGGGAAAGAATTCCAGCCACAACACATCCATCTAGGTGTTGGAACAGTGGGTGAGCACGTCGGAAGATATGCTCCAAACTATGCAATCTGATCATTCTCCTGAATAGATGCAAGACTCTGGCAGACAAACTGGATGATTTGGAGAATCATTCACGGAGCAAAACCTTTGCATTATTGGCCTTCCAGTGTCATATAAACCAGGTGAGCTGGCAAATTTGTGTTAAACCATCATCCCTAAAGCTCTGTGATTCAATTAATCTTGCATTGTGGAACAAGCCACCGGATGGTGCCACTGAATGCAAATCCCTGTGCCCAGTAATTGTCCGCTATTGGACGTTATTGATAAAGTCACAATTCTTTGTGCCTACAGAGCAAAGCACCACCTAGCGATGGACAGATGCAAGCTTTTCATCTTTTCCGACTACTCCATTGAATTAAGGAGGGCATTTATCAAAGTTTGCCACAGCCTGGTACACCAACATATTACATTTGACTTTTAGTTTCCAGTCACACTCCACATGACCACTGTATGAGGACCCAGGAGACGTTACTTTATTTAGCTGCCTACTAGCTATTGATGTTTACATTCTAACTTCAAGGGATGTACAGTTGTGAGTGAACTTATTTCCTGTTCACTTTCGTCATGACCCTCCAGACCAAGGTGCCACTTTGAGAAAAAAGGGACTCCTTTCTAGGAGGATGCTGAAACATTTTTGCACTATACACATTGGAGCTTCTATATGGCTCCACGGGCTGCTGTTTTTAGTTATTTTTTCCTTTTTTATTGTTGTTTCTCACTCTGCTTAAACTTTAGAAGATCTGATGCTCTCAACTGGAGATGGTATGGAGCTCAGATGGAACACAAATCTCCTTACCTACCCTGGATTTTATCTGCACTGGTAAGCCTATTATTTACATTTTATTCTACAACCACATCACATGGAACTTCAAAGGTCTACATTCCCTACAACTAAAACACTTGAAGTTCAAACCCAACATAGCCCTACTATGGGAATCCCCTCAGTCGGCTGTAGAGCTGGCCATTGATGTCACGATCCATGGCCGGCTTGTAGAACACTCCTCACAGCGTGGTCACCTCACCACGCTGCGAGAAGTCGCCTTCAGAACTGTCAGGAATCCTGTGTGCTCCACCAACACACATGATTCCTGTCAGATTGTAGTCAATTAACTTGATTGTAGCCAATTAACTGCCTGCAGCAGGATCAGCCACAAAAAGAACCATCAGGACGGATCCGTGTGTGATCTGACCTGCCGGCTTTTTTGGTCAGATCTTCAAGGTTGGCTCCCCTGTAGTTGTGGCTGACCTTTATGTGTTTGGCGGGAGCAAGCATGTCGGTCGGTCGCCTGCAACTATGGCCAGGAATTGACCCGTCTATGGGGGGCTTTAGGTGCTTAATCTCTCTACTGCTTAATCATAAGCATAATGAAGAGGGGTCATTTAGCATCAATTATAGCTAAATGTTTGTTTTTTATACATATTTTGTAAAGTTAGACCAGGTCTATAACCATTCAACCCATGTCTATGCAAATCCCAATATGGGATTATCTTGTTGGTACCAGGCAAAGAAGCAGGTGGATACCTTAAAGGTCAGGAGTGGCAGTGTCCAGGAGCATCAGCTACGTCCAATATCACTAGTACTCTTATACTTGAGAAGGATGAGCAGTTAAATACTTCACCTTCCTTCCTATAATGTAGCTCAATTACTTTCAAGGCTCTTTATTATTCTTTTCTATTGTATGTGTTCAAAGGCAATTAATCGTGGAGGGAAAGATAAATCTGAAAGCTAGCTAGTTAATCAAGCTAAATATATTCAAGCAACTATTTGTAGTGTGATAGATTTTTTAGAAATTTTTAACATTATCTTTGTTAACGCATTGTTTGCATCCAATGGTAGCAGAATCAAAGCTGCAGTAAATTTTGTGTTTCTTACATTTTCATTTACAAAATAAATCACATTTAGACATTTAATTCTGTGCATGAGTGGGACTTCATAGACTAGAAAAGGCTGTGTGTTTTAAAGATTCCTAGGGGAATGCAAACCTCTCATATGACAAAATACTGTGATAGATTACTCAATGACTGTTTCTGAAAAATATGGATGCCAATTAGGTAATTATGTTGCTTTCACATACATCTGTCTTTGTACTGGGAACGACTTGTCTAAAATAGCAGTATCTGTTTGACATTTTAAAAAAAATGTGTCATGAACACATAAAAATTCAGAAGCATTTCAAAGCTTGTAATGCAGAGGCTTGCTTGTTAAACCTATTTTATGTGATCAACACATTTTCTCTTCATTCTGATGTAAATGGTTCTATTTTCTATGCCCACTTTGCTTTCAGACATTTAAATTACTACTTTCTATCATGGTGAAATGACATTTACAGAGTTGTTTCTATGTGTCACATAAAAAGGCTACCAAAAAAATAAACTTTTTATTGATGTTGAACTACGGACAAATGAAAAAAAAAAAATGAAAAATCAATGAATGGAGTTGCATACATATTAAATACAATCAGTAAGAGGCCATTGCTGTGGTTAATTAACCTTCCTGGAAGTGTGGTTTTAAAATTTTAACAGATTACAATGGAAATACAAAATACATTATGCAATTGCATGCATGCAGCAGACAGTTGCAAATCCCTTCCCTTCCCTTCATTGTTGATGCAGTGCAGCTGAGAGACAGAAGCCAGATGGCCATCTCTAGAGGGCACCTTTGGTTCATCTGGATCAGATAAGTCATCCCAGGTGGAATCGAAGTTACTCGTTTTGGTAATTAAACCTACATGGAACAATATTTGGGATTATTACTAGAAAAAAGGAGTAAAATAGCTACTCTGACAGCTATTTCTCATATGAACACTCCAAACATCCATAAAATGTCATAACTATACCATAACATATATATTACACATGGTGACAATTGCCCAATATACCCAACAACTAATGGTACAGTCATCTAACTGCAGCAAACATCTTTTCCTTACTTACATTTACTCAAGTATAAACCACATTTTCAGCAGCCAAAATGTGCTGAAAAAATAACGTTTGTCTTCTCCAGTCAAGAGATGTAAATCACCACATTTCACCAGCAGACTTTGTGAGTAAATTGCAAAGCCCCTGAACATGGTATTGTAGGAACATTTAACAAAAATATATTGCGCATGTTACTATTGCATAAATTATTACAATTTTGAGTTGACTTTGAACTGACTTTAAAAGTTCCTACAATACTGCCCTACATCCCCAACAAATTTGGTTATGATACCATGTTCAGGGGCTTTGCAATCAACTCAAGAATCAGCTGGTCAAAATGTCACAGTCATAATAATGACATCTGTGTGTTTCTGTACCTGCATTTCCCACCCTCAATTTATGCGCAAGTTTTTCTGTTTTCCAGGTCTGCTTGTAATCAGATCGGCTTATACTCATGTATATTTTGTAACCCATATTTGTGGACTACTTTCCATGTTACCATATTCTTAAAGTAATTAAACCTCAATGTTCTAATGATCGTTAATTTACAAATTTATATTTCATGATGAGATTATGATTATCACCTAAAATAATAATTGTCTTAAATAACTACATCTTTCTGCATAAATCATTAATTTGAGCTTATTTTCATGGTGGTTGTAGAATTTGAATAATTCCAATTATTATAAATTATATATAATAAAAAATATATATAAAAAACAACTATTCCCATTTCTCAAACAATTATGTCCTTTTTGACTGTCGCTGAGCTTCCAATTATCAGGTTTTCTCCCCCACCACAAAAAGGAGAAGGGACGAGAGACAGTTGGAATTAAGTAATTAAAGCTAAAGTTGGCCATAGACTCTTCGATTTTTTCGTACAACTCCTGACCGCTCGATCATTCACAAATTGTTGTAAAATCATATGAAAAATTGAGCATTGATCGGACATCAGGTTTTTTTGGTCAATCTATTGGAAATCAAAAGACATTATTATTTTTTTACTTCCCTTTGGATCGACCCATGCAGGCCTTATCACAATTTCCTAATTTCCAATCTATTTTTTTATGTAGCCGATCTTTAGTTATATCACCGATGATAAATCAGCGATAAACCATATGCCAAACATGGTGCGCTTTTTGATCGTTGTACAACATATGTCCGAAGACTCATTCATATGTCCCAATTATCCCTATAATGTGGGGCTTGGCTGGCAAGGCATGTGACAGACATGAAGTACAAGGAGAGAACACGTCCGCCTTTAGATTCTAAAATATTGCTGATGGAAATATGATCTTTTCTTGATTTAAAATTCATACATCATCCACATACAAATAAGTAGAATTAGCTTACATCTAATAAGATATTCATATAACGAATAACAATAAATTATTATGTGTGCATCAGTAAATCAATTAGGCATGCAAATAACAAGTCATTGCTATTTTCTAATATTGATTAAGCATTTTTTATACTTTATTTGTATTCATTAAAGCCATAGCTTTGTCTTCTCAAGCAGATCATCTTAAACACACCTGCAACACATAGATGTGTTTTCTCTGCATTTCTGGGTGACTAAATATGTGTATATGGCGTGATTTAAATAATTTGCTGTACTATTTAGAGGTGAATTTAAGTATTCATGAAGCCACCAGTTCTAGAATCAATAAAACAAAGCTGTATATTGTATAACATATGTCATGTTATTCTTTTGCAAATGGATTACATTGACACATACAATGTATTTCAATAGTCTGCAAATTACCCTATTTTCCGGTGTATAAGACGACTGGGTGTATAAGACGACCCCCAACTTTTCCAGTTAAAATATAGAGTTTGGGGTATACTCACCGTATAAGACTACCCCTTCCAACGCACATCAAATGAAAAAAACATCAGATTTGTGTTCAATATGTTAATTTTTATTCTTATGACATGGGCAAACTGCCTGCAAGTCACGGGAAATCCACCGGCAAATGTGTCGGCGCGTGTCATTTTTTTGTCCAGCTCAGGGAAACCGCAGTGGACCCAGGGCCTTACATATGTCTACTCTGACTTTCAATTCCCAGATCTCCAACAACCTTAAAAGTCCTATTTCTTTGAGTAATTTACATTCTAATTTCACACCCCTAACTGCAACCTTTCATATTAATGTTTCCCTGCGGTTATCCAAGTGACATGCATTGTATACATTTAATTCATAGAATTCTGGCAATCAAAATGTCACATGATACAGTAAAGGAGTTTTAATGTGTTTGAGCTGCAATACCAGTTTTAGCCACTGGAGCCACAGTGAGCACTTTAGTGAGCATGTGGGCTTCATCTCACACATTGAGGAGGGAGAGAGGAACGGGGGATAAGGGGGCACTTCCGATGTATGACAGGCAGACTACTCTGGCTCAGAAGTTTCAGCACTCGCCGTATAAGACGACCCCCGACTTTTGAGAAGATTTTCCTGGGTTCAAAAGTGGTCTTATACGCCAGAATATACAGTACTTGCTTTCAATCATGCTGTTTTATGCTTTGGGAAATGTCTTTACTGGATGTATTTTCTCTACCAAAACTACCACACGGTGCAAACATTCCATTATAGAAGTAATTTAGTGATACACGCTGCTCATTTTTGTGTATAAACAACCAGTGAAATGTTTTAGGACAACCCAATTTTTTCAAGTTTTATCTGAAATTCAACCAGTTCAATGCATAGCCTGCAATGATACAAAGGTAAGCGGAGAACTACTGGAGGTTAAGTAATTCCATTTGTAAGTTTTTTAAGTTTTGTAAGTTGTAAGTTTTAGTTGATAAATTATTAAATTGACAGATAATATACTGGAATTGTTTTATAAAATATGGAGGAAATAAAGAAGGGAAAACTAAAGAATGACTTTCATGCCCTTTCATACTAATCCCTTACAAAGTATGGAATGTTTTGATGCTGGATACAATATATTCAAATTTATTTGAAATTTTATGTAACATTATGTTATTTTATGTTTCTTGATATTGCTCATGCAAAAAAAAAACATAATTGCAGAATTTTTCTAGGATGCAAAATACTTAATAGACCATAGTATACATTTTGTGTTTTATATGTCTTATTTCCTAAGAGTACTCTAAGCTGCAGTGCATATGCTTTATGAAAACTAGTCATAGATAGATATAAAAGGGAATTTCAATTTGCCATGATTATTAGTTCAGTAAAATGTGTAGATTTTATGGATACAAAAATGGTGAGAGTGAACAGACCTTTAAAGCCAACCTGCACTGAGAGAAATATGAGGACTGCCATTACTTGCCTATAAAAGTTTTAGTTGCCTATCTGTTGTTGGCTTTATTTCTGAATCACAGACCCTGCAAAAAGCATTAATAATAAAAAAGGCACTTGCTTTCAGTATGAGAGGTTAGCAAATTTAACCACTGTAGTTTGTCAGGGTTCTCCTTTTAGTGAGAGAAGGCAACCCATTTTATCGTGATTTTTAATCATTTTATTGTCTTTGGTAACAGAAAAAAAACATGGTTTCAAAATGTGATCTCATTTCTTTTGCCTAGTGAGGTATTTGTGAATAGAGAGGTTATTTGGAGAGTTTAACTGTGACTTTTGAGAATATTGAGTATTTTGAGATTCTAGTGGATATGTTGCTGATAGCGACATACAGATTATCCAATGATTCTGTTAAAGCAGAAAGGAGAAAATGGACAATTGTAGAGTTTGTATAATGATTTAAATTATTTAAAACTTTTACTTACTGTATGTATTTACTTTTCTATGTTGTCTTTTTTTTCCCCTGAATTTCTTCTCCTCTAATATTAGCTTGGTACTCCCCAAACGATCCTTGGAGACAGTTTAATGCTATGCTACTGCTTCTCTCACTCTGTCTCAGTTGCAATTTCAATAAAAGATTAAATTTAATGTTTCTTGAAATAGGTGGTATATAGGTGGTATATAGTATTAAGCGTAGATATTCGTACTGAACCCAGTCCCTGTCCAATTCTAAATCAGAAATAGGTGGATTTTTAAACGGGTTAATAATTTATTTTTCTGGGATCATGTTTTTACCCCTTCATAATCGTCCAAACTGAGGAAACTGACAATTGCATTGCTCCGTGACCCCGGGCACCCAGCTGAACAGTTTGTACACTCCCTTCTCCCTATATAGAGCCTAAAACACTCTTTTTATCATATTTTTTTTTCTCCAAGAAAACAACTGAGCCGTTCTTATAGACGTTGTGGGCTGGACAACCACCTCCATACTTAAATTTATAAGAAGTACTTTTTAATTATGCTACTACTGCTACTGTTGAGATCAAATTTTTCATGCATGTTGGAGCTCTGGCACACCCCTAGCATTTCTGACTACACCATCTCGTCCAGCGCTGTCCTGTGAGTACTGCTATGAGATAGTGCTGTCCGGCGAAGATCAGAGCCCGGGCAGCGCATACTTACAGTTTCTGACAGTTCTACTGTCATCTGAACTGCCTAAATTATTGAACTCATTCTAAAGTATGCTAATTTCATATTTGTAGTACCAGTACTTTTAGTCATATGCCTCAAACATTAAAACAGACCTATACTCTATGTCCGTCATTGCCAAATATATCGGTATTTTGAGCATTTGCGAATATCTTGAATATGTTGGCGGATTTTCACAATTTTGAATATTCGTGGTATGGCCATGAATGGTGAAAATAATACTGGCATTGCGAAAATAAACATAGCATTTGACCATTCATGTCGAAGATATTCACAATGCGAATATTATTTCACAATTGCAATATTTTCGCAATGCATGATCATACCATGAATATTCACATTTAAGAATATCGAATTTAATATTAGTAGAATTATTTGTGAAATATCTCAAATTCAAATATTGCCTATGCCGCTCATTAGCTGAACTCCTTAAGCAACAAACAACCATACAAGTATTCATTTTTAAGTCCAGGACCCCTTTCACTAAATTGAATAAATATTGACCTCCCAAAAAACATTCTTTACACATTCTCCAGTAAGACAGTAATATCCAGTGATATTTGTAAGTGTTTGAAAAGTTGTACATTTTTCATATCAATAAAAACAATAATTACTTCTAAATGAGATTAAATTACCATATGTTTTGGAAAACAAAATGTATGCTGCTTGGATTCTAATGAAAGGTCTGCCATGGAGATAAAAGCAGCAGCTGTACAGTGATTACAGATTCAGAACAGCAGCCATCCACTAAGCAAAGTGTTGATTTTTGCTGCGTTTATTCAGTATGTGCCTGAACCATCTCATTATATTTTGTCTAATTACACTGAAAAGTCATTCTAAAATGAATTGCATGACATTGCTGTTGCTTCACAATTAACAAAGAAAGTTCCCCAAAGATAAGATGACAGGCCTTTAAAAATGGAATACAAATCTTGACATGTAAAGCTTCTATTTTTACATTGTTGCCAAAGAATATTTTAGAAGAGAAGAACTATATTTAGAGCAGAGACATATCGTTAAAGGAACATTCACAGAAGAAATGTGATTTGTAAGATTATACATCTCAAGTATGATTCGCTATTCAGAAACCATCTGTGCAATCGCTGTAATGTACAATTCCAATGGTTTCGTTTCACTCAAGAAGGAACTAATGATCAAGTATATTAAATGGAAATAACAGGTAAAAGTTAAAAGCTTAGCCTTCTTTTCTAAAATCTAAACACTCACAGTGAGTTGTCCAAGATTTTTTTATATTGAAAAGGACACAAGAAGATTTGGAGGGTAACTCTAATCACTGTTCCCATCCCTTAATTGCTATAGAAAATGGAAGGGATCCCCCGTGGGACTTTAGCTGGAACAGTGATACATGTGTTGACAGGGTCGAGTTAGCATAAAACTATGTTTATTGTAGAAATCTAATCACAAAAAAATATTTTTACAAATACAAGTACCTCAGTGTAGCACCGGACTTGTATGTGGTATATAGTAAAACACACTAAAGTACATTAACAAACAATACATATAAACTAATATCAAGTGCACTGGAGTCTATTACACAATGCCCACAGATAACAGAGTATATTTTAGGCATACATAATACACATATACATTAGAGCAGACAGTCAATGGTGGTATGCATGGGGTGCATGTAAGGCAACATGTTTCGCCGAAAAGGGGCCTGAAGAATAATCTACCATAAACATGGTTTTATGCTAACTCGACCCTGTCAACACATGTATCACTGTTCCATCTAAAACTGGTTTAGCAGTTCCATACATTACATGTATTACATTGACAGTTTATATCAAAGTGCACATGTTGATCAAATCCAAAATTAATCGAGCACTAGTCTGTATAGAGCTTGCTTGACAAGATTTGTAGAACATGATTTTTAAGGACAATAGAACAGGATTGTAATATAGGTGTCTATCAGCTTCTTAAAAATGGAGGCAGCCAACTGCAAGAGTAATATGCAGCATAGTTTACAATAACATTATTTACATAGCAATATTGAAAAAACAATTATAATAATTAAAATAAAATTTTTATGTTGTAGGCCAGTAGCTTACTGAAATATGTACAAACAAGGGTGTACATCCTGACCATAATAAAGTTATAAATACACAATTATGTAAAAATGTATTTAATAAAATAAATCCAAAAATCTACTCAAACAAGAATTCGACGCGACTATTGCACTGAACGAGATGGTGCCGTCCAGTGCAGATCGGGGCACCGGCAGCGCATACTTACTGTTTCGGGCTGTCCCAGTGTCCCTGATGTAACAGGTAGGTTGCTGGAGAGTGGAGAGCTGCTCTTCCCCCCCCCCCGAGTGACATGATGACATCACATGGGGGAGGGGGTGCAGGACATTCAAATGTAAATTGGGCTAACTTCAAAGAGCACATCTGAAAAATTGCCCCAGTGTCATTTCCAGATGTGCTCTTTGAAGTTAACCCTTTCAGAGGGTGCCAAATGGCATTGTATTGGATACAGTGATATCTGTCTCCAATACAATTCAAAGTAAAAACACATAACACATTTCCAATTAAATAAAAATTGTATTATGAAAATAAAAAAACATAAATATGAATACATACTGTTTTGAAATCTATCATACAAAATAAGTGTTTTAAAAATTTTATTATTCAGATGATACCTTTTATTATATATATTTTTAATGTAATTTATTTTACAATTTATCATTCAGATGATACCTTTTATTATATATATTTGTAATGTAATTTTTTGTAATGTCAAACATTATTATATTCAGGATGTCTACTAGACCCTTGTAGGGACATATTTTGGGAAGTTACAGGCCTACAACATAAAATTTTTCAATTTAAGTCTATGGTGCACTTTTGGTACAGAAATCTGGACCTCAGCAGTGTGCTAGGGAGGTTAAAGATCTGTTGGGATGAAAAATTTATATTTTATATTGGCTAAATGATATTCCATGCCCCGCACAAATGCTGCTTCTTGATCAAGCATGTGTTCCAATACTATACAAACATAGCAAGACAGAAAATGCTCCAAGCAACAATTACCATGTGTGTGACCCGTGCTTTACTCAGCTATAAAATAATGTGCTGGGGATAAAAGAAAGCTAAAGATTTTACTTGTCAGCTCAGTAGGTCTATCAGCTTTAAAATAAATAGTATTTCAACATTATCAAGGACATGGTCTTCTATAGTTAATATTAGTTATAGTAATAAAACAAACAAAAAATATCTGTAAAACTTTGCCTCTCACCCAAACTGTGTAATCAGATCTTTAAGGCAGTAAGTGGCATCATTAGTAAATTATAGTGAGGCATGTGCCAAAGTTTGTTTTAACTCTTTCCAGCTACATTTTTTTTTACAAATTTGCTGCTGACCTCTAAAAATGATGTCCTATACAGTTACATTTATGTCCAATATACTGTATGTCAGATGTGTGATTACTATTACTAGCTTTTTTAGATACTTTGTATTTCAGACCATTACTCCGTTAGATTGGTAATCAGTAATTTGCTTACCTTGATGAGTCTGCAGCACAACAACCTTTTTCATAATATTTAAAACCTTAAGTATACTTGGACTGAGAAAACTATGAACTATTCCAATGAAAACTGCCTATCAAAATTATAAGGATATGTTATTTTTTTCCAATACAAAGTCCCCCATACACCTTTAGATCACTCCATACAATTCCCATTAGATCTACCAACAACTATGTAGTATAGTGGCCTCCCTGATGAAAACATACTGATTGAAAGGTTTAGAAAACTTCTCATATTACATGGTTTTGGTAGAACAAAAGTTGATTGTACGGAAATTGTATGGTAAGATTGTAAAGTGTAACTTAGCCCCTTTTTATTTAGGCCTACCAATCAGAGATAGTCGCAGAATGTTAACTAGCTGATTTGACCCTGAACATAGAATAAAGTAAAATTATACATGATTTTTTTATAAATGTTCCTACAACCCTTCCCTTAATCTCCAATTTTGATGCCATGTTTAGAGATTTTGTGATTTACTCAAAAAGCCAGCTTGTCAAAATATTGTAAAAACTTAATGACAATCTACCAATTGGTTTACCTAGTGAGAATCAACATCAGTGCCAAGCAAGACTTTAGAGAGTAGAGGGGTCCATATAGAGCTCCTCAAGAAAAGCATATAAATACATGTGTATTGTAACTTAACCTACATCTCCGACTATCCATTTTATATATGATTTCCACTAAAAGTAGTCTCTGCCTTTGCAGGGTCAGCCAGAATGGCACATTTTTTTGACAAGATAACTTTCAGTGCAAATAAAGTGCAGACATAGTTTTAGATATTTCTGGAAACTAGAAAGTAAAAGCCTCCGCTCGAAATGCGTCCCATTGTTCCTGTTGAGCCCCCCAGCATCTGTAAGCAGGAAGTGATGTCATCCCCAACCAGCAAGTGAGGTCTTCCTGGAAAGCACATGGCCCTGAGAGATCAATCCTTGTAAACCTCTCTTAATGTGAGTATCTTGTCTGTTGTTTTGTTTCATTCTTTTCCATTCCATATTATTTAACCATTACCTTCACCTTACTTTTTATTGGTTGTGCGCCTCTGTCTTTGTTCTTATTTGTATATTACTGTAAGCACTTTTGCATACCAGAAACGTTGATGTTGAAAGCCTGATTGTATTTTTTCACCTACTGTATACTTTGCTCCCCAACCTATTAGATTGTAAGCCTGATCGGGCAGGGTCCTCTACTCCTCCTGGGTCATAACCTGTACCTGTGTGTACTATCCTGTGTTGTATCTCCACTCTAATGTTTTGTACAATGCTGCATAATATGTTGGCGCTAATAATAATAATAACATGGAATTGCACTTGCCCACCTCATTTTGTGTAAATATGTAAATAATGTTCAGGAAAATCTTTTTTTATTGCTGCCTTAAAAAAACAAATCTGATCAGTAGGTTTGTGTTATTTTCTTTAAAACTTTCTCAAGATTACAGGGAGTGCAGAATTATTAGGCAAGTGGTATTTTTGAGGAATAATTTTATTA
>CM070036.1:82988278-82998594 GCA_036250615.1 Ptychadena robeensis | reverse complement strand
GGATGATGTGGTCAAAATACTCATTTGCCTAATAATTCTGCACTCCCTGTATATTGTGAAATAGTCATAATAGGTTAGCACCATAAAACATAAATCATTTTGTTAACTAGCTAATAAAATTATTTAATTTAATAGAGCGTTCAGTAGAGCTACTCATTCTTTTTGTGGTAATCCCCTGTATGTTAATCCTTTACTCATTTATGCAAGTACTCTAGGGAATCAGAACATTTTAAAGATATTTTGCTTTTCCTTTTAGTTACTTATATTTAATTATTCCATATTTCAGCATTTTACAAATGTTTAGAAACACTAATAGCTGTCATTTTCCAAATAATTGATAAGGAGGAAACATTTATGAAAATAACCAAAATGCATTTAACAGTAATTGTGTTTCCATGAATGTTTCATAAACCCACAGTAACGACACAATATTTATGATAACAGTATCACAGTATGTGTGAAATGGGTATCAAAACCATTTTCCTTCAATAATAACCTCTGGCATCAAATGTTCTCAAATGTTTCGATGTACCATTCTGTTGCAATTTGGGCTAACTCTCATACATATGGCTTCCCGCAGAGGTAATCAGGAAGACAATGGGAAACAGTTATTGAGTGACATAAAACTTCAGCCCTACACATGACATTGACCATTTGCCAAAGCTTTATTGTTTCTTTCATATTTTTTAAACAATTGAAAATGTAAAGTGAGCTGGAACAGTTCACAATATGCATGCAGTTTACTCATCATTTATAATGTATCAAACGATAAAAAAATATATAGTGAAGTAAAAAAAAAACATTATAAAAATAATGCCTGGGCAAAATGAAAAAATATCTATCTACAAGTACATTTTCCATGGTTTGTGTTTTTAAAAATGCTACAGGTATAAAACTAAATCCTGTCCATTACCCCAGAAATCTAGAGCGCTTCTGTACTTTTGTTGAAATCATAAATCCTAAGAAATTTTGTCAATAATAGTGTTGATCGAGAAATTTTTTAAGGACCCCGCAGGATCTCTTTTTCAAGGCAAAGTAACATTTCCAAATATGCAACATTATTAACATTATTTGGGCTGTTTACAAATTTACTAGGTAATGTCTCCCCCGATCTCTAGTAAAAATAATTCTTTCACCTGCCGCAATGGGCGCGGAAAGGTCTAGCCGGAGAAAGAATTATAGACTTCTTCTCGCCGGCGGATGGGGTGGGTCGAACACCTGTACTGTTCGCCCGACGAGAAGAAAAGCGAACATTTAATGTTCGCGCCGAACTGTCTGCCCAGCGGACATCACTATCCACGAAGGATGAGGGCAAAAAAGGTCTAACCCGGTACTAGCAAGATGTGCCTAATTAAGTGGCCGGTGAGTGTACATCATACCACTTCCACTGTAAAAAAAAAGTCAAACCACTCACTCAGGCTATTTAAGCCTTCCTGAAGCATCCCCCTATCATAAGTGACCCTTCTCCATATTTTACATATTTTACAGAGACATCTCCATGTCTCCGTCTAACCATAGGATGACCGGTAGTGAAATACTGTAAATCCATTGGTATGAACTATTGTGCACAACTACCAACCTATGTACAGTTTTTGTTAATTGTGGCCTGTACTGTGTATATTACATGTATGCCTAATCCTTTTCATTATTATTAGACATGTTTGTGTATATAAAAATATTTATGCATATTTATAAATCAAAATTATTTTTTTAATTATTTTTCTGAATATGATAAGACGTGATTTAAACGGCAGATATATCAATCATATACTTTATAAGCCAGGCAAAGTGCAAGAGCATTTTCACTTTGCATTGATGATTAAGAGAGTTTTCATCACATGAGATTAAATTATTTCAGTTTGAACAGCTACATTGGTGAAGAACATAGCCAATAACATTTTTAGATGAGCAGTTTAGGAAACATACTCTTAATCCCCTTTGAACTTGGAGACTATAACTGCATTACTTATGTTTTATGAATTGCTAATGTCAAATATCTCAGTTAATACCTTTACCCAAATTTAAAATAAGCAGTATATCAAATTATAAAGACATTATAATGACAGGTTACTTGATACTGTATTATTCTTTTGTTTTAATATATGGAAAAATTTACCTATTATGGTAGCAAACGTAAAATTGTGAAAAAAAATATATCTGACAAAATGTGGCTAATTTCCTAGCGACTAAGCAGAGCTCGGGTAAGTGGATTGGGTAAGTGAGCGCTGCAGGGAACCTCTCAGTTGTGGACGTGCACTTCTTGCACGTCCAGAACGAACTGGGTTCATCTCAACTGCTAGGGAGGTTATAGAGAGAAAAAGTATATTTATATATGTATTGGGGTGACTGCTAGGTGGAATTAATGTGTGCTTATGTTTGTTTAATGAACAAAGATGCTTAATAAAATATTTAATTTGTAAGCATACAGATTATATGCAGACAGAAACTGAGCCAGTCAGCTGCAGAAGCTGCAGAGTCTATACTCTGTCTGCATCTAGCTGACATGCTAATGGCATCATACTTCTCAATTGGTCCCTTGAAAAAGGATCCTTAGAAAAGAAACCTGTAGGGTATTTTCTATAGGTACATATTTTGCATTGTAAACTTATAGGACATTTATTTGCCACATTGACACTATCTGCCAAGTATTTGAATGTTCTTTAGTTTCATATTGTTATGAAACTATGCATACCAGAGTATCTTGTTTATATAAGTAGCTTGCCAAGCAGCATTAAATGGGCCATGCTATCATGACTCCATTATTGCTATTTATTTATAAATTTAGACCATGAAAAACATTAAACCAGATAAAAGAAGAGAAAGGAAGTTCAAAAACATTTACTTCCATGCTTTAAGACTATAGTGAATACATCAAAAGTATAATTTATACAGTCTTTCAGAAATTAGAGATAGAATTCAGAAATGCAAAATACGCTTCTAATAATAGGGGGGGGGGGGAGTGTAGATATAAACAGGAGTGTAGATATAAACAGAAATTTGAAACAGCAATTAGTAAGAGGAAATCGTTTGACTAGATACAACAGATAAACAATGGGTATGGAAAGTATTCAGACCTTATATTTTCACTCTTTGTTATATTGCAGCCATTTGCTAAAATCTTTTAAGTTCTTTCTTTCCTCATTAATGTACACACAGCACTCATATTGACAGAAAAACACAGAACTGTAGACATTTTTGCAAATTTATAAAAAAACTGAAATAGCACATGGTATTGGGACCCTTTGCTCAGTATTTGGTAGAAGTACCCTTTTAATCTAAAACAGCCATGAATCTTTTTTGGAAAGAAGCAACAAGTTTTTCACACCTAGATTTGGGGATCCTCTGCCATTTTTCGTCAGGTTGGATGGTAAATGTTGGTGGACAGCCATTTTAGGTCTCTCCAGAGATCCTCAATTGGGTTATGTCATGGCTCTGGCTGGGCCATTCAAGAACAGTCATGGAGTTGTTGTGAAGCCACTCCTTCATTATTTTAGCTGTGTGTTTAGGGTCATTGTCTTGTTGGATGGTAAACCTTCGGCCAAGTCTCAGGTCCTGAACACTCTGAAGAAGGTTTTTTTGTCCAGGATATCCCTTTACTTGACTGCATTCTTCTTTCCCTCTATTGTCATCCTGTCCCTGCAGCTGAAAAACACCCCCACAGCATGATGCTGCCACCACAATGCTTCACTGTTGGGACTGTATTGGACAGGTGATGAGCAGTGCCTGTTTTTTTCCACACATACCGCTTAGAATTAAGGTTAAAACTTTTTTATCTCATCAGACCAGAGAATCTTATTTTTCACAATCTTGAAGTCCTTCAGGTGGAGCTTAGCCACAGTGATCTTTGGGTTCTTCTTCTTTACCCAATTGCTCAGTTTTGCCAGATAGCCAGCTCTAGGAAGGGTTCTGGTCATCCCAAACGTCTTTCATTAAAGGAATATGGAGGCCACTGTGCTCTTAGGAACCATAAGTGCCTTGCCACAATTCTGTCTCTGAGCTCTTCAGGCAGTTCTTTTGACCTCATAATTCTCATTTGCTCTGACATTCACTGTGAGCAGTAAGACAGGCACGTGGCTTTCCTAATCAAGTTCAAACAGTATAATCAAACACAACTGGACTCAGTTCCACAAATGAAGTTGTGGAACTATAAGTATGATCTGAAGAAATGGACCGCACCTGAGTTAAATATATGAGTGTCACAGAAAAGGGTGTGAATACTTCGGACCATGTGTTATTTCAGTTTTTCTTTTTCAATAAACCTGCAAACATGTCTACAGTCCATTGTTTTTCTGACAATATGGGGTGCTGTGTACATTAATGAGAAAAAAAAAGACTTTAGCAAATGGCTGCAATAACAAAGAGTTAAAAATTAAGGGGGTCTGAATACTTTCTGTACCCACTGTATACTCCCAATAACGTGGTCAGATCATGCCCCCGTATGTCCATAGCAATTAAGCCACAAAAGTTCAAGGAATGCCACTATTTGAGCTAGACTGCTGGACTGTGCATGGGAAAAGTGAAGCAAGCTTTACAATGTGTAAAACAAACATATTATGAAAAAGGAAATAAACCTAACTCTTTGCTGGCAAGAAAAATAAAAACGAAGAACGCAAATTGTACCCCTCTTTGTATTGAAAATCGGCAGGAACTTTTGTTTTATGATACACAAGAAAGAACAAAAGAACATTCACATTTTATAAAAAAATTATATGAGGTACATAATGCACACGAAAAAGATGGGGCATTCAGGAAAGGATAAGAACATATTTAGCTGACTGGGAAATAAATAATCTAAATGTTCTTAATGCAACTATTACATTAGAAGAGATACATGAAGTAATCAAGAACTTACCTCAAAGGAAATCTCCAGGCCCAGATGGGTTAACATATGACATTTGTTCTCCAGGCCCAGATGGGTTAACATATGACATATGTTCTCCAGGCCCAGATGGGTATTTTAAGACATGTGAAGCTATATTGAATTTGATTATGGTAAAATCATGGAAGAAAACGATATTCAAAATACCATGAGTAGTTCATACATTACAGTAATTCTTAAGCCGGGAAAAGACCCTCAGGAACCAGGATTTCAAAATGTTCTCGAAAATCTTAGCACTGAGGCGAAACCCTATAATGACTAAACTAATTAATAAAGACCAAGTTGAAATTATAGGAGGGCAACAGGCAGGGATATAACACCAGAAGAGCTATAGATGTAGTTGACATGGTAAATAAAATGAAGACCCCTATGATGATATTGTGTTTGGATGCACAATAGTTGGCCTTTTCTTTTTGAGGTTCTGGAAAAAATTGGTAAGCAGGGACAATTCTTAAAAGCTTTAAGGGGATTATATTTTAACCCAAATAAGGCAGTAAAGACTCTACAATCTTTTTCAGAAAGATTTATTAGTAGAAATGGATGTCCCTTGTCTGGTCAGCAAGAATAAGAGCAAAAAAAAGCAAATTTTATGCCTCTGATTGGAGAGATACGGAGGTAATTTAGAAAGTTAAATAATACTCAAATCTCGTTTCTTTAATGCATATCATTAGTAAAAAATTTTACCAAATGTCTTTATTTATATGAAACATTATTGATACCTACTCCTAGAATGGGATTTAGGAAATGTTAAGCAATAATATTGGATTTTATTTGGCAAAGTAAAAGACATAGAATGTATAACATTTTCTTATGTACACCTAAATCACAGGGGGGACTGTCAGTATCTGACTTGGAGAAATATTATTATGCAGCCAAGCTTTGTGCTTTTGCAGCATGGTCTGCCCACATACTAAATAGGCGGAAATTGAAATAGAATGAATTTCTCTAATTTATACAAGTTCACTTATATAGGGCCCATGAGAGGGAGTAAATGAAGAGGTATTAATAGCCCCTTAGTGTTTGCAGACTTTAGATTATTTAAAAGAGTGGTGCTGAAAGGACTAACATTAAAAGGTCTTCTTTCCTAGATTCATAAGATTTTAGGGGACTTGCCAAAGGACCCATTCCCAAAACATGCTTTAATGGGAAAGAATACTTGGGAAGTCTTTATAAACGGAACAGTGGCAACAGATATGGAGGCAAGCATATAAAAGTTCTATATGTACGCAATATAAAGAGAATGAGTTTAAAATTCTTATGTTTTGGTATTATAAAAAATGTAGGATAATTTTTTCATATATTTTGGCCTTGTCAAGAAATTGAGGACCTGTGGAGGAAGACCCAACAGATTATACAAAAGCTTATTAAAAATAATTATTGTTAGCACCAGAAGCATATCTGCTGGGCCTCCTACCACATGACCTTACAAAGACAGAGAATACGTTGTGTTTACATGTCTTAACAGTAACAAGATGTATTATTGCAACTAGGTGGAAGGCTTCACAATCACCAACTACAATGGACCGTATAACTAGTATACAAGCAATTAGATTATTGGAATATTTGACTGCTAGAAATTTGAAAGGATATGGAAGGAATTGGATTTGTTAGATTTAAGTGAAATAATGGTATAAAAGAAAAAGAAAACTAACTAGGTGTATCTTTTGTCTGTTTTTCTATTTTCTGTCTTCTGAGGGATGGAATGCATTTGTGATGTGATGCTATTTAGAAAGTAAGATACATGAGATTAGGTATACAGATATGAAATGCTATATCATGTAAAGGTATGAATTAATTTTCAATGTAATGTCTTAATTTTATTTAATATTTTAATAAAAATTTTGTATTAAAAAAGAAGAATTAGATTTCCCTAAAGTAAATCATTCCTTTGCAATTGTTTTTTTTACTATACATTTATGCTTTTTTGTCTAATGTTCACTATTATTAAAGTTGTTTCACAGTATGATTTTCTGTATATTTGGTTTGTGATTTTGTCACAGCATGTCAGGTGAAAGGCAGTGCCTTTAAAGGAACACTGTTAATGTATGGTTTGTTGTGGCATGTCAGCTAATATGGCAGTCACTAATTGATGTAATATATAGAGTCTTAGGGTCCATTCACATTTATTTAAGGCATGCGTTTCTGCATATATACATGCGTATTGCACATTACATCTGTGTTTGTGCTTTTTTTTTTGTTTTTTTTTTTTATAAAAAATGCATGCAGCAGGGTGTTATAAAAAACGCACAAGGAAACGCTACGTTTTTAAAACTAAACTCATGCAATGTGAATGATAACATTGGAGAAAATATTACATTATTTTTGCACCCCATTATTGGACTCTCTCCAGGAGCCCCAACAATCATAAAAGGGGACTATAACTGTTAAGAAATGGGTTTCTCTAGTGTAGTGGTCATCATGTTGCCAGTTATAGTCCCCTTTTATGATTGTTGGTGCTCCTGGAGAGAAAGGAGTCCAATAATCGGGTGCAAAAATTATGTAATGTTTTCTCTAATTTATGGTATGATGGCTATTTACGTTAAACTTACCATTTAATTGAAGGGGTAATATATTGCTTGGAATGATAACATTGGTTTTTAATGAGAGCACGGTAAAAACACGCACGCTTATAAAAACACACGGCAATGCATATAGTGTGAATGGGCCCTTAAAGCCCTGTGTTATGGAATGTTATGGTCTGTTAAATATCATCAACACATTTCAATATGCATCCACTGTGCTGGTTCTCAGTGAACCTGTTGAGGGTCTATTTTCCATAAATACTAATACTTTAATCTAAATATTATCTGGTTAAATTTGTATTCACACTATGCTTAGCAAAACTGTGGTATATATACAAGTCATGTTTTTTTCACAGAAAAGCACAGGTACAAATGTATTATTATGTGAAATCTATATTTATTTATTTAATATTCTATGCAGCTATATAGAGTTTGGAAGTGTTATATTTTTTTACAATGTAGAAATGTGAAAAGTTTATCCGCGGGTTGGTGCTAAAAAGAACTGTGCATTCTTACGTGGAGTTGGAGACTGCAGTGTGTTTTATTCATTTGTACTTTGAAGAACCTTGTGTGAATAATATGGAGTGCCAGCTGATAATCATGCGGGATGACACTCTGTTGAGCAGAGAAAGAAAACATTTCCCACTGAAAGTCAATAAAAATCCACATGGGCTCAGTAGGCATACTTTCAAGGCGTACATAATATTGTGCAATAGTACTGCATTGCCATTAAGCACTTTACTACCATATGGCTGAGCACTGTTTGTACTGTTTTTTCTTATTTCGATGTTGTCATCTGTGGTAATCACCTTTCCTACTTTTGAAACATTCTGAATGCATCATACATGAGTAGGGAAATAACATAACAAATAATGAGCTACACAGTTCAATCATATAGTGAATTATAAAACATTTTCATAGTTTTTGAAAGTGGATATTCTGACACAAAAGGTCAAGTAGTAATCTTTTTATTTACATGTCCCTAAAATGTTTTTTCCCCCGGTTTTTACCTGTATAATTGTCTCCTTAATATACTGCTTATATTGTTTGTCATTGCTCATTCATGCATGAGGCTTTATGCTATTAAATTTTCTTGAAATAAATAATGAACTTTTTCCTTTGTAGAAATCACAGTAGTTCCTGTTGTGGCTTCCTCTAAGTCTGAAGACCAGGAATTTAAATACTTTTACATTTTAACATCATTAAGCTAAAGTGCCTTCGCTGCATTGGCTTTTTTGGCATGAAAACTACATGACCACTGTTGCGGGTTTGAATATTATTAATAATCTATTTTATATATATTAATAGAGATATTTTGATATGAATATTTATATCGACATATCAATATATTCTACCCATAAACTAAGATATCTTGCAACTAGAGATGGCTCATATCACAACAGTTTGATTAAGAGACAGGCCACAGAAGCATTTCACAGTAATAATGTTTATAAACTAAACTATACATATAACAATGAACATAATAACAGGATGATACAAAAACATATAAGACAAAGGACTATCAAAGTGGAGCTACCACCAGAAATCTATGTTTTCATGAATGGCACTAGAAGTGCCAATAATAGGGAGGAATGCAGTAAAAAAAACTCAAAAACTTTCCTGTAATTAGCAATTTAACAAGATTACCACACAGCTCCCATCACTTCCTGGTTCGTGGAGCCAACACATGAAACACATGGGGGTGCAATATCGCGGGTGGCCACTGGGGGTGTTCAGTGATCTTCTATGGGAATTGCTGCCAATTTCTGCTGACCATGAACCAGGAAGGGAGGAGAACTGCCGGATTATATTCCTAAATTGCTCATTACAGGTAAGTTTTGGGGTTTTTTCACTGCATTCCTCCCTATTATTGGCACTTCTAGTGCCATTCATGAAAACATAGATTCCTGGTGGTAGGTCCGCTTTAATTATGGTACCTGTAGCTGTTTGGTAGGACAGCATTTCTTCTGCTAAGATCTTCCGCTCCCCACCTCTTATCCCCTATGTTTGACTATATTTATGTATAATTTCTAAAGAAGGTCAAAGGGGTGTCTTCTTTGACTCTCAGCCCCCTAATTGTAATATTACTAATTACTACTCATTACCTCTAACCGACCCATGGCTCCGTAAAGTCTGCTTTTCTGTTTATACTAATTTGCATGGGCCCTTTGAAGTAAGTGTTTAACCTTCTGGGTGTTTAGCCCGAGTTAACTCGGGCTGAAGAAAGTTGCTTAAAAGGATCAGCCCGAGTTAACTCGGGCTGCTGTTACCTGCACCCAGATGGCTTGCAGGCAGCCCAGAGACTTCCTGCTCTTCTCCTCCGTGTCCCCAGATGTCTGATCTTCAGATGCCAATGATCGTGATCGTGCCGGCGGGTGCGCGATGACGTCATCGGGAGGGGCGGGAAGTTCAAAATGTGAAAAAAAAAATATTTTTTTTTTGCTCCTTATAGTTTATCTTTCATTCTGACATTGATTGGAGTGATTTTTTCGCTCCAATTCAATGTAAAATTTAAAAAACAGGATGCCGCATCTTCATTGCAGCACCGCACATTGCCGCCAGAGACACCTCAATTCACCGGAGATCAATGGAGGTGTCCCAAGATGCGGAAAAACAGCGCCCATACTTAATGCATGAATGCAGTATGGACGCAGTTTTTCTGCATTTTGGCTCAGCTAAATCAATAGGGAGCACTCTCCCCAATGCGACAGGAGCGAGCCCTAAGCCACGGGCCAGCAAATGTGCCAGCATGCGACTTTGTTCCCTGCGCGGTGTATCAGACCGCCTGTCAGTCTTGGTTGGTTTAAAAAATGAATTCTAGTTTGAGCAGATTTTTGTGTTTTATATTTTATTTGATTAAATGTGATTTTTAAAAAATATTTAAGTGTTTAAAACTTTATATATTCAGGATGTCT
>CM070036.1:82964800-82983359 GCA_036250615.1 Ptychadena robeensis | reverse complement strand
AGGTACGGGGGAGGTCCTCGTAATACAAAATTCCGGGAGAGGATCCCAGGGTGAAAACTGTAGGGAGGTGCTCGGTCTCCCCAGAGGGGGACCTCCTCAACTTACAGAAGAATGCCCACTTACCGGTCCAGAAGCCGTTGCCGTCAAGTATACGGCTGGGTTCCCGCTCCACGGTACAGTACCTCTGGAGGAAGGTGGTGATATCTTTTCCGGAAACGCGGGGGCTGCGCATCGACACCGTCACCTGCCTTATCTCCCGCTGGATGGGGGAGTTGGCTACGATCCTCCGGAACGGCGATTCTGGGGGGGCCGACCTCACAGCTTGCAGACCTGTAGAGATATGAAAGTGATATAAAAAATACCTTTCATAAAGGTCTGCATGGACAGGGTCTCCGCCTTGCTGAAGCCTTGGTCCAGCATGACCATCTTCCCAAACACATCCGGTGTCATCTGGGGCACCTTTCCGTCCACCTCTCGTAGCCTCAGGACGACGGTCTGCTTCATCCAGGGTTCCAGGGTGGGAACCCCGTCAGGAAACTGGGGTACTGCTGCTTGAGGGTCGGCGGTCTGGGCCGCAGGGTTCGCCTTCGGTGCTTGGGCGGCGGAGGATGCCTTCTTGTTATTCTTTTTTGCCATGTTCGGTGTTTTCGTCGTCTTCAGGTTCCGCACTGGAATCCGGGGAGGTCCAAAGCTTCGGGGGTCCAAAGGTTCAGGGGATTCCTCGGCTCCTGGGGTCGCCTGGCCTTCGGGTGTCTTGTCCGGTAGGGGGTCCGCTTTGGCAGGCTGGAAGGCTTGGCGTCGGCTTCTCCCGGTTCTGCTGGAACCCAATGGCCCGGGTTCCTTGAAAGTCCTGTTCAGTCCTTAAAAGGACCGTTGAGCTAGCACCGCCGAAGCAGTGGAGCAAGAGGGGTAAGGGAAGACCACAATCTCGTTCCTGAAGGGGACTAAGCCTCAACCCAATAGCAGCAAGCACAAGTGCAAGGCCGAGAAGAGGGTACCCCAAGCAGGTCCAAATGGCTTGAAAAGATCTCGTGATTCTCTCCCGTCCTAGCACTGAAGCCTAGACACTCCTAAGAGCAAAGGAAGATACTACACTTGATCTTAGCCAAAAGGCCGAGAAGTTACATTATGGTACCTGTAGCTGTTTGGTAGGACAGCATTTCTTCTGCTAAGATCTTCCGCTCCCCACCTCTTATCCCCTATGACTGACTATATTTATGTATAATTTCTAAGGAGGGTCGAAGGGGCGTCTTCCTTGACTCTTAGGGAGTTACCTACTTGATTATTGGAAGGCTTATGTTTAGGTGGACACCCATAACTCAGCCCCCTAATTGTAATATTACTAATTACTACTCATTACCTCTAACCGACCCATGGCTCCGTAAAGTCTGCTTTTCTGTTTATACTAATTTGCATGGGCCCTTTGAAGTAAGTGTTTAAGCCAGCAATATGCTGCCCCCTGTGGTGATGTGGCCTGTAGATAAATAGGTTTGATCTGGCTTTTGTTAGGAGGTTCTAATCAAATTAACATTCTATTGTGTACCAGATCTATGGTTTAGGGTTGACTGAGACAAGTATGATTCTATGTGAAACTAATATTTGTCTATTAATGGAGATTAATCGCAAAACCCATGTGCAACAACCACTAAATGTAATAATGGTACCATCTTGAAATTTTTAAAAAAAATTTACTTATTTATTGATACTTAGTGATGATCAACATTAGCAATATTCCTGTTTGCAAGATATAGCAAATGTTTTGTCTAAAATTCGCGATATATTCGTAAATTCGAGAATTTACAGTCCAGTCATTATAACCTTCATTGCACAAATCTTCACTTGTACATGTGCATATTGGGAACACTATGTATGGTAGTTCCAAATACTGTTAAAAAATCTTGAATATTCGCGATTATGAAGTTATAACACTATATTCGAGATCCTTGTGAATTCTTGAAGTGCCGATATTCACAACAAAATTTTGTGATAAGAATATTCACAATCAGCACTATTAATACTCTTAAATCTTACAAGTTATTATCCGCATAGTTGTCAGCCTCTCCCCGGGGTATCGATGGCTTAGTGGAAAGAGTCCACGCAGGGAGGAGTCTAGTCCGTGGAACCTGGTCTTCTACCCAGAGCCCCCCTAATGGGAGATGGGCCGATGTCCCAGGAGGGGGCACCGGTGGTGTTTCCGCGGCAGGTAGGACAGGTCTCCCCACATGAGCGGTCCCCCAAGTCAGGTACAAGTCCGAGTTCACAAGGGATGGAGAAGTCAGAGTAGTCAAAACACGCGTAAGGTCGGGGCCGGCAGCAAACAAGAGGTTATCCGTTAAACAAGCTATAGTCAGGGTTCCAGAGGTCGGGTAAACGAAGAGACAATCCAAGGGTCGGTACACGGGAGAGGCATCTGAAATCACAGTGCAATTAATGCATTAATGAATATACTGTGAATGATACATACTTGTGCACAAGAACAGGCTTTATTATATGTTTTGACCCTACCTCACCAACCAGGTCTGCCAAAGGAGCCTGGTATTGCTTGGAGGGTGGTCAATGCTGTTAGTGACTCCCCCTTTCCAAGCATACAATACTTTATGAAAAAAGGACTCCACACCATGTTTTTAAATAAAATAAAATAAAGATTTCTGTTCACTGAAACATCCATGCCAAAGTTTTGTCTTTACCTCAGGTCACATACCAGTATATTCATTAATGCTTTCTAAGTAGGTGTTTATATGCCACAATAGGCATGCAGAAAAGAAAAAGAGTGCATGTCATTCCTAATTCAGTGTCAAAACAGCAGTGTACATAATGATAGTAGGCCATTATGGAAGAGCACTGACCAGACAGAGTTTTCAAATTAAGGTGCATCCTTCTTCAAAACAATTTCTACAAGGCAGTTCACATCCTCACAAAGCTCATGTATTTCACATAGGTAAGTAACAAGTAGTGTTGCATGACTAACATAGATGGTTGAATATGTTTGCATTAATTTAGTTCAAAGTAAAGAAACTATTTTGACTTGACTTTAAACTTAAGTTATCCAAAAACTACATATGCCAGATTGTGACTTTTTTTATTGAAAACTGCAATCAATAAAACCATATATAAATATCAATAAATGAAATGATATACAAGTTGTACAGGTTAAAAAAACTGTTTATTAACATCACTCCTCAAAGGGAATGCAAACCAAAATTAGCTTTCTGTACCAAAATATACCATCAGGGTAATTAAAGTTGGTGTTTCTCAACCGTGTCTAATCTGTCTTAAGGCTGCCATACACGGCACGGATTCGTGCCGGATTCCGGCGCGATGGATTCCGGGCGCGTGCACGCGGATCCATCGTGCCTGAATCCTCTGCAGCCCACCTTGCCCGTCCGACCGCATCCGATGGATCGGGGGCACAGAATCGGATCCGAGGAAGAACCAACCTGTTGGTCTTTTCGGGTCCGATTCTGCTCTGATCAGGGGGCGTTGCGGTCAGGGAGCCGATCCATCGGACACGGATCCGGCCGTGCAAGGTGGGCTGCCACGATCGGATTCCCTAATTGGCTGATCGTTCTCACCTGTGGATGCCGGCGGAATCGCCGGAATCCATCGGTGCTGAATCGATCAGCCAGGGAATCCGTGCAGTGTATGGCTAGCTTTAGAGAGGGATCACCATTCTCATCCATGAACTCCGTCTCAGACAACGCCTCTTCATCTGATAAAACATCAAATTTATTTTCTAAACAAAATTTTCACCATCTGTAGAAAAGGGTTCTGCAGTTTTGCTCTTCTTCCCCTTATTCCTAACCTCCCACATACAGCTAAATCAGCGGAAGGTATGGACTCATATTCCCCGGATCCTACTGGGCTTATCAGGGCATTTTATCTGTACCAAGTTTCTAGGTTTAAAACTAGTATGAGCCCCCTTCCATGGTACAGGGTACAGGGCACTAGAAGCATTGGCATTAAATGTACTGTTAATAGCAGCGGTCAAGACAAGTCTATGGTAGATACAGTCCCAACACAAATATCAGTGCTTCCACAATCCCCAACATAGTTGTCACCCATGGCTGTAGCAGGAACACTAGAAACACTCCTGCTTACAACCAGTAGTGATTGGGGCACTACATGGCCAGCAGCAGCACTATCTAAATATGTTTGTCTACTTACAGTAGAAGCCCCAAGATTGTCACTTAGCAGTCCTCCAACTTGACCGCCTGCTGCACCAGAATGCTTCCCAGCCATAGAACTACTGGGCCCAGGAAACTCTTACAGAGTACCTGCACTGTCCATATACACACCTCCAGCCTCCATCTTGTCCTGCAGATCCTTGCCTGGCTCCACTGCACTGTTTCTTGTACAAATGGATTCTGGACTGGCTTCCTCAATCCCCAGCACATGATCTAGATCCTGTGCAACTCCAGGCACCCGATCTCTAGGGGGTGTAGCTTGATCAGCAGACACCATGGGCATAACGCAGACGATTTCCTGGATGACCGCTCTGGCCTTAGTTACATTTTTGTTCACAAAGCAGGTTTCCTCATAATCAAACAAAAATTTGTCGGCGTGCAGGCTCATATATTGTTGCTGAGTGACTGTCATGGCACTGCTGGAATCACCAACCTCCATTGCTAACTGGATCCAGTAGACCATGGCTGATGTGCTCCTTGTTGCTGCCTCTCCTGGTTTTAGACCCTCCGGCAGATCCTCAATAGGGATGGTCAAAAAACATGAATGCAAATTTCGTCTAAATTCTGACTTTTCTATTGAAAATCATCATAGTCGAATAACGACTGGGCCAATTACACTTTTCTTTAAATAGGTCGAAAATCAGCCAGAAATTTTGACTAATGTGTGATCTTAAAAGTTGCATGCAAAAAATTGGTTGGAAAATTTGCATGTGAAAATTCGCATGTGCTGCTACCTAACTTTGTCACTGATTGTAAAGCCCCTGAACATAGTATCATCACAGAAATTGCTGGATATTTAGAGAAGGGTAGCGGGAATAATTGAAAACAAACTTTTGCTCTAGCACATGTAGCTTCTGCATAAGTTCAAAGTCAAATTTGAAATATCTCCTTTTGCAAGCAGCTGCAATATGCAAGATTAAAGGGACATACACATGAATATACAAGCATTTACAGTTACTCAGTAGTAAATACAAATAGTGCCATTTACTGGCCTGGGAGTAGTTGTGGAATATGACCAGAACCTCCTCAAACAGTATCTGCCGTGAAAATGAACTGAAAGTTCATGATAAGATGGTACGCAGTGCCTTCACAGATAGCATAGAGCAAATTGGGACATTCGTGTGCAAATTAGGCTGGTAGAGAGGTGACACAGTCGGCTTGCTTCAGATCGGGACAGCACAGAGCAGAGTGTGAAACGACGCCCCTCCAGTTTGACGGAGGTCTATGGCGCCGCCTACCCCCGCCCCCTTCGCGTCACCGGTGACGCGATCGGGGGTGGACCCGGGGGTGGATAACTGTACAATTCAAAACAAAAACAAAATAAAAATTTTATTATAAACAAACATAAATACTGTTTTGAAATCAATAAATACTGTTTTGAAATCTTTCATACCAAATAAGTATTCAAGAGATATAAGCATTCAAATGATACATTTCATAATTTTTTTTATGTATTTTTTTTATAATAATTGTGTGTTTCAAACATTATTATAGTCCAGATGTCTATTAGACCCTTGTACGGACAGATTTTTGGAAGTTACAAGCCTACAACACAAAAAAATTTAATTAGAGTCTATGGTGCGCTTCTGGTACAGAAATCTGGACCTCAGCAGTGCGCTAGGGAGGTTAATCAAGACAAACAAAATAAATATTAAACTCTTTCTTTCCTGTGTGTGGACATGCTTCAAATTGCTGTGTTTTTGTAATCAGGCTTCATGCCTTATAAGATTGTGATGCGTCTCACGTATTTCACTCCTTTCACCAAGCACATTTTATCCTTGTTTAACTTAATAAAGAGAAGTTTTTGTCTATTTTGTAGCCTTGTACAGAACATCTTAATGCGTCTATTTGGTGAAGGCATCTATGATCATATCATCAGCTCTGAATGTTTAACTCTTTCACCGATGGAACAATTTTTATTTTGTTACACAGTAAAATGCACTTTTATGCATTAAGATTTCATTAAAAAACCCAAAAGATTATACATTTTGTGGAGACAGAGGGCCTGTACATTGTATAAATTGTTGCATCATTTCCGGAGTTTTGTCACCACCCGACGCCTTTCCAGCCCACACATGACGCCGGCGATATGGACAGGGGTGAGGGGGGGGGGCGGGAATTGTATGCAGTGTACTTTGTTCACTGCCGCAATTGCCGGTATGGGCAGAGTGCTAGGGAGGTTAATGTCCAAGACAGATATAGTGAGAGTCTAGAGAGAGCCACACTCGCTATGAAAAAGTGTCTCCCCACAACTGCCTAAGACACCACTGGTTTTGAACCAATATTAAATATCAGTGTTAGAATGGGCAATTATAAAATTAGTTACTCACACAAAAACACAACTTGGGTGATAACAAATGCTAATATGGAATAGGTTAAATCTCTTTGAGGCAACCCCTCTTAAAAACAATTCTGGAGGACATGGAAGCAGGTACTAACATAGTAAGTTGCAATGCAACTTGAATACCATCTAGCTTTGAATTCATTTTTTAAAAACAAAATACTAATATGAATGTTACACAAAACTATGTCAACGTTCAATTTCCATAGAGTAGCATTGCTACATCATTTCTCATTATAAAATGTAATGATTCAGCATCCTGAATAACTTTATACATTAAATGGAATATTTCTCACAAAAAAAGTAGAACATAATAATCCCAAATCTCAGAAAATATATATTCTACCCAGCAGTAGATTGTTGTACCATGTTAGCCATCAATGAATACAGAAAGTTTGGAGTTCAAGTAATACCCTTTATTGGCTAACTGAAGTCATTGAAAAAATCAAGGCTTAATACAATTCTGCTTTTTGAAAATCACATTTATACACAAAATAACAAGGTCCACCACAATGGATTTGCAATGAAACACAATGTGCTTTAACTGCAGACTTTCAGCTTTAATTTGAGGTATTTACATCCAAATCAGGTAAATGGTGTAGGAATTACAACAGTCTGCATATGTGCCTCCCACTTGTTAAGGGACCAATTGTAATGGGACAGAATAATAATCATTAATCAAACTTTCCCTTTTTAATATTTGGTTGCAAACCCTTTGCAGTCAATTACAGCCTGAAGTCTGGAACCCATAGACATCACCGGACGCTGGATTTCACCCCTGATGATGCTCTGTCAGGCCTCTACTGCAACTGTCTTCAGTTACTGCTTATTCTTGGGACATTTCCCCTTCAGTTTTGTCTTCAGCAAGTGAAATACATGCTCAATCGGATTCAGGTCAGGTGATTGACCTGGCCATTGCATAACATTCCATTCAGCATTTGGCTGAATATGAGCAGATAATATTGCCCAAAACACTTCAGAATTCATCCTGCTGCTTTTGTCAGCAGTCACATCATATCTTAAAAAACTTTTTTTGTATAGAGATCTTTCGCCTGCAGTGCATACAATTGATCAAAAGCCATGTTTATATACAGTATCGCTTGCACCCCCGACAACAATGGTGGTGATATGGATAGCCACTGCTGTAAAATACAGCGATAATTGTCTTACATTATTTGCCTTTGACATATACTGGGATGTTTACTGATTTATACTGGATTATGTACAGTTGTCTATCTGATTAATGGTAGCACCTTACAATGTTGATTTTTCTAAATTTCCCTCATAGTCCAAATGGACAGGAGAGTATCTTCTTTGTCCCTAGTGTAATAAGCAAGTAAACACACACAAAATCCTCTGTTCTTCTCCCTGTGATGTACCGTATTCTTTTAAACATTATTTCAGAGTGACACACAGTGGCCAATTGTAAGATTATCATCTAAGTGTAATGTGAAAACTACTGATAACGCTGTTGTTTTATAATGCTTTTTTATAGATATAGAAAGATACACCATATTAAACTCTCAAGCTTCAACACTGTAAAATCTGATGTTATTTTGCATGACATAATTCCTTTTTAAAAGTTCAAGATATTTTCTGTTGAGCTGATTTACTATAAAAATAAATTTAAAAAATTACCAGTAAAGTCAGATCCTGATCTGCATGATTCTGACCATTATTTAAAATGATAAATATAGATAATAAAATTATAGCCAGGCAACAAGCACTAGGTCAATGAAAAAAAAAGGTTGAAAAATTCAGGATTCGAAATACCCAGACCTGAGCATCTAAATTAAGTACACACCATGTGTCTTTTGCAATGTTTTTGTATTTAACTAAGACTAATATTAATAATGGTATTGATTCTAAATGTATACACTTAAGAATTTTCCACCCTTAATCTCCCTAGCGCACTGCTGAGGTCAAGATTTCTGTGCCAAAAGCGCAACATAGACTCTAATGGAATTTTTTTTGTAGGCCTGTAACTTCCCAAAATATGTCTGTACAAGGGTCTAGTAGATATCCTGAATATAATAATGTTTGAAACACAAATAAGTTATGAAATTTAATGTATCTTTAGTTTTTTAAGTTTTGTTTTACGTCACTTCCGGTACCTGGAACACACAGTTATCAGTTTCTCTATCCGGACGTGACGCTACTTTGATGAGAGATGGGCTTCTCTCTGCGGTCTCTCGTCAAAGAATTCTTCCAATGGCCGGATCTTTCTGCTCCTGATCCTGCCAGCGGAAGAATAGTCACCTTCTTCCCGTCTGTGAACAGGGCGGGTCAAACACCCGAACTGTTCGCCGGGGGAATGAAAGCAAACATGTTATGTTTGCGTCCAAACTGTCCGCCTTGCGGATAGTTCGGCCGTCAACAGTAATTAGTAGAGATGGTAGAATTTTTTTGACTTGCTGATTTGAGAGTTATTTGCAAAGTCCCTAAACATTGTATCATCACCACAATTGCTGGAGATGTAGAGAAGGGTTGGGGAAACACTACAAAAAAAAGCATTGTTCTAGCATGTGTTGTTTTTGCATAAATGTAATTAAAATGTAAGTGGAAAATGAAACTCAAACTTTTTACATGACTAAAATTTTTTTTTATAAATAAACTACAAGCGCTAAAGCAAAACTTTCTTATGTGTAATATTGTTCCATCCCTTCTCTGCATCTCCAGCAAGTTGGGGGTTAATACCATGTTCAGAAAATCATGTATTTTAATATAAATTCAACATTTAAAATGATAAGACTAGGAAAATTAGCACTTCATCCACAAGATGGCAGTGCGATTTACCAGTCTCCATAGGAATGCATTGTAGTACATTGAAGTCAATGTACTGCATGCATTTCCCTATTGAACTTGTAGCTCCGCCCCCAGGTGATGTCACCAGCACTCCGGAGAATCAGGAAGCACACAGAGGAGAAGAGGAGATCGGGGACAGTTTTTTGTCAATTTGGATTGAACTAGGTCGATCAAACCATGTGCACAGGCATCGATTTTTGGTCGTTTGACTTTGAAATCAGTTGGTCGATGGAACGGAAAAATCAAATCATGTATTGGGGCCTTTAGTAAGCTCATTTTAATTACTTTAATTACAACTTTTCACTTGGGCCATGTTCCCACTTGTAACTTCCCTCCAGCAATAGTGGTAGGAGCATTGCAATTAACTCATTACTCATTAACTGGCAGCCATATTTCATTTACATTTTTTAGTTAATTGTTTTAAGGCTCAGCTTTAGTTCATGTAGAATAAAAACTAATGGCAACTAAGCTGAATTTAAACAGCACCGACAATAGCAAAAATGAATTTGAAAGACATAAGGTCCCCATACACTGGTCCGATTCCCAACGGATTCCGGGACGATCGATTCTGGGCGCGTGCACGCGAAACGATTGTCTCGGAATCACGTGAAGCCCACCTTGTCTGATCGATCAGGTCCGATCGTTCGGGGGCCCAGAATCGGATCCGACAGAGAACCAACATGTTGGTCTTTCTGATCCGATTCAGCACATATCAGGGGGAGTTGCCATGTGTGAAGGAAGCGATCGGACACGGAATCGTCCAGGAATTCGTGGGCCAAGGTGGTATGGCGCGATCAGACGGACTTAATTTGCCGATCGATCGGACCTCCGATTCCCGCTGACATCGCCGGAAGCGATCGGATAGGTGATCGATCGGCCATGGAATCGGACAATGTATGGCTAGCTATAGTCATCCTATGTCATAGTCATCATAGTTCCTGCTTTGGTAACCAGCTGCTCCACTCTTCCAGTGATCTACTCATAACATCATCACATGCGGCTTCAATACTTCTCTAGGGCTGCCCCAACTCTGAAACTCTGTCTATTGTAGAGATTTTCTCCAAATTTTAATATATTCAAACAAGCACTGAATATCCAGCTCTTCAGTCTGGCCTACCTATCTTTTCATTTTTAACATCACATCAAGTTGCCTTTGAGACTTTATTTTATGTAACTGCTTTATCAATAATAATAATGATAATAATAATACGAATGTACCTCTTTATACAATCTAGGGGTGATATATACAGTATCTTCTCACCCTCTTAGTAGAGTATTGTATGTTGGAAAAGGCCATGTCTTGTCTACACCTGCTAGAGTACAGCATTCTGTACTATATATGCTGTTTGCTTCCAGCTACACAGGCTTTTGCTGAAATATTATGAGGGATCACGTCTTGTAGTAAACCAGGGAAACCATGTGCCAATATATTCAAAGGGACAAGAAAGATCTGGCATAGCAGCTAAAGTGAGTATCTTAAATGATGTCTCACTTTCAGGGCCATGAAAGCCGGGCATGGCTTGACTTTGCAACGCCCTCTCAGCTCCCACCACTCCTTCGGCTATCACTGTGCAGGCGGATGGCACTGACATTAAATTTCTTGTCACCTCGGCTTCTGACTGCTTAAATGATCCATGTCATGTTTTTATGTCCACCTCCTGCAATTATGGGGAGATGCAGAGCTTCGCTGCATAGCTTGCTGCGCTTGATTGCGTTACTGCTGGGTGTGGTCTGTGGCCTTTTATTGAAAATCGGACCCCTATTTTTTACCCAACCATCCTCTGTCTTTTGCCAACCCTGACCCTGCTTGGACCTGACTACACCCCTGCCTCAGTGTATCCAGTGCTGTGTTTGTGCAACGATGGTTGCCATTAACCACCATTCAGCATTGATTGTTTGTGGTCTCCTTTTCTTCCCTTGTCATCCCTAGAGTACATAAGACCCTAATAGAGATGGTCGAAATGAATAAAATTCGATTCTACTTAAATTTCGGTTTGACTGCGAAATTTCGACTTTTTTCAAGTTGAAATTTCTAAAGTCGAAAATTCGCATAAAACACTCAAAAATTTGCATAAAGCCTAAAATTTGCATAAGGTCAAAAATTCACATAAGGTGGAAAATTTTGATTTGCTGTATGAGCTTGAGCTATAATAGAAGAATCAGTGTACATAGTAGCAGAGCTTTACAATCAGATCTGAGATTTAAACCCAATTTATACACAAACTTGACATGTTAGAGCAAAACTTATTGTTTTCAAATGTTCCCCCAACCCTTCTCTACAATTCCAGCAATTCTTGTGAGGACACCATTTTCAGGGGCTTTGCAATAAGCTGACAAAGTTTACGCCAATGCGAATTTACGCCAATGCGAATTTTCCAATCACTCCCGCATGCGAACATTTTAAATAAAATGGCGATACTCGCACGCGAAATAGCGGCACTGCAAATCAAAAGTTCAAATTCAGTCGAAATATCAGGCTGATTTTCGACTTTTTCGGCGAAAAGTCAAAATGACCCCATCAAAATTCAACTATGCGAATTTTCGGTGAAAAAGTTGAAATTTCTACTTAAAAATTCGCACTGTGAATTTTTCAACCATCCCTAGACCCTAAGGGGAGACTGAGCCTCCTGTGGCTGAGGGGCAGGGGCTTGTCTATTGGTGAAGATTGCTGCAAAGATTGGGGGATTGACATCTGGGTTCCATTAATTTTTTGGATCAGGGAAATCGGTGATTGATTGTAATGTATGCCAACTGTAGTAACAGATATTTGATAATTTTTTTGGGATCGAATTAAGGTTCTATTTGAATACAGCTGATTAAAATTTTCCAGCATGTCTAATAATTTTGACATAAAAATGACATAAATATATTTCTCCAACTGTTCCTGCGCTATGTATGACAGTGTGCCCATGCATAGATGGTATAGCAAGTAGTGATGGCCGAACTGTCCACAAGTTCGGGCATCACAATGCACTTCTTCTCCAGGTGAACAGTACAGGTGTTCGGCCTGCCCCGTTCTCTGGCTAGAAGAAGTTTATTTTTCTTCCACCTGAAGGTAGTATCGATATCACACAGGTATCGATATTTTTCTTCCACACAGGTAGTATCGATATCATTCTTAAAGTTTATTGTTCAATGCTCAGTTTTAATGGACAAGACAAGGACCTCAAACAATGACTAGTCCCTGCTTCATAGAAGGTCACAGTAATTGTATATGTTAAATGTTAAAATTCTGGAGCACACCTTTCTAATAAGGAAATCATTAAAGTGAAAACACCTAACCAAAAATAATAAACCTTGCATGCACTTCTTAAAATGACATATAATGTATCAGTTTCTCTCCGATATCTTTTCATATTTAAATGAAGATTAAGGGATCCTAGTCCAATTTAAAGAAAATTTTAACCTATAACTAATGGCAAAATCCTTAAATAAAGTATTATTCATTTTTCAAAAATGGTCTTGTGGTGTAAGTTGGGAGATGAAAATAGCAGCTTTAATAGCAGAGGCTGTAATAGCTCTGCCATTTTATAATTCTGCCACTAGATGGAACTAGCGACACATGGCTAAGCATCTCAGATGTTTGGATTGTTACATTTCAAGCAATTTCACTGCTTCAGAACTGAAAAGCCCAGTGTATTTCCGGTAAAGGCTAATTCACAAGGTGCTGATGGGAAGAAAGGTTTTATTAATCCCAACTCCCTGAAGTAGAATTATATAGGCAGCTAAAATCATATGATCTAGTTCTAACGCTGAGCTTATGTAAAAAAAATGCTTAAGTAAACAAGCTAGTTTTTGAAGCTGTGAGAAATGTATATGACAGTGCTGTTTGAATTGTAAGTAAGCAAATACTAAGTAGCAATACTCTGTGAGATGGATGATTATGGTCTACAACTTCTACATGCATTAATGTTCAGCCTGCATCTGCTGCAATAGCAATTTTTCATTCTGTGGTCTACCCTGTCAGATAAACACTTCCTGGTTCCCCTCTGTCTGCTTTGCAGCTATCCGGAAAGTGGTTACATAAAATTCTTAAAGGCAAACTCAAGCTTTGCAGGTATAATTGCATTTAAATACTATGGAAAATTGCACGCATCTTGAGTAAGCTATCTCTGGGACCAGAGATAGTGCCAAGTGTCTATATATTCTTCTGCCTAGTAAAGCAAGAACCCAGTTTGCAGCATACAGGCTTGTCTCAGTCAGTTCTAAACCACTCCATTACATTTGGCGTCACGAACAGGATAGACACAGTGCCAATTATTGCTCCTTGTTAACTGGGCCATCTCTGCTTCCTGATTGGCTGAACCTGAAAAGCCTGCAAATCCATTGCAAACAGAATGGCCCATGTAAAGACTGAACTCTGGCACTTTGCCACACCATGCTGGGGAGATTTCACTACCAGCTCTTTCCAATGGGAACTCTATGCATCTGGATGTAAATTCCCAGTCTTCCCCACATCAGAATCCAGCAGGGGTCGAGACCAAAGACCGTCATCTGCTGTCCAGGGGGAAGTTTCAGCTCCAGATGTGGATGTCCCGATTTCTGACGCAGAGGTCGTAGCTCCAGTTCCCAATGTCCCCTATGCCAGTTCCTGTCCTTAGGAGGTTCTACAAGTCGCCGACTTGTCCATCGCATCCGGACCTGCCAAAGATGACCTTGGAATAGCCTGCTGCCACCACCACCTGTGCTCCTGTGTCCGGTCCGGAGCGACTACTGACGAGAATTCTGGTGAGCAAAACCCCGGCCCTAAGTAGACGGGCCCCTGTAGACAGGACTAAGTTTTGGAAACTGATGGTGGAAGAGAACTGATGGTGGTGTGTTGCCAGCTCCCCCAATCCAGATTTAATGCCCGGTAAGGTGTACCATCAAAAGTTCAACCCCATTTGCAGCGCTGCTACCAAGAATTCGTGGCCAGCATTATTTACAAAGACCAGATGGTCATGAGGCGATCACCGGGCATGGACTTTAACTTCGTGGTACGCTGCAGGGTTGACTCCTGCTTCTCTATATGAATAAGATGTTTGCATAAAAGTGCCTCTCTTCTGCTGTGATTGTATTGTTTATTGTTGAAATTTTATAATGCATAGTTGCAATGTAAGAAAATTTTCCCCTGTGTATTTTGCCTTGGTCTATGTGAGTGTATTCTCCCCTTGGTGGTGTTGTACTGTGAAAGTTATATTTGACCCAAAGCCAGCTGGTGACCTGTGGATGGAGACAGCTAATCGGAAGATCTATCAGGAACAGGGAGGTCTATCTGCAGCAGAATCTACCATGGAGGAGGCAGATGCAGAGGACAGTGAGGAAGACCACCCTACATATGGGGGGAGTACCAAACATTATCTCCTGGTACTCATCTGAGGAGCTCACTAAAAAAGTTATGTGCACCCCTGCTTATAGACCCAAATTATCGGATGTAGTTATTCATAGTGGGAGCTACTGCCCCAAGTCAGACCCGGCTGGGCTGACTCTGTTATATCTATAGAGATACATACAAGTCTTAAAGAAAAGTTGCTTGATCACCTGTCACCTGTGGGGCATGGTAGGCGCTCAAGTGAGGGGTCCCGAACCGGCTTAATGGGGGGGGTGCCTAGCGCTCGGGCCGACCTTTCCCCCCCCTCTGTTCCCTCATCGCTCAAGTGCTTGGTCATACTGGCCCCCTCCCTTATCGTGCTGATCGGGAGCGAACCAGTCGGCAGGACATGGGACCGGTTGTTTTTATTTCCTCGTCTGTTGGCATAGCGCGGCGCCAACGTGTTGGGCGGGTTAGAGTGGGGGGCAAATCCCTTGGCCAACCTGGGTTTGTCAGATGATGAACAGTGCGCCCCACAGCCCCCGCGGCTCCCCGCGGCCCCGCCCCCGGGGTGCGGCCACTCGTATGGCGGCTAGGGAGGGGAGATGGGTTGGAGGGGAAACCAGACCCTGCCAGCTCGTACGCCCTTGCCCTGGAGCGCGGCTCCCGAGCCCCTTGCCGGCCGCCAATGTGTAATGACGTCAGCGGCTGAGGCGTGCAATGGCAGGCCAGGGCTGGATGAGGCGGCGTGGGCTATAAAGGTGGGGAGCCCCAGTTTGTGACTCACCACAGTGCGAGGGACTCTTGAGGAACGCACCAAACTAGGTTATGTGTTAAAGCACAAAAAACCTTCCCTATGAAAGCCACTAAGGTAACCCTGAACCTGTTTATACTGTTGTCATTGACCCGTTTAAACTTAATGTTAGGCGGGTTTACTTGTGAACACTCTTACTGACGAGTAGCAGCCTACAAAATTGATTAACAATCATTAACAGGTACGTAACCCCCGTAATATCCTCTACTGTATGATATAGGATCACTGGTACCACGGGGAGGTAACAACGCAGGCCACAAAACCAAGTGGTTAAAAGGTTTTTTCAACGGGGGGTGGGGAGAATTAAATGGTGGGGAGAATAGGATGTGAGCTGACAAATCTTTAACACACGTTTCTTTATTCACTATTGATTGTTATTCACACACTAGAGGGATTCTTACCCCCCCTAGTGGGCTTCACTCATCCTGGTGTTTTCCTTCCTTGAATTTGTGTGGTATTTTTTACATGTAGGCTTGATAGTATTTCCCCAATGTGTTTTCTCCTCCTTTTTGCTTGGTAGTCCCCTTAGATCTTCTTTTCCTCCCCTCCCCCTCCGTCAGGGGTTCCTTTGTCTTGGGTCACCTTGATTGCTCCCTAACCTTCTCCCTTTTCACTCCTTGTGTCTTTTTCCTTTTACTTCACTTTCACTTTTCTTTAGGTTTTTCTCAACCTCATATAACACTCCTTCACACATTGTTGTAATTGCCAACACATTGGCACACTAAACACTGGTTCACCTGCGCTCACCACAACGTTATGTTCACATGGCCACTTCCTGTGACAAGACTAGTAACACTACACAACTTACCCCTCACATTCACCGGAGTGGACCACACCTTATTTTGCACTTCCCTCATATACACAATACATTCACACACTCGGTTATCACATTTTAGTCCTTACACACACACTTATTTGTTTTTTTGGTCACAGTGCTGCGTCCCCCTACTCTGTACACTCCTCCAGAGTTTAATCCCTCACTACAGTTCCTCACCTCACTCTTCATTTCACATTCTGTCAACAATTTCTCTAATGGCTCTATCCCCTCACTATTCTAATCCCCCCAACAGTATTACTCTACTTACAGTGCGACTTGAAGTGCGATACAACAGTGACCCGCCGCTTCCACCCCGTTCCCCAAAAAGGCTGCGCCGAGCAGGGGGCCCCCGCCCGAGAGTCCTTGGTCCATCTCAAAGTGGGTATATGACGAAATATGTGTCCTCTGTTAGAGACGATGCACACTTTCGTCGTATATTAAGTTATAATACTAATATTCACTCATTAATACTCTTATTTTTTCTGTCGCATTCTTAGCGCGTGACGATTCAAGTGGTTGCATATATTTATCTCTGAAGAAGCGAGTGTATCTCGCAAACGCGTCGAGACTTATAATATATATGCTTTTATTAGTTCGTACACACATCATATAACTGGTAATGTGACTGTTACGCGGAACGAATAACTATTGATTATTTTTTGCTACATAAAACATACACTTATGACATTACTGTGTGCACTCAAAAAGTCCCTCCATTCGGTGACCAGGCTGTTGGGTGTTCCCTTCCTGGTCCACATCGGGTGCAACCTCTTTTTTCTTTCCCACCTGTCAAGAAATTCCAGGTATAATTCTGTGGTTTAGGCCAGTGAGGAGCCTCACTGAAGTAAAGGCCCCTTAAAGGCCCCTTGAAGTAAACGTTTCTACTCACTGACTTTAGGAGTGCATTACAAAGCCCCTGAACATTATGTTATTACCACAATTGCTGGAGATTTGCAGGAGGTTTGAAGAAACATCCCCCATATAAAAGCATTGCTCAAACACATGCATTTCTTCAGCAATTTTGAGTTGAATTAGTAAGTCAAGTTTGGGGAACATGAAGCACTATGCAAGGTGCCAGGAAAAGGTCCTTCACAAGGATTATTGAATCATACTCCCCATTCTTGTTATATCCTTGTGATAATTGTTTGGGAGAAATAAAACCGAATTATGCAAGGTGCCAGACTCCACATTCATATGCAAAGTTGCATATGTAAAGGGGAATCATAGATAAACAATATCCCAATCACCTACCTTCTGGAACCAGTGTAGAGATCTCCTGAACCACTAACCCATTCCTAAAGGGTTAAAAAACTCGTATAAGAAAACACAAAACCATTTTTAACAGTATTTAGTAAATTTGTACCTTCCCCATACCTACCTGCACAGTTGTAACAATGTCCCCCACTATAATACTCTCCACTCTAATGTTCTTCTAAGTCTTCAGTGCTGATGGACTATAGATCCCAGTCAGGTCTGAGAAAAAGCAATTGCCGGGACCCCTATCTAAACATAAATATGCCGTGCTTTGACCTTTTGGGCTTACTGCACACGTCTGCTGTAGTACTGTTTGTAAAAATGGCCATAGCAAGCATTAAAAAAAATCCAACTCCTATTGCGCATGTCTGTAGACATCAACTACGGTAATGTTTATCTCCATTACCACAGCCCACATGCACAGTAAGCTTGGGGTAATTCCTGTGCATGCCTAAGAGGTTAATTTTTAACACATTGAAGCTGCATAAAGCACTTACTGATTTATAAAATCATTGCTAAAGCATAACTTAGAAAGTTCATACTGTGACACTAATGAAGCAACCCTGTTTGCTTTGCATCTGTCAAAATAACAAACAATTAAACAATGATTCAAACACAGCGTTAAATGGTTAGTTCATGATCCAAGTGGATGTGTAGTTTGTGATCTCAGTCACCAGTAGAGTGCAGTGCAGATCTTTATCATATGTGATACTATCTATAATTATGTTTAAGTGGTAGATACCCATGTAAAAAATTGGAGGTGGAGGCGCACAATTTTAAAGTTCAAACAATGTAGGCAAAAAAAACAGCTTGGAGGGGATGGGCTCCACCACCCAGAGTCTATCCAATGAGGAGGCCCAGCGTCTAGCCAATAGGGAGGGGAATGCATGGTGGGGCCAGGCAGAGGCGCTGGGGTCAGTCTTGGTCTCAGCAACGATGTTCTTCCTCACCGGCTCCTGAGCCAGGCCACAAGGGAAAAGGCCTTTGGTCGCATGGACTCTTTCTAAGTTCTCTGGAAATTCAGTAACAGTGGTCATGGCGGGATGGAGGGGGG
>CM070036.1:82923231-82941266 GCA_036250615.1 Ptychadena robeensis | reverse complement strand
TCTGCGATATCCCGAAAGCTTGCTTCTCTAATGCCTTCAGTTAGCCAATAAACTGTATCATTTGAACTCCAAACTTGCTGTTTTTTTATTAGAAACTTGCAATTATCAAAACTATATATACAGTAGATACATAAATATAAATGGCACACATACAATGTTCCACAGAATATCTTCTTTCTCCATTGGTCGTATACACAAACTAGCATGAAATAAACACTAATAAAAAACTCTGTGAACTCTGATGTCATGAACATGTCCCCTGCAATATCTAAATATGTAAATGAATGGGAGGGCCTGCACCCTAGAAGTGACATCAGACAACCATTGGTAAAAACCATCACTACCTTGGTTAGAAATTAATTCATTACTTCAGTAGATCTGCTCATTTAACTGAATCGGTGTGGGGAGGTTTTGACCCCCCTTAGAAAGGTGGAGGATGATCAGGACATATGGACTGGAGCTTGGAGGGTCTCAGTAAAACTAAAGATAGTGGGATATATTATACAGCACTGTCACAGAGCAGTAGGTGTGGACCCACTGTGCTACGTGCCCTACCTCCTCTAAGGACGTTGTCTAAGTGAACCCACTCATTCTTCACAATACCCCTGATGGTGGGGATAGACTTTGCCGAGGGGAACACCAGGTCGCTACCTCTGGAGGGAGGGTAGGAACACGAGGCTGGTCCAGGGGACAGCAGAGAAGGCTCCAGGTACACAGGTGTCGTCAGCCAGACAGTGTAACAGGACAGGCAGCGCAGGTACAGATCAGGTAGCAGGAGAGTGCAGCAGGCAGGTAAGGGTTAACAGGAATCAGTTTTAGAATACAGGCAGGGCTCTATATCACAGGAACAGCAATGGCAGGCAGTGCTTAGCATATCACAGAGACCATAATACTGAGGCAAGGCTGAAAGGGCAGGGTTCCATATATAGCTGTAGGAGGTCCACTATTGGTCAGCCAGGTCACATGACGCATACCTTAAATCCCAGGAAATGACAAGCGCTGGTGTTTAAGGAAGTGTGTAAAAATAACAGAATCACCGCTAAACAGGGCGCCCAGATCTGCAACGGTAAGTAGGGAGGTGGCGGCGGCGTATGGCATTACATACAAGCACATTTACTCCTCAGCCTTTATAGGCAGAGATGGGGTGGTGGCATTCTATCCTGGCCAACCCAAGCTCTTGCACCGATGTGGTGCCAATGGCCACTTTGCAGAATCATGTACAGTAAAGAGACGTGGTTTGTGTCAGGATTTAGGTCACCTAGCGAAGGACTGCAATTGGATCTAGAGATGGTCGACTTGCAATCTTTGTGAGCTGATTTCAAAGCCTCTGAAAAAGGTATTATCACTAAAATTGCTGGATATGTAGAGAAGGGTTGTAGAAATATTTGAAAAACAAAAAGTGTTGCTCTAGCACATGTCGTTTTTGCATAAATTAAGTTCAAAATCAAAGTCGAAATTCAGATTTTCGAAAATTTTACTTGACTTTGGACTTAATTTGTGAAAAAACTATTTGTGTTAGAGACATACGTTCATTTTTGTAGTATACCCCCAACCCTTCTGTACATCTCCAGCAAGTTTGGTGATTATACCATGTTCAACTTTGCAATCAACTCGAAATCGTGAAAATGGTCAAATTTTGGGGAAAAAAAACATCTCTATTTAAATCACACGCAACCTCTGTGAGAGTTCTGAGCACCTTTTATCATGGCTTCCTGAAGGCCTTCCTAAACCTGGACCCCCAAGTTATAGAAGATTTGTTAAGACCAGACAATGACAAGGAAGATGCCCAGGCTTGGGTGGCTTCTCTGTCCTCCTCGGTAGTTAAACCTATACCCCTTGCCAATGCTTCCCTGAGGTTTGAGAGTGTTGATATGGGTGTTCCTGTTGTCCCCTTTTCAACTTCTGTCCCCCTGTATCATCTGTTCCCAGTTCTGGGATATCTAGTGATACTGTGAGGGGAGTGGAAGGGCGGAAGCTTGGGATGTTCGAGACACCTGTCCCATTACCCCACAGGTCAAGTAGGTTGAGCCAGAAGTAGGGCGCTGGTAAGGTTGAGAAGGAGATGGCCAGTGGTGGTAAGGGAATGAAGGAGATGGCTGGTGGTGGAAATTTGCAGCAGGATTTTAGTAAAGAAGACTTGGGGTGGTGCAAAGTCAAAATAAGTAAAGGCAAGGAAAGACCCCCTGGGCCATACCCCTTTGCTGGTAAGGGGGTTCTTTTAGTGAATGTGCTTGGGGTTCTTTCTGAGGAAGAGATGACATGTGGGGCCGAGTCCATGGAGAAGTTGAAGAGTACTTCTCTGAAGAGATCTGGCTCCTTTGGAAGAGTGGACAAGGTGAAGGTCAGGAGGCACCAGGTCTGAAACCAGTGTGAAGATTTGGCAAATTGGGGGATGGAAGGTGGCCAAATCTTCTAATTGGCCCCATTTTTTTTATTAGTGTTTATTTCATGCTAGTTTGTGTATACGACCAATGGAGAAAGAAGATATTCTGTGGAACATTGTATGTGTGCCATTTATATTTATGTATCTACTGTATATATAGTTTTGATAATTGCAAGTTTCTAATAAAAAAACACAAACACAATCTAACGTTCATACCATAGTCATATATATGTAACTAACACATATGTCACTAATATAGGATCATCTTTTTGGGTGAAACCTACCAGCATGTCTTTGGTGTGCGCCCTTAGAGGAGGTAGGACACGTAGCACAGTGGGTCCACACCTACTGCTCTGTGACAGTGCTGTATAATATATCCCACTATCTCTCTTTACTGAGACCCTCCAAGCTCCAGTCCATATGTCCTGATCATCCTCCACCTTTCTAAGGGGGGTCAAAACCTCCCCACACCGATTCAGCTAAATGACCAGATCTACTGAAGTAATGAATTAATTTCTAACCATGGTAGTGATGGTTTTTATCAATGGTTGTCTGATGTCACTTCTAGGGTGCAGGCCCTCCCATTCATTTAGATATTTAGATATTGCAGGGGACATGTTCATGACATCAGAGTTCACAAGTCCCAGCAGAGCCATCTTGTGCAGTAAATACCGCAGTTCTTGCACTGTTGCACTGTTCTTGTTACTGTCCACATTAGCAGGGTGGGATGATACACCAGCCATGGCTGCTACTGTGGGACTACCAGACCTAGCAATCCCTGGGACTAGGCCAGGCAGATCTCAGCTCTCAGTACAGGTAGTTTTCATGCAGGTTTCCTTAGTCTCCACAATGGCAGCCACACCATCCTCAGACACAGGCAGACAACATACAGAGGAATAGCCTGATCCTCCATGTGCAATAGTTGAACCCCCTACATGCCGCTCACTATGTCTCCTGCCTGGGTTGTAGTGTTGTCCTCACACTCTTTCTTGGAGGCTTTACTCCTACTGGCCATACTGCAGGCTGCATCCTCCCGGACACAGAAGAAGGAATTCCCACATCCTGGACACAGCTGAGAGATCCTCCATCTTTGGCACATAAGGCTACATGCTGCTGGGCTCTCTCCTCCAGGAGCTTCTCAGCAAAAGGGTCACTCATATCTTTCAATTCTTTAAGTAAACTTTTCTTGTTTCTCACTTGCATTTCTAGGGCTTGTAGTTCACTTTTCATTGATTTTCTCTTGCTGCCATGGACATTGTCATATACAGCTTTCTTACTTTTTAGAGAAGTTAGCAGCGTTGCCAGCTTCCTCTCTTCATTCTTAGTGTGGTACAAACGTTCCACAACTTTCCCCTCAAAATAATCTGTCGTCTCCCCATCTCCAGGACCTGCAGACAGATCTTCAACAGAACCATGAGGCTCATCATCAGTCAAAGGAGCTTCCACCTTATTCGTCTTTGCACCTTATTTTTTAAAATTTCTTCTACTCGAATTCTGATTCTCATTTAGATTTTTCAACGCCCCCACTATGGATCGAGTATAGTGTATAGCAGGGCTACTCAAATGTACATTTGAAAGGTCCACTTACCAAATTTCCATTCAGTCTGAGGTCCGGAGTTTGGAATTTTACCGTGCACTGCCGGCGGATCGGCAGTTTTCACGGCGCTGACCCGGTCCGCCAGACAGAAGCATGACGTAGTCGAGTTCATATATATAAATATTCTCCCTATAGTCTATACAGGACACAGTCTCAAACATATGTATTTAATTACTAGACAAGGGGCACCTCACAAGTATATATTGAGGGGTCAGTGGAAGGTGAAAGAGGTAGGAGGACCTGAGGAGCCCTAGGATGGCAATTTTCTCTGCTCACAAAGCTTTCTTTAGGAAATATTGATAGAAATTCTAGCTTTTATTAACCTTCCTGTGCAGGGGACCACTACAACTAGCACTCCCTTTCCCCCCGGCCTGAGGACTCCAGAGAATGCCTATGCACATAATTTTTTAGTGAGTTCCTCAGATGAGTACCAGGAGATGGTGTTTGGTACTCACCCCATATGTAGGGTAGTCTCCCTCACTGTCCTCTGCGTCAGCCTCCTGAATGGAAGATTCTGCTGCAGATGAACCTCCTTGTTTCTAATTGAGCCACCGATTAGCTGTCTCCATTCACAGGTCACCAGCTGGCTTTGGGTCAAATGTACCCCCAGTAATGTTTGAACCCCCAGATCTCATCACCATTGAGCATTGCAACAAAAACTCTGTGTTCAACACAGGGATTTAAGTGGACATGTAGCTAGGGCTTTTCATATGTCTACTCCCTGACTTTCAACCCCCAGATGCTCCAACAATCTCTCATAGCTATTAATGTTTCCCTGAAGTTATCCAAGTGACATAAATTGTTCGCGTTTAACAATAAAAACTGAAAAAAATTGGCAATCCTAAAAATGAGACTCCATCCAAGCAATATATTATAGTAGGAAGAATTGTGCTCAGGGACCTGAAAATTTGCATGGATGTAGTCTCAGGGGTTAACTGGTAACCCCCAAAATCAAGGTTTTACCATGCAGGGGTTCAAAGATTTATGAGTTCAAAATAGGATAAGTGAAAGCATGTATGCAGCAGAGTAGTGCTTTATGCTCATGGGGAAGCAGTATTTGATAGCTGTATTTTAACTTATAAGTGTTATAGCTAGAGGGGTGAAACTCAGGGGTGTAAGTAGTAGTAGGTGTGCATTACTGACCCTGAAAGTTTCATGATTGTACTATGAATGGTTTTTGTGCTATGCATGTTTAAAGTTAATCTCACACAGGTTAATTTAGCCTAGTTTCAACAGCTCAGCTAGAGTGGGAGAGGGTGTGTCCTGCCTGCGTTTTGATTGGCTGGGAGGACGTATCTGCTACAACACAGAATCTAGCTGCTCTCCTTCCCTTCAAAGCATCGGCTCTCACAAGGAAGGAGAAGAAGGGTGAGCTGCAGCCGCCGGTCCATATGTGACCCTATTTGGGTCCGGATCTGGACCGGGGTCCGAGTATGATATGCAATCCAACACAGAAAATACTCACATATTAAACGTGGCAATAAGCGCATTGAAAAAACACACGTTTAAAACATAGTAAAATATTGTCAGCAATAATCATTAAATAAATGATTACAGGTAACCACAATCAAACCTAGAACCCCTGCCCTAAAACCTGACAATTCCAAACAAAAAACACAGTTTTGCATGACAAATACAAGTGCCGTATACACTCGAGTATAAGCCGAGTTTTTCAGCCCAAAAAAATTGGCAGAAAGTGCTTCCCTCGGCTTATACTCGAATCAGCTGAGGGGGTAATTAAAAAAATCCCTACAATTCGTAGCCCAAAAAACACTTTACCAAAACTAAAACCGGCAATTCACAAAACACGACAATTGCAAACAACAAATCTAGCAATACCAAAACAACACATACAAATATATATGCCATAATTACATTAAATATTAAACATACAATGTGATTTAAATAGGGGTGATATTAACCCCTAAAGGAATCACAAAACTGTAACACATTCAGCTGAAAAGCCACTAATTGAAACAATCCAAACATATATACACATTTAAATACCGGTAATATGTAATAATAACATTAATTCATACATGTAGCCGATATACATATGTTATATATGTGTTGCATACGTTTGGGTGAGTTACCAATACAAATAAAACACATATAAGAAATATACAAAAAAAAACCTGAAAAACACATTAAATAAATGTAAAATTACTTTTACTACAGTTATTATGTCCAATCCAGCGCTATAGTCCCATCACGATGATACATGAAAATAGACGACAATTCAAACCAACTTATCCTGCAAACGTTTACAATAAATTACAATAACCCCTTACACAAGTCACAAACTCTTATCCCTACACAAAAAAGCAGACAATTCAAACCAAATAAAACACACAATTTAACAATAAACAAACATGCAATTCACAAATACCAACAATTACAAAACAAGAAATAACACATAGACCCCACCATAAAATTGCTCAATTACCAATTACCAATTACAAAATAAGATATAGCAAATTTTTACAATAAACAAGCTGTTAAAATCACAAAATCCTCCAAATCTTAACCACCAATAACCCATACTATGGCGAAGAAAATACAGTGTAATTCACTGTTACCACAAATCCTAACGCTAAAAGCGACACTATAATAATAACAAACCTTCAAGAACACCAAAGTCTACAATTCTAACCACAAACCTACTGCAATTTACAAAAGTCCACATACACATATATATGTAATTCTTACATTACATATTAAACATTCAATGTGCTTACAATAGAAATTTACTCCTACGGTAAGCATTAACCACTAAAAGTCACCATAAAAAAATTAACATACATAAACATTTAAATACTAGATGTTTATATCCACATTCTGAGGTTGATACATTCAATACATTGTATGTGAAGGCAAAAATATTGATATAAAAACATTGTATAATCACATATAATGTTGGCATGTAAGACATCCCCAGAAAATAGGACATAGGGCATCTTTGGGAGCAAAAATGTATATAAGACACTGTCTTATTTTCAGGGAAACATGGTATATAGAGCTTTAGATATACGGAGCCAGCAGCTCTGCCTGTGTGTGAGAGCTGGACTCGCACTGCAGCTCTCTCATACATCAGCTCAATCATACGTCTGGCTGATTACTAGGATCATCTGCAGTGAACACTGCATTTTCACTGCAGTTTTCAATAATAATCATAAATCAAGTTTCTCTCTTTAACGCCCCTGCCGTTCCTGGCGGCCCCAGCTCGTCCAGCGCTGACCTGGTAGAACTGCACTGGATGAGCTGGGTTCGTCAGGCAGAGATCCGGGCCACAGGAGTGCAAACTCACTGATCCTGTGGCTCCGATCTAATGAAGAGGCAGCTGCAGGAGAACTAATCACTTCCCCCAACCGATGTCACATGCAGGCGGAAGTTTTAAATAACAATCGTATTGAATAGTGTTTTCTGCATTGAAAACACAATTCAATATTCCCTATGTAAAATACTCACCTGCATAAATAATCCGGTGTCCCCATGTCCTCTACAGTCTTCTTCCTGCTTCTCTCTAGGTGTGACAGAATGTAATACACTGACTTCAAAGTATTACAATGCTCTCCTCTGTAACCTGGCACATCTGCACTCCCATCTAGTGGTTGCAGTGCGAATTTACCTGATACAGTTTCTTTTGATATTATGAGTTATTTACAAAGCATCTGAACATGTTATTATATTCAGGATGTCTATCAGACTCCTGTTTGGAATACTTTGGAAAGTTACAGACCTACAATGTTAAAATTGTTGTTTCCATTAAAGTCTATAGTGTGCTTTTGGTACAGAAATCTGTACCTTAGCAGTGCGCTAGGGAGGTTTATACTTGGTTGCAAATCCTTTGCAGTCAATTACAACCTGAGGTCTGGAAAGCATAGACATCACCAGATGCTGGGTTTCATCCGTGGTGATGCTCTGCCAGACCTCTTCTGCAACTGTCTTCAGTTCTTGTTTGTTCTTGGGGCATTTTCCCTTCAGTTTTGTCTTCAGCAAGTGAAATGCATACTCAATCAGATTAATTTGGCCATTGCATAACATTCCACTTCTTTCCCTTAAATGAGTTCTGAGCATTTGGCTTAATATGAGCAGATAATATTGCCCAAAACACTTCAGAATTCATCCTGCTACTTATGTCAGCAGTCACATCATCAATCAATACAAGAGAACCAGTTCCATTGGCAGCCATTCATGCCCACACCATGACACTACCACCACCATGCTTCACTGATGAGGTGGTATGCTTAGGATCAGGAGCAGTTCCTTTCCTTCTCCATACTCTTCTCTTCCCATCCCTCTTGTACAAGTTGATATTGGTCTTATCTGTTCATAGGATGTTGTTTCAGAACTGTTAAGGCTTTTCTAGATGTTGTTAAGGCAAACTCTAATCTGGCCTTCCTGTTTTTGAGGCTTACCAATGGTTTACATCTTATGGTGAACCCTCTGTATTCACTCTGGTGAAGTCTTCTCTTGATTGTTGACTTTGACACACATACACCTACCTCCTGGAGAGAGTTCTTGATCTGGGCAACTGTTGTGAAGGGTGTTTTCTTCACCAGGGAAATAATTATTTCACCACAGTTTTTTTCCTTGGTCTTCCAAGTCTTTTGGTGTTGCTGAGTTAACCTTCTTTTTAGGAATGTTGAAAACAGTTGTTTTGGCCATACCTAATATATTTGCTATATCTCTGGTGTGTTTGTTTTTTTAGCCTAATGATGGCTTGCTTCACTGATAGTGACAGCTCTTTGGATCTCATCTTGAGACTTGACAGCAACATATTCCAAATGCAAATAGCACACTCATTCACCTTAAATACCCTCAAATTGAAGCTGACAGTCTGCAGTTAAAGCACATTGTGTTTGTTTCATTCCAAGTTCATTGTGGTGGAGTATAGAGCCAAAAATTTTAGAATTGTGCCAATGTCCCAATATTTATGCACCTAAAGGTATATATTTTATATCTAAATACTATTCTCTGTAAGAACCCTTGCTATTGTTTGTCTCCATGTGATATTTGTTGATGTAAGGTGGCAGCCAATCACACTTAAATCAATTCGTTTCTAACATGTATCTGTGGGGGAATCCTGTAGTTTCACTAAAAAAAATGCACTGCTTGATCTTTGAACCATGGCCAGCAGATGTAAGAGAGCTTATACGAGGGTTGTTGTTTAAGCCAACTCCCATTGGCTTAGAGTAACCAGTTTATTATTAAGTTACTGCTTTTGGAGGCTGAAAATTGAATGTTTTAGGTTTATTTTAGGATAGAGTTATATAATTTAAATTTTTTATGATTTTTAGGTCCCTAAGTGCTCCAGTCACTGTAGTTGAACATTTCTGAACCTGCATTTTATTCTCCATATGATACTACATCATTTATAAAAACAAAGGCAAGAACTGTGTGCACCTCAACCATGTTTAAATTCTATCACTCGACGTAGAGTGTAGGGGCGTGCACGTACGCACGCCGCACGGGAGCGCGCCAACACGAACTGCAGCCAAGATAGAGCTTGAGAGGAGGCGCGGGAATGGACTGAACTGAGCCAGGACGCAGCATGGGGAGGCGCTGCATACGAGAGTATCACACACCGCTCAACACACCGCGAACACCACGGGGAGGCTCTTCACACCCGGAGGGGCGGCATCCAGAGCACCAGAGATGCACACAGGTGAACCCACTCCAGTTGTAGAACCAACTGCTATACTGAGAGGGAGGCGGATGGGAAACCGCGCTGCAGGAATTAAGGGAGAGTGGGAAGGACGGAGGAGAAGAGGATAGAGTGGATGAGGAGCAAAGGGTTGAAGAAAGCGGAAAAGCTGAGGGGCAGGAGAGTGAGAGACCCCTTACCCCCAAAGCAACAACTAGAAGGAGACCCACAGGAGCCCCAAACCTCCCAAAAAGCATCCACCCCCTCCCCAAACCTGCCGCAAAATAATCGATCCAGCCAAACCCCAACTGGAAATCCAAATAAGGGGCAACTTATGAATGATAAGGAAGAAGTGGGTGTCCCTGAGAGTAGCCTAAACCCCATGGATAGCACTACTTTTTCACTAGAATCCTCAGCTACTTCGGTAGCAAGAATCGAATCGTTTTGGCAACATTATGCGCAAGATATGTTAACTAAACAAGACTTCAGAGCAATTGTCACTGAAACTAAAGAAGTATGTAAAACAGAAATTAACGCTCTGAGATTGGACCTGCAACAATTGTATGCAAAGGTGGAAAAGATTAAAACTGAAAATCAGTCCATGGTGCAGGAGATACAGGACATTAGGCAGGAGCTGGTCACCCAGTCCCTAACCATCCGAGATTTGCAAAGACAAAATGAGGACTTAGAAAACAGAGGGAGGAGGAATAACATAAGGATTAGGGGGCTACCGGAGACAGTGCCCGACGAGAAATTGAGAGAAACAGTGTGTATGATACTTAACCCAATTTTAAAACGACAAGATCAGATGGGAGTGAAAATAGATAGGGTACATAGATCCCTCAGGCTCAGAAATATCCCTACAGTCCCTAGGGACGTAATATGCAACCTGCACGACTATATGACCAGGGAAGAAATAATGCACCATGTTAGACGGAACCCGGAAGTTAAGTACGAAGACCCGAATCCCCAATTCTACCCCGATATCGCATGGGCAACGCTACAGCATAGAAGGCACTTAGGGATCCAGTATAGATGGGGACATCCTTCTGCCCTAATTGTATGGAGGAATGGAAGAACATACACAGTGAGATAACGGGGGCGGGGGGACATGATGTGTTGTTGAATTTTCTTCCGTTAGGACCCCTATGTGTTCCTCTCCCCCGCTCCCCCTCCTCCTCCTGCCCCCGCCGCCCCCCTTTGGCGGGCGGGTGGGGTCAGTGACGGGAACGGAGGGGATATGCTTTGTTATATCTACTTTTTGTGCTGCTTTCTCCCCCTCCTCTGTCCCCATTGGACTCGCTACAATACCACAACTTGTTACATATTGCGCAGGGAATTTAAAAGTGATTATAAGCCCATTGTAGATCCGGTAAGGCTGTACTATGCGATGACCCGTGGACCTGGGGGGGCCGCTACCCCCTAGGGGGGGCCTCGACGGGTCCAGGTGGGAAGATGCGCGCTCCTGGGCTCCGCCTTTGTGACGATGGACGTACCCCCAGGGGTGGGCGCCGCTCCCCTGGCATGGGTGTTATGGTGGGGGAGCGGCCCTCACCCAAAGGAAAGAAAACGTTGCTGTAGCAGCGAAAATAGAGGTTTCATTAAGCAGATTCAAGAGACAATTGCTTTTTCTTTTAAATGTATGATGTGTAGGAAATGTTGGGGATAATTGCATTGATACTATCAGTAAAAAAGTGCCCTAGGTAAGATGAATAAGGAGGAGGTAGCCCAAGGGGAAGGTCACTCGATTAGGATCAGTATGAAAGGGGGGAATTTAAGCATGCCCAGTAGGGGAATAAATAATAGAAGGAAAAGGAACGAAATCCAAAATGGAGTACTTACTAATTTCCCTTAATGTAAAGGGGTTAAACTCTAACAGGAAAAGGAGATTACTGTACCAAGAAGCGAAGGAAAGAAAGCAGACTTACTCTTTGTCCAGGAAACACATTTAGATAAGAAAGGAACATTCAAATTCCTGGAAAGTATGTATCCCCAAGTATATCAGGCTAACTCTGAAAGTAAAAAGGCGGGCGTGACAATTTTGGTGGGGAGAGGAGTACACTTTGCACACTACAGAAATGGAGCTAGATCAAGAAGGGAGATATGTTATAGTAAGGGGTAAGATGGGAGGTAAGGAAATCACAATGGTGAATGTATATGTACCCAATAAAAATCAAATACAATTTCTCACACAAGTTTTAGACAAAATTAAACTAGCACAACACTAATTATTATTGATAGGCGGGGACTTTAATATGGTAAATGCACCGGAAATGGATTAAAAATCATGATGGGGAATATACCGAGTGAAAGTGAGAGAATCTCTAGGAAATTTAGACAACTTATGAAACTGAACTTAATGTATGACATATGGAGGACGCAGCACCCAAGGGAACGAGAGTACACCTTTTTCTCAAATGCACAAAACGTCCACACTAGGATAGATCACTGGTTGGGAAATCAAGAGATGTTAAAAAGCACAAAAAAGTCAGAGATAGGATCAATTACATGGTCGGACCACGCACCTATAGGGCTAACAATAAGGATAAATAGAAAAACACGGGGGCGAGGGCACTGGAGATTGAACGAGAGTCTGATAAAGGATACACTTACCAAAACCCATCTAGAGGAGGCATTTAAAAACTATTTTGTGATAAACAAAAATTCAGTATCATCTGAAGGGATCATGTGGGAAGCACATAAAGCGGTTATGAGAGGCCAGTGTATCTCTCTTATGGCAGCAAAAAAGAAAAATGAGCAACAAATACAGAGAGACAAAGAGGAAGAACTTAAAAACTTAGAAGGGAGATTGGTAAAATGCCCCTCTATGACCTTGCTAAAGAAAATAGTAAAGATTAGAGCAGAACTGAAACAGGTAGCAGTAGAAAAGATAGAAAGGGATCTGAGGTATCTTAAGCAAACATATTACGAGAAGGGGAATAAGGCTCACAGAATAATGGCCAGGAAACTGAAGAAGAGAAAAGCGGAAGGAATGCCATCAAAAATTAAAAATTGGATAGGAGACATGGTGACATCTCTAGGGGGAATAGAAAGCTTTGAGAACATAAAACGAAGGGGATTTTTACCTGAAGCGGAAAGATTCCAGTATTTACAGGTGATCCATTACATTAAAAAAAAGAAGGTACACCAAGTGTGCAGGAGCTAACACCATTTGAGAAGTTGTGCGATCTAGAAAATGAAGGTAAGGGAATGGTGGCTAAGATCTATAGAGTATTAAATGGGGACGGAGCATGGAGACCCCCATACATGTGCAAATGGGAACGAGCTATAGGAGAGGTAATACCATATAAAAATGCAAATAAAACATCCATATGTGTGCAACATAAGGAGACAATATATAAAATCATCTACCAGTGGTACTACACCCCAGACAGGCTCCATAAAATCTACCCCCAAACCTCAGAGACCTGCTGGAGATGTAGGAAAGAGAAGGGAACAATCGATCACGTATTCTGGACGTGTGGAACCCTAGGTAAATTCTGGGAAATGGTGAGCGAGATGATGGAAGAAGTTTTAGAAGTTAATATAGAGCCGGATATAAAAATGCATGTATTGGGGGCCTTCATGGGACACCTTAGTAAGAACAAAAAAAAGATGGCACAATACATATTAATAGCAGCCAGGAACCTGATAGCAAGGAATTAGAAATCAAGAAACACCCCGACGTATAAAGATCTAATAACGAAAATCTCAGATATCCGTAATATGGAGTACCTTACAGCATGCATGAAGGATAAAAGGGAGAAGTATAAGGAAATTTGGGCCCCTTGGGAAATCTACCTAGGAGAATAAAATGGGCAGAAGAAGTAAAATAAGATAAAGGAGTATAAATGTAGAAGGAATGTGTATGTAGAATGAAGAAAGTATGCAAGTGCAATGTATATCTGTTCTTAACGTCGGTATGAGATGTAATGAAATCTGTGTTTAAAATGTGATTGAAGAAAATAATAAAGAAATTGAAATGGTAAATTCTATCACTCAAATGTATAAGTTTGATTTTGGCATACTAAAAAGAACTGAAACAAAAACTATTTTAAAAACAGTTCTGTTGTTGGTCAGTTTTTCACTGCTTTTTCATCTGAGGCTGTTTAACCTTCCTGGCGCTTCTGACGGCACCATCTCGTCCTGCACTTGCTTATGCAGTATTGCAGCTGACGAGATCCTGCCGTCTAGCTAAGAGCTCACAATCCCCGGCTGCACACTCTGCTCTGCTGTCTGTGCGATCCTTATGCAAGCCGGCTGTGACACCTCTGTACCAGCCTAATCTGCACATGAATGTCCCAATTTGCACCTGAATGTCCCGTGCATGGGACGGACTGCGGGACATTCATGTGCAAATTGGGATATTCATATGCAAATTGGAAGATATTCAAAGAGCACACCTGAAATATCACCCCCATTGTCATTCCAGATGTGATCTTTGAAGTTAACCCTTTCAAAGAATGCCATTGTATTGGATACAGTGATAACTGTATCCAATACAATTCAAAACAAAAACAAAATAAAAATGTTATTATAAACAAACATAAATACTGTTTTGAAATACAATAAATACCAAATAAGTATTCAAGAGATTTAATCATTCAAATGATACATTTCATAATTTTTTTAAATGTACTTTTTTTATAATAATTGTGTGTATCAAACATTATTATAGTCAGGACGTCTATTAGACCCTTGTACGGACAGATTTTTGGAAATTACAAGCCTACAACACAAAAAAAAAATTCCATTAGAGTCTATGGTGCGCTTCTGGTACAGAAATCTGGACCTCAGCAGTGCGCTAGGGAGGTTAAATACTTTTCTGTGCCCTTTGTATCTAGTACACTTTGGCTTTGCAAATAAACACTGTGCTCTTTATGGTCTGTTTTATTTTATTTTTTTATTATCTGTGGTCTCCTGAATGTATGATTAAAAAGAAAAGTGCCTGTGCCTATGTGTCTAGTGCACATGGACTATTCATGCTCTTTCAGAATGTCCTATTTGGTAAAAAGTTTGGTTAATTGGTTAATAACACCTGCCTATGCACTACCTCTACATGAGACAGGACAGTGTTGAGGGTCAGATGGAATTGGCAGGGAAAACAAAAACAACTTTAGCAGTATGCCTTAAAACTGCCCTGCCCCTGGCCCATACATCTGTACACTGACTTTTTTAAACAGCTTGGCAATAGTCTAATTTAAATACAGCAAAGGGGTCAAATATGGTATAAACTTCCAACCCAAATAAAATCTTCTTCCTTGTAAAATGTGGGCGATTTATGCCATGTAGTTATTTATTTGTTATCATAGAGTATAATGGGTTAAATGACTAATAGATGAAACTCAGCATTAAATAATCAATATCATGCAGCTTTAATGAGTATGAGACAATCATAATCACTGTACAGTTTCCTACTGGCTATTAAACAGTGCACGGCCAAAATGAAAACATCCATGGACAAATACTCCCAGTGAAACCAGAAAGTTTGTTTGATGAATCTAGAAAAGTGTTTGTCCTTTAAGCTTTGAGTCTTTATTGTTCCCGAAGGGACAGTAAATTCTAAGAGATGATGTTCAAGAAAACCCTGATGCACATTTTCTCTTTTGTACTAGAATTACTAGAAAAAGAAAAACAACTTTTAACCACTCAAAACAAGGACAAGCAAGACAGGTCTCTGGTCCTACAATAAAAAGTTATTCATTTTTAAATGTAGTTATTGTTTTGAGCAGACATCAATATTGGTTACAATATTTGACAATCAAATGGGAAAGGCAGTTATAAAACATGCATTAGCCAATCACTTTTTAAATTTTTTTATACATTTTGTAGACCTTTATCTGAAATATTGCTTAAAATGTTAAAAACTCTCCTAGGATTGTATACGTATTAGGTATCTATCATGTGGGTAATTAAATATTATTTTAATTAAATGTTTTTCAAAGCAGATATTGATTGAAGCTGTAATCCTATATTGTGTCCTTATATTCCATTTCCATGTGAAAATAGATACCAAGTAAAAAAATAACCAGTTGCCCAATGGTTTTGAGATTAGCTGTAATAACCCAAAAATAGATTTTGCTATGGAATAGTCATATAAAATTCCTTTTATTTATTATTATTATTATTATTATTTCTAATTATAAGATAAAAGGGATAGTCTCAAAACACTAGACCTCTTCATTAATGGGAAATATAATATATAAGAAAAGACCAGTGAATACTTCCATTTCTCTACCATAAGCGGTCTCCAAAGGTGACCAGAGTAAGGGACGAGACCACTAAATTAGTTATTACAAACTCTTTGCATGTAAGGTAAGTCAAGAAGTGTCTCTTCATAGAGCAAAAAAAAACAGAAAATTGTATACACCCCTATTCACTCCTTTCCTGACACATTCATGGCAGCATACATTGGGCTATGTCTGTATGGGGTGTTGTGTCTGCGTGGTTAATGTGCTTATTACCCTTAATTACCCTATATGCCTTTAATAAGACTGTGATGTAATGGTGTCCAATCATCTGGGAGTGCCCTGGTTAGATGGCCCTGTGTTAAGGGGGTGTGGTCTTCACCAGCAGGTTGCTGAGTGAGAAGAATTATACAAGTCCCTTATTGCCTTTAGGAGATGTAGCCTACAGACATTACCCTGTTCCTGTATAGGGCAGGGGTTTCCCTAGCCCTGGAGGAGATGATATCAGGAGATAGGCTAGGCCTTAAACTACTAGAGACAACTAGACTCTCCAGATGGCTGGCTGAGACTGATGGCTGTAACCACTGGATTACAATAAACCACCAGTTATTTTGACATACTGGCAGTGTTGTGTACTGACTTTACTGGGAAGCTTTGCAAGACCCCTGTGCATGATGTTTTTGCATCCAGCCATCTCCAAGGAGGCGGGCCCAGTACTACATGCCCCACCCTCTTAACCCTATAGTTTGGTCATTTATAAACTGAAGTGCCAGTCCAAGTAAATTAGAAGTTTGCAGGAGGAAGAGTTTCATCAAACTACTGCTAGAGCCGTAATTTTCAGGGTGTATTTGTGGCAGCATACATGTGGTGCTTCAAAGGAATATGTTAAAAATTAGTAGTTTGTTGAAATTGGTGTTTTGTCTTACAAATTGTGTCCAAAGAAACCTTGGATAGGGCTGCATATGATGCCATTTCATTTGGAGAACTCTATTAGGCCTTCTAAATAGTAACCAAGAAGTAATGGTGCAGGATGATGTTAATTAAAGATGTTTTCAGCTCTGTAAAGAGTATTGGTGTGAAAGTGTAACTGAAAATTCAAGGCCATACAGGACACACAAACTTGCAACTGAGATGATGTGCTTTTCTGCTGTTACAAAATGGCCTGACTAAAGCACCATTAGGTTAGAATCCTGAAATTTCCCCCCTCCTTCCATGACGGTCTCTGGATGTCTGAGGACCTGGTTTATGAGGAAACCTGCGATGGAATTCCCTTGTCAGCCTGGGAAGTTTAGCAGTCTGCTCAGCTGTGGATACTTCTCTTGATGGTATAACATGAGCCATCTTTGTAAGACGATCTACCACCACCAAGATAGTGGTCATATTATAAGAAGGAGGACGATCCACCACGAAGTTCATAGAAGTTGACCCCCAAGGTCATGACACAACTGGGAGTGGCTATAATAAACCGGGAATTTTGTTTCTGGCATAGGTCAGGCGACAAGCAACATAGTTCTTAACTTCCTTTTTAAAACTAGGCCACCAAAAGGATCGTGATAGAAGTTCTCCAGTCTTTGTGGACCCAAAATGCCCTGCAAGTTTAGAATCATGTCCCAGTCCGAGAACTTCAACTCTAGCACATTCAGACATGTATATGAGATTTGAAGAGTCTAAAATCCGTTCTGAAAAGTTAAGGTGGACCTATCACCAGAAAATTAGGATTACATGAATGGCACTAGAAATGCTGATCATAGGGAGGAAAGCATTAAAAAGAACAAAAAAACTTACCAGTAATGAGTAATTTAAAAAGATCCCCCGCAGACCCCCCCCCCCCCTCACTTTAGGGCCTGGCCATGGCCGCCGGAACATAGCAGAGAACTCTCTATTGAAGTACACTGATGAAATTTCCCATAGAAAACAATTAAACGCCCCCAGTGGCCATACCCTGGTGAAAAAAATATGGAGTCTTTCATACGATTCCACGGAAACAGCAGGTAAGTATATTATTTTAGGATCGTGGAGCCCTAAGCCACCAGCTCAGAGGCAAGTAAAATTTTCCACATTTTGTCACATTACAGCCACAAACATGAATCAATTTTATTGGAATTCCACGTGAAAGACCAATACAAAGTGGTGTACACATGAGAAGTGGAATAAAATAGTCTCTGCTACTACAGGGAGTGCAGAATTATTAGGCAAGTGGTATTTTTGAGGAATAATTTT
>CM070036.1:82823222-82834068 GCA_036250615.1 Ptychadena robeensis | reverse complement strand
TCCATTAGGCATAAACGCCAGAAGACCTCTGAAGAGTTAAACGTAAAGGTTTGTGCTAATGTGTAGACGGGAGCAAGGATGTAAAAGATTGAAAATACTGATTGTGCGTTTTATTGCACTGTAAACTTGTTTTGTACTTTTTAGGGCAACAATTGTGTATATAACAAACTGTGAATATTTTAGAGTTAGGGCTTATTTGCACTAATGCGGTTGTATGCGGATGGAAGCAGTTCTATCCACGCGGCTGTGGCCGCTATCGACTATAACCGATGCGGACGCAAGCGGTCATCCTCGCGAGCGGATGTGGATTTAGTAACTGCCCCTCGTCCATGAGAAATGAATGGGCAAGGTCAAAATCTGCATCCATATTCACTATGGACGCAGATTTTGACTGTGGTAATTCATGTCAATAGATGCGGATTTCAACACGCGGATGTGGTCAGGCACAGCATGCGGATAAAACCGCGGTAGGGTGGCGTTCAGAACTGCTACCGCATTTGCACATGGCCGCACAAGTGAAGACTGGCCAATGCATTGGCTATGGTTGCGGTCGCACAGATAGAACCGCATACACAAGCCCTTAAGTTCCGATTTAAAGCATGCATCAGACTATGCTAGCAAGCACACCCACCATCTCCTGAGGTTCAAATTAGATCCAATTTCAGAACTAGACAGGTAACAGAAAGGGCACTTTGATCATTAGGGGAAAAAGTTGTTGGCACATTCATATACAATGCAGATCAGCCAATCAAGTTTTTCAACAATTCATCCCTGGAAAATATTCAATGGAATACACAACCTTTTAGTGATCACTGTTCATGTGTTTTTCAGGCACCAGACTTAATGACTATCTTAGTGGTCCCACATACCTTTAGATCTGCTTTAGTTTAACCAAAACTATGAAATATTAGGGACTTTCTAAACCCTCAAGTCTACCTGTGTTCAATCGCAGAGCACCCTATACTACATAGTTGTTGGTAGATCTAAAGGATATCTGGCAGTGAGATCTAAATGTGTATGACCAGCTTTAGACTGGATGGATACTATGGCTTGCAAAACATGAAGGTCCCTGTAGGCTCTTCTCCTTCAACCACTTGACCCCATTTTCTACATTTCCTACAGTTTAGCACAAGAGTGGGCAAACTTTTAGGCTCATGGACCACAATGTGTTCATACATTTGACAGAGGGACAGAACAAAGAACCTGTAATAGCCACCACTATATATAAGGCTTCGTTCCCACTTATGCGATCAGCCACGGTGAAGCCGTGATTTTATTTGCACGTGACAATCATGTGCGGCCGATTTGCTGACGTGATCGGGCGCGATTGACCTGGCAATTTTTTTCCTTTGAAATCACCCCTTGATTGCGCCCATAGGGAATAATTTGATATGATTTTTTATCATGTCCACACGCAATCAAAATTTCTCACATGTCCAGCTTTATTGATGATGCTGGTGGCGCGGAAATTGTAACCATTTTATTCCTGTATGCGTTCAACAGAAAAAAAAATAAAAATCAGGACTGCCAGGAAAGTAAAAAAAAATGGGAAAGAATTGCAGGAAACAAGCAAAGCATCATCAAGGTGACAATGGGCCAGATCTGGCCCCCAGGCCTTAGTTTGTCCACTTCTGGTCTAGCACAACAAGTTGAACCATATTACCCCAAAGTTTACATTTTCTACTTTTTTCCCTTTACCCTACCATCACATTTCCCTGTATGCAACATACACAACATTATCTCACAAACATGAGTTCACTCCTCACATTAGGATAAACCGTTTATATCTCGTCTCGACAAAACTGGAGATATGACACTTTTATACAAGCGGAACAGACTACATTACATTGTATCAAATGACTTTACATTCGCTGACCCCTTAAAATAACTTGACACACAGCCAATAATATCTCAACTTCTGGCAACAATTAGCACAAGCAGTACCCATTCTCTAAACACTGACCAACTTATGGAGATAGACATTTTACAATTAGATGGCATGAGATGTGTATTTACAATAAAATTCTGCATTACAATAAATACATTTTGTGACAGACTCGTATCTCCTCCCATATGTAAACAGCTGCACATGGGTAAGTTGTTCAGTCTCTTCATAAGGTCAGTCAGTGTGTTCAGATAATGGGTACTGCTAGTGTATAAACACATATTAAACTCATACTTGACACTCTGCTGGAACCAAGACCTCCCTCCTGGCACTGGACCCAGTGTTCTCCCCATGATTTTTTTTTTCAGCGCGGGCGGCGGATGAGTCATGACGCGATTACGTCATCGCGCCGCCTGCACCGGTCGCGGCCTCTCTATAGGCTGCCGGCCAGCAGGGCAGCAAAAAAGTCTCTGACAGAGCGGCGCCTCCCCATTCTTCAGGAGCACACCGCAGCCACTGAAAGACTCCGGCCGCGCCCCGGTAGTATGCGCGGGCCGGAGTCTTTCAGTGGCTGTGGCGCGCTCCTGAAGAATGGGAGGCGCCGCCCTGTAGGTGACTCGCTGTGTGTGGGCGGGGGGAACCAAAATCTCCCGGGCAGGCCGCCGGCCCAATCTGCTTTGGGGAGAACGACTGGGCCCTTTGGCTGGAGGAATACATACGAGTGAATACTGCATGGTCCAGGTCCTGCCTACTTTGCTGGAACATTCTGTATATTCAGAAAGCGGTTCCCCCCCCCCCCCCCCCCCCCCCTAATTTTCTTTTAAAAACTTGCTAAGTTCATCAAGGAAACCATTAATTCAAAATGTACTGGCAGGGGCTGTGGAGTGGTCAATAAACTTCCCCGACTCGACTCCCTCAGTTTCAGATTCTTCCGACTCAGACTCCTCTGTAATGTAATATGCTAATGTATTGTATGCATCCATTTGAAAGAAGGAAGGCGACATACATTAACCACAGAACTACTGGCCAGGAAACCAACACTGTAATGGCCAATTAAAGCAGAGAAAGGAGTTAGGCAGAAGCGAATGCTGCTGGTTTTTCCTTAAGCAGGCACCACGCTGTCACTGATCGGGGATCAATTGAATGGAAATCAATGGCACCACATGGCACATCGATTCCTGTTCAATGGGACCATTACCCCAGCTTGCAGTGTGTGTGATTTACAACACCGCCACAAGATGGGGAGAAGCAGCCTGTCTCACACAGTTCCAATGTGGGTGCTGGCCTGGTCCCCTTCACACTGACAGCTGAGGAGGAGGCAAGAGCGGCAGCTGTTTTAATACTTTCCATGAAGACTCTGTCTCCATGCAAAGTATGAGATGAATGGGGTCTTTTCAACATGTTGGAACCCCGTTCCAATCAATGTCCTTCAGCTGGCCTATTGATCCCGCCGCCGAAGGAATGCACACACGGGTAGGTTTGTACACGATTAGAGTACAATCATTTACCGTGCGATTGTACACAATCTTGTTACAGATCTACCGTGTGTGCCAAGCTTTAGTGTTCTGATCTTCTGCTAAGATAGGGCAGTGGCAGTGAAGGCTCTAAGAAGAGGCAGAATGAAGGGGCACTTCAAACATGATTCATGATTTCCCTGGAATCCCATAGTCATGTGTAAAGTTGAAGCTACCAATCTAAGTTCTTGTCGCCTCAGCTAAATGGACACCGCGGTTTTCCAAATGGTTTTCACGGTTCAGTTCTTGAACTATTGCAATCCATTCCCTTCACCTTATACACGCGTCTCTAGTCCGGCCACACACATTTACTTCATTATCATCGAGAGTTAAGCAGCCCCATAACGCAAAACCGATCGGCGGCCGATTTTGCTTGTCGACCGTGGGCGTTGTTTATGCCCGATCGGGGGAGCCCACATGGGGTGACAGATCCGCTGTCCCCCCCATCAGCTCGTTCCGGCCAGAGAACGCTGTCCGTAATCTCCGCCGATGCTGTTTAGTCTCAGTGAAGGACCGGCGTTTCTTGCTGTCACTCTGGAGGCTCGCGTGATGACCTCATCACCTCTGCACTCTAGAGCTCATCTCTGAGCTGTGTATTCCGCTCCCCACCTCGGTACGTGTTTGAGGGGTCTACAGTGGGCGCTGTCATGTTGTTGATCACTGCCTTGATCAGAATAGAACAATGTTTGCATTCATTTACAATTTTAATCCATTAGGCATAACGCCCAGAAGACCTCTGAAGAGTTAACGTAAAGGTTTGTTGCTAATGTTAGACGGAGCAGGATTTAAAAGATTGAAATACTGATTGTGCGTTTTATTGTCACTTGTAAACTGTTTTGTACTGTTTAGGGCAAACAATGGTGTATATAACAAAACTGGGGAATATTTTAGAGTAGGGCTTTTATTTGAACTAATGCGGTTGTATGCGGATGGAAGCAGTTCTTCACGCGGCTGTGGCGCTATCGGACTCTAACCGATGCGGAAGCAAGCGGGTAATCCTCGCCTGAGCGGATGTGGATTTAGTAACTGCCCCGCGTCCTGAAGAAATGCAACTGAGGCAGGTCAACAATCTGCATCCATATTCACTTGGACGCCAGATTTTGACTGTGTAGGTAAAATTAATGTCAATAGCATCGGATTTAACACGCGGATGTGGTCAGGCACCAGCCATGCGGATTAAAAAAAGCGCGTTGAGGGTGGCGTTCAGACTGCCTACCGCATTTGCCACCATGGCGCACAACGTGAAGGAACTGGCAATGCATTGGATATGTAGTTGCGGTCGCACAGAGAGAACCGCATAAAACAATCCCTTAAGTTCATTTAAAGCCTGCATACAGACTATGATAGCCAGCACACCCACACCATCTCCTGAGGTTCAAATTAGATCCAATTTCAGAACTAGAAAGGTGGGTGGTAACAGAAAGGGACGATTTGCTGCCGACCGATGGGTGTGAACACTTGCTTGAGTGGTGGGGAGGGGGGGAGCCCACATGGGGGTGGGAGGTGACAGGATCGCCGACGCCCCACAGCTCGGCTGCCAGAGAACGGCATGTCTGGCCGATGCTGTTAGTATCAATGAAAAAAGGACCCCGGCCGTCTTGCGTAAGATATGGAGAGCAGCGGTCAGATACCTCATCACTCTGCACTCTAGAGCTGTCTAAGACTGGGGTCGTCGGCCCCCACTCGGTACGTGTGTGGGGGAACTTTAGGATAGGGTTACAGTGGGCTCTGTAATGGTATGACGCTCATGCATTTATTTCTGATAGCAGAGGAACAGTCATTATGTTTAATTGCGACATTTAAAGTATTTTTTTTTTTTATTTAAAAAATTTAATTCCCATTTACATTTTAGTAGGAGTCGGTCATTTTTTGCCGATTCAGACTCCGACTCAACCCAAAAATGTCTCCGACTCCTCGACTCCGACTCCACAGCCCTGTGTACTGGGACTGAACATGAAGATTCCCTGCATCTTCTTGAACATCATATTGTATCAACAGCAGCCCCACAACTATATCCATCACTTAATCTGTTCTTCTTCTCTTAGGTTATCCAACCACTAACACTAACCAACCACAGCCTTTGCCTGCCAAATGCTATTGAAAGCTTTCATTAGTGAGCAAGAGGTATGCTAAAACATTTTCTTCACTGACAGAGTTGCCACAAGGTAAAAAGGATGCAACTATTACACAGCAGTAGACCTTACTTACAGGCAAGTAGACTGCATTTTAAGATATTCTTTATTACTTTGCTGCTTAAAAACACCGTACAGTACATAAACACAGTGCTCTTCTGTGTGATGAAAACATTCAACAGTTTTTAAAGACTACATTTTATCAATCTCTTTCAAGTGAAAAACAATACATTCTGTAAAAAGAAAATGCTACATGCATACTGTGGGGTGTTAGGATCCCTCATTATTTCTTTGGGGGGCGGGGTTCTAGAGGGACCCATGTGAACATATCCCAATCAACAATTAATAATGTAGATTTAGCATGTAGGTTTTCCCATAAAACTTTAAGCTTCCAGTTGATTCATTTACACGATCATTTTCAAAATGTGTAATCTTTCATTTACAGCTTTTGGCTTGACACTTTTATTCTCTCTTTTCCTCTAATAATAAAAAAAACCCATAACATTTAAACTGGTTAGACCGGAGGAAAGGGGTGCAGAAACCACATGTCCCTGTCCCCCTCCTGCCCATATCAGCTTCAGCAGAAGTGGGTGGGGGAGAGAATGAACGAGAGCGACCCTCTGGTCCATAACAGGACCCTTTAAGCATGGAACTTGCCTTGGCAGGGTTAAGTGTTTCAGCAAAGTGTGCCACCCTACTGTCAATACCCATGACAAGCCTCACTGGCCAGAAAAAGGTAAAAGAGCTTACTTCGCAGAGCCCTCCATCATAGCCAGACTAGGCCTAATCAAAATACCTCAACAATTGGAGCCTCTTTCCCCACATCATAACCAGTGTTGTACAAATATGCTTTTGGGTGACATTTAACATTTAAAAACGCAGTAACCTAATGATACATTACTATTTATGGTTTTCCATAGTGGCTTCCAAAAACTTGCATCAGAAAATCACACCAACATTAAACATCTGTACATCTATAACCATAGCGCCAAAATATGCAATGCATCACCAGGGTCATTTCACAAGAATAACATTCAACACATAATGGCACTTATTTAAATGTGTAAAAAAAAAAGGAAATGCATTAAAGAACATACGGTAAGCACAACATAGATGTATACATAAGTGCTTACAAGCAACATCTGAGGATGTACAGATCTCAGCCACTAGAACTGGTCATTATTTAGTTTAGCTGAAAAACTTGTTTTGAAGAGGATGTTGCACTAGAATGATAGGTCAGTTTATTGGATACTGTCCCGACCCCTCAGTTTAGTATTTCGCTGCATAAAGTTAAGCATACGCAGCTCAACATGAATCAATTGGAGCACAATAGATAGCTCTGCGCCTTTCTTCGAGTGGGAAGTTTGAGCGCAGCGTGGTGACGTCATCACGCTGCGCTCAAGGGTCAATTGATAGCACGGTTATCGACTCCTAAATGGCCAGCCTAAAGAGTTACAAATAGGACCCCCAGCTTATTCCCAGCTGCAGTATTGTCTCATGAGGGAAAGGATGCAATGTTAACCTATTCAATACCAAAGAAGAATTGTAGGGAATATATTTATTCTAGATTTCGTGCTAATTAGGGAATTATATTGTCTAGGTAATGTAGTGATTTTAGAGAACTTTTATATACTATAACGAGTTTTAACACCAACTATGTAGAGACTAATTTTCCTTATGGGGGGGGGGGGAGGCAATACTATAACAACAACAAAAAGAGAAAGAAACCCACACAAATTGTTTTTACAGGTGTAACATTTACTTCATCACTAGTTTGTGAAAATAGAAACATATTTCCATCATCACCTCCAATAACTATTACTTAGTCCTGCATAATGTTGTAGTTTTTGAAAAGCTCCCAATATTTTAGAACAAAAAGGTTATCCATTTCGCATAAAGGAAAGATCTTTATAACGTCACTACAAAGTGCTAAAGGGACAAAAAGTAGGAAAAATAAATGTCACAGCTAAATTGGCAGTTTGCTTTGTCCATCAGGTCACATAAATCACTGCAGGAAAATGTGACCAGCACACACACACACAGCCTGTATTTCCTGACATCTGTGCTTCCCTTATACACTGAAACTTTCAGCTTGGCAAAACAGTAAGATACTAGAACTAACTTTAAAAGCACAGTGATTAAAAATACACAATAGAAAAAAGGTTAGACTTTGCCACTTCCAAATCAACTGTGAACTGTAGGTATCACCCCATCACTCTTGAGAGAGAGAGCATCTCTATGGGCCACAATGGCATCCCAGGAAGGAGCCATAGACACAAAGTGAAATGGAACACAAAGGGAACCTCCCAGCATCTCCCACTTATCTACACCAGCATAAAAATATCTGTATATCTGGGGAAACTGGAAGGTAAATCTCCAACATCAGCTTAGATAGTATATATACTTTAAACCATTTTCTTACCAAATTAACATTTTATACAACAATTTCCAATAGCCACAGATTGACAAGGTCAGAAGGCATTACGAAAGGAAGAATTTAATGTGAGGCACCAGGTAAGAGGGTGTTATGGTCAAGGATTAGAGTTTCCCTCATCCAGGAGTTGCTAGTAGTGGTACTGGCTCTGCTCTGGATGGCAGCCACCCCCTAGTATTAGTTCAAGCATTTATCTCATAGAGCATTGGGAAGGAATGACAGATCACCATCCCGCTTCCACACTCACCCATCACCTCAAAGAGAGGTTTGCAGAACTAACAGTAATGTGGTGCATGTGTACTAAGGAAATTACGTCACCAGAACCCTGGGGCTTGTGTGCTGCAGGCAAAACACAGGAGAGAACACAAGGCCATCTGGTCACACAGGTTTGTAGTGGATATCCATGATTCATCCAGCTCATATTTTGTTGATTAAGATCTAAAATGCTATAAATCTTAAATTTTATCCAATTATAACAAATCAAGTACCATACTTTTTGTCTCATAGGATGTGCAGTGGTAAAGGGCACACCCTATACATTGGAGCATCTGATGGACAAATAATATTTTGGCTTTCTCCTATTTTGCTGGCCAGGGCTTTCCCGCTCCCACCAGCAGAGCAGGAGTTCACTTCCTGGGCATCACAGAGTTTTCACATCATTCTCACCATCGCCATATGGGCAATCGCAGCAGAGTTCTTCTAAAGAACCCTGGTTTAAAGTAAATTTTTTGCTGTATTTTTAGTTTGTTATTGATTATTGTTTTTTTTTGTTTTTTTAATGAGGAAATAAAGTGTAAGATTTTTATGTAAACTGTGTGTTCAGATCTTTATCCAGGGGACCAGATTTGGGGGTTATCATTCCTGTTTTGTTACAGGAGTCCTTGCCCAGCATTGTGTGGGTATACATCTAAAAACATGTCCCAAGCACATTGAATGGATGCATTTTTCAAATGTCTAAAGCTAATGTCTAAATATAGTCTAAAGCAGAGGTACCCAACACGCGGCCCGTTTCCCGTTACTTGGCGGCCCCCCACGGTCAGCCGCTTGTGGACCATGCCCTTACTGCCAATTACATGTTTCCCCTCTGCCCGACGATCCCGTAATTGCGCTTCTTCGCCCGGGATGTTCCTTCAGCAGAGGAGAGCTGAGGGAGCCTGTCAGCCTCCGGCTGGACTGATTGGCGCATATGTGTCAACCAATCAGCAGCATGGAAGCGGCTCTCACCTCTCCTCCACTTCCTGCTGCAAGATACTGGGCTGGTACGCGTGGGTAGAGGAGCAGAAAGCAGGTAATTACTTATAAAATTTAAAAAGTTGTGTTATTTAAAAATTTAAAACAATGTCTTCTAGCTCCGCCTCCTGCCGCCATTCTTTCATTAAAAAATGCTTATGCAAGTCAGTACAGATCGAAAATGTTATGAGCGGCCCTTTAGTGGTGCTGAGGGCCGCACTTGTGGCCCTCCACATCAACTCAGTTGGGCACCACTGATCTTAAGGAAGAACTACTGTGTAATGAGAAAAAAAATTACGTATTGGCACAATACGAAGGCCTATTTCTTACAAAAGTAGCGGCATAATTCAATAATTCTATTGACAAAATCTATAGCTTTGTCAAACTGACAGATCTTCAATAGAAAGATCTGAGTAAAACATCCTTGCACTACCTTGCTAAAACCTAAAACTACGACTACTATTATGTGCAGAAACAAAGTGGTTTGATAGAGAACGAAAGACTTCTAAGATGCAACAGTCATCATACTAGGCAGAAAATCAATCCAAAAGAATTCAATTACATTGACCCCCTCACTTTCGACATAAACAAGGCTCTTCATCCATTAACTATTTTAACGACAGAACACTCATTCAAACAAGTAGACTTCAATAAGTATTTATTATAATCATACTGTAATTAAAATGAAATTAACACTTTGCAGCAGAATTGCACAACCTTTTTCTTTTTAGAGCAAATCTAAGTCAATAGATACAGTTAAATACATAAAAAAGTGAAGCTAGAATATTTGATGGGGCAAACAGTGAGAAAATAGGTTTTAACCTCTTGGGCATTGTGCCCGTTTACAGTATTTTTTAAAAGAGCAGTGTTAATAAAAAACGGATTACATCATTATCCGTTTCAATAACCTGCACTCTCCCCCATACCCTTCACACGAGGTCCCAGAGCGGCAATGTCTTGGATCGCCTCCACAGAGAGATGGGTCCCCTTGGACAGGTAAGCAGCTCTGAACTACACTGGATAGGAGTAATATTACTAAACAAACTAACCACCTCCTACATTTAGGGCATTAAAGGCTACCATTACAAACAACATTAAGCAGTTTTCTTTGTAAACCAAACATGGGGGGGGGGGGAAGAATATAGGGATAGAATGGCACACCCCAAACACTATCGGGCAAGTATTTTTATGACAGTCCTTTTTCTTAATGTGCAAAAAAGGACGTTTTGTTTCCAAAGCAACACACTTTTGGTGGCAAAGAGTAGTACTTCTTTAATTCACTGTATTTAAAGAGAACATCTTTAAATGTTTACCAAAACTCTTCTAGTATTTGGTCTTGCAGTACTTTCACATGGAGGTTCATTAGATGTAATCCATTAACAGACGAAAGTTATTCCACAACTTTGGGTTTATGATCATGGCAGGGTGGATAAAAAAAAAAAAAAAAACCCAAAATTTAATCAGGGGTTACTCATGTCCATAGATCAATATAGGTGGAATCCACTGCACTGACACCAGTGGAGAACGGAGAGACAGACAGACTTTAACCACTTAAATGCCGTGGTGATCTGCGTACAACAAGATCAATTTTTAAAACATTTACTTTGGTAAACATGATCAGTTGATGGTTTGGGTCGGTCTTGTTAGGTGG
>CM070036.1:82798673-82817858 GCA_036250615.1 Ptychadena robeensis | reverse complement strand
CATGGTCCACTAGACCCGTGTTTGGGGACATTTTTGGTCCCGTTAAGCTAGCCATACACGTGTCTGATTCCATGGCCAATTGATCACTCACCCAATTGAATTCCGTCGATCTCACGGGAATGGGATCTGCATCAATCAGGGCCCTTAGGGATCCGATCTCTCGCTGGCATACAACCTGTCCTAGTGATCGCGTCCAATTGATCGGGGTCTCAGCATGGAATCCGACAGAGAACCACAGTTGGATATCGCCAGGAATCAATTGGTGAGTGATTCATTGGCCATGGAATCCGACACATAGTAAGGCTTAGCTTTACATGCCTACAAACATTTGTTATTTATTTTTTTTTTTTTTTTAAGATAAACAAAGCGTAAACGTTTTTTGGTATAGAAATCTGGACGCTCAGCTAAAGCTCAGGAGGTTAAAAAATTGTGCTGTAGAGTCCCTAAATAACTGTATATATTGGATAGCTAATAAGAAAAAAGTTTTCCTGGCCAAGAAGCCGAAATTTCCAGTTAAACAGCCCTTTCGCAGCCAGAAAAGTAATTTTCAGAGCAGGGACCACCCTTGCAAGAAGCCCTGGGAAGGAGATAAGAAAAAGAAAGTCTTGTTCAAACCTCCAGTCCAGCCCAAAATCAGCTGACTTGAATCAACTGGTAGGGGCAAGGTTGAGTAGTTTCTCCAGCCAGTGGCACAGCCTTTCTCCAAACCTGTTTGTACTGGAAATAGTTGTTCATGGTTACAAGCTTGAATTCTCGAGTTATCCTCGCACCCATTTTTTTCCAACGCAGCCACCAAGAGACCCAGCAAAATCCAGAGCCCTTCTTTCTATGGTATGGGAACTAGTGTATCCCAACAGGGAAGGGGATTTTACTCACACATCTGGCAAGTTTCATCTCAAACTCAACTTCTATTAAATCGTTTTGTAGTGTACAAAAGTTTCCGCATGGAGTTTATACCATTCAAAACCTTCTTTTACCAGGTTGTTTTATGGCATCAGTAGATCTGAAGAATGCTTACCTCCACATTCCCATTCACTAAGATTCCCAGCAGTTTCTGAGACTAGCGGTTCTTTGCACCAACTCGTCACCAACTCGTCAGCACCAAGAGTGTTCACTAAAGTTATGGCAGAGGCTTTAGCTCCACATTTTCATCATACCCTATCTGGACGACCTTTTATTTTTTGCCGAGACGGAGCAGTTACTTCAGTCTTTTTGCAAGAACTAGAATGGGTCATCAATTGGGAAAAGTCTCATCTCCAACCTGCCCAACACATATTACCTTTCTGGGGTTTCAGGTGGACTCAGTGGCCCAAAAATTGTTCCTTTAGGAGGAGAAAAGGCTCAGGCTGGTTCCAGCAGTTGGATGGTCTCCTCAATCCCAGCGGTCCAGGGCTCACATGAGGGGGCTTCAAGCCCAACTGGGGGAGCAGGTTACACAGGGAATTTGGAGCCGCCATGAGTCTCTCAGTTCATCATTAAGTTCATTCCTGGGAGGTTAGGGGGTGGACCCATAGGACCCCTACTTTAATTGCCATCACTTCACGTATTTTTAGGTTTTCCCACGCACAGATTACAAATTTCATAGGTCATAAGAAATTGTTTTGTCCAAATCATACCAATCCAGTGAACTAGGGTTTCATGCTCTAGATGTCAGGGACTCTGTGCTTTCTTATCTAGATCTTCCAAAAGGACATTAGGAAGACAGACTCCCTGTTTGTGCTCCACTCAGGGGTGAGGAAAGAGAAAGCAGCTTCTAAAGCTACAACCGGTAGATGGATTAGGCAGGCCATCCTAGAAGCTTACACCCTAAAAAGGATTGCCTTGTCCGTTCTCCGTTGCTGCTAATTCCACCCGGGCTTGGGCCACTTCGTGGGTGGAGAAGGTCAGGCGACCCCCGAACAGATCTGCAAGGCCACCACGTGGAGATCCTACAGTACTTTATTGCACCACTACAGGCTGGATCTGCTCTCTGCAGCAGATAAGGTCTTTGGGCACAAGGTGCTTCAAGCAGTAGTCCCATCCTAAGAAGGTGATTGCTCATTTATCCTCTCAATGGTGTGTTATCCTGGAAAAGACGCTTAGGGAAAACCAGCGTTGGACTTACCGGTAATTTTTTCTAGAAGTCTTTTCCAGGACAGCAGCCTTCCCTCCCTTGCATTGGTATTGTTAATAGGGTTAACCTAAAGCAGATCTATACCGGAAAAAGCCAGTGCAATGGTAAAGAACCGACCCACTACAAATCTAACATATTTACCTGCAGTTATATCAGCAATCCCTTTTTGTATTACGAAGCCAATTTTCCTGAATATATTCTTGCTGCAGTACATTGAATGGCTTAAATGCCAAAAAATATTTATGGTATGGAGCATCTGCACCAAGCAAACTGATGGCAAAAGGGGACAATTGGATTTACGAATTACAGGTAAGTTTTTTGAACTTTGGCAGATTGCAAGTGTGTGTATTTTGACTGCACAAGACTGTACATCTAATTCTAACATGGGTTTCAAACTTTGAAGGGGGGGGGGGTGGAAGGTTGAGGGAAAATAAGTTGGTGCATGTGAAAATAAGTGGCTCATGCTTTTCCAAAAATAAATAAAAATAAAAAAAGTAAGTGCTGCCCTCAGCATCATCAAAGGGCCGCACATAATATTTTCAATCTATACGGACTTGTATAAGCAGTTTATAAACCCATGTCACTTTTGCCCATGTAATTAGTGAAATGTCACCTTTGCCCATTTAATGCAACATGACATGCCCATGTTTTCCCAGTGTGGAGTAGATATTGAAATTGCCGAGTTTTAGTGGGAGCATAGGTACTTACCTGTCCGCTGTTCCCATGCATACTGCCCCAGGATCTTCTTCGAGCAGGAAGAGGAGGAGAGGTGAAGAACTTGCTCATTCACTGTCGGGGTTGCTAATTGGCTTTCACATACGCCAATCAAAGTGCTACTCTCCTCTTTCTGCTGCAAGAAGATCCCGGGTGAAGATGTGCCGGAGGAGGGTCGGCGGACAGGTGAGTACCTAGGCCAGTTAGGTCACAAATGGTGGACCGCAAGGGGCCACAGGTAATGGGAAAGGGACCCCATGCGGCCTGTGGGTTGGGCACCTAAGCAATAAACTGTGGAGGCAATTTAAGTTAGTAGGAGGTAATTACAGAGGGAAGCACAGGCTTGGGTAAGTAGCTCTTATCCATATCCTGGACCAAAAACAGACATTCAACTATTGCAGCCGGGTGTAAAAATTTAACCCAGAGCTGTTCAGCTGTACAGTGCAGATAATTGTGCAATTCCTCCAACAAGCTGCATATCTAGGCTAGGCTCCCACGGTCTTTGTTTTACAAGTAAACAGTTAATGAATGACAAAGAATTTCCATAGCACTAGAGCTATTTAATGAGATAGTAGGCTTTCCTTTCAACCAAGTGATTTAAACTTCAGACTGAACCATCCCATAAATCCACATGTCAAAAGTTTCTCTGTAAATTTCACCACACACAGAAAAAAAAAAATACACTTAATTGGAGTTATGTCTGTCTCAGTTTGGGTAAGGTTTATTCCCTCTACACTTCATTTCACCATTTAATAATTGCAGGAAGTGAAATAAAAGCACAGAGAAAAGTTGAAGAAAAAAAATCTAGATATATTACGGAAATTTTAAATTTTTTACTTTAGTAATGCCAACATGTGGCATGCAATTTCAATTGCTTGATAAACAACTGCTTTAATAAATGTCCAACTGAAACTTAAGATTTAACACACACAAGTTTCTGGCCAGTCTGTTGTCAACTAACAGCTTGAAGAAGAGAAGCAGACCTCAGGGCTCTCCTAGATGGTCGGCCCAGGACAGGAGTGCCCCCTGAGCACCACCATCAACCCCCCCCCCCCACAGCAGGGGCACCTGGCGTATAAGACGACCCCCGACATTTGAACACATTTTCCTGTGTTCAAAAGTCATCTTATAAGCCGGAAAATATGGTACTTGCATTGCAAGCTCACTCCCCTGGCTTTGTTTCCTGCATCAGCATGTATTCAAGAAAGTTAACCGGGCCAACCCTCGCCCTTAGGTTCTCCACCTATTAAAGAAAAAGCCAGTAGGGTTTCCTTGTGTGATTGGTTGGCTGCTGTCATAGGCCATTCCATTGCACTTCTTTAGCAGTACAGAATTCAGGGCCTGTGGTTGGTTGCAAAATTTTAAACAGGAAGTTTTCCATCTTGAGGGGCATAGACAAAAACAACATTTGCAACAAGTTGCCTATGAGAATGTTCAGTCCATTTTAATTGGGACATTAAAGGAATCATAATCAGATCCTGTTGGGCTCAAAACTAAAGGCAAGTCAGAACATTCTCCTTTGATAAATTCGTCACTCTACACATTCACTCTACTCCCAAAGCATGATTGACCCCCAGCCAGCCATTGGATTCACAGTGGGCACAGGTGTTCTTTTCTTCATAGGCCTGAGTTCTGTCCTCACTCCAAGACATAGCGTGTCTCCAAGAGAATAAGAGTCAACTGCAGTATGCCAAAAGTCATGGGGACAAAAACACAAAAGTTGTGTGGAAAACCAAAAAAGGGTGTGTTCCCGATGGGAGGACTCCCCCTATGATAAACTTTTTCGTGACACAATTAAAGAGCCATATTCACAACGTACCCTACCACTCGATGATGAAACAAAATTAGAAACTGTTTGGGCCCGGATCAACGCTATGTTTGAAAGGAGGAAGACAAGAACAAGGCTATGAAGAAAAGAACACCTTGCTAAGTGAAGCATGGCGGGGTGGGGGGGGTCAATCATGTTTTGGGCTGTTTTGCTCTGCAGGTACAGGGAGCTTAGCGTGTCCAAGGTACCATGAACTCTATTCAGTACCAGGAGATATTGGAAGGAAATGTCAGCACAGTCTGTCACAAACCTGAGGCTTGGGAGACGTTGGACCTTGCAACAGGACAATGATCCAAGCATACCTCCAGTCACTAGAGCAGGGTTGCAGATAAAGGCTGGAAACATTTTGGAGTGGCCATCGCAGTCACCAGACTTAAAATCGATTGAGAACTCTGGTGGCACTAGAAGAAAGCCAGTTGCAGCGCGCAAATAAGCTAAGAAGTGACTGAACGGAGGCTTTTGCCCATGAAGAATGGATGGTGAGATACCCGTTAGATCGAGGGAAGACACTTGTGTCAAGTATGCTTCACGTTTTTTTAAAAGCTGTTATAACTGGAAAACGGATGTCTGTACTAAGTACTAAGAAGAATGTTCACTGGGGGGTTGAATAAAACTCACAATGATTGATGTGACAGAAAAATACATTTGTGGTTATTTCATTATCAGTGATGTGTATATTTGTCTGACTTACAAGTCCTTCTGATTTCATGTTAAACAAGATGATGAAATGACACAATCAATGTCAAAATGGCCAAAAACACTTAATTGAGTGGGGGTTGAATAATTTTCAACACAAACTGTAGAGGACCCCCATACACTTCAATACCCCTCCGCCAATGTCAGGTTCAATCGAAATTTATGATCGACATGGTTCGAATGATCGAAAGCATAAAAAAGGAAGTCTCATAAAACACACCCAATTTACCACAGTTTTCACCAGGGGCGATTGGCCGGGGCGAGACGCCCGCCGCAGATTTAGTCCCCGCCCGGCATTCTGTCCGCTTATACCAGGGGTCGGCAACCCCCGGCTCCAGAGCCGCAGGCGGCCTCTCATCCATCGGCGGGCTCACCTTGATGGGGCTGCGGCCAGCGGCAGCACACAGCCTCCGCGGCGAGCAGCCTGACAGGCGGCGCATCCCTCTTCAGAGCACGCCACAGCCACTGAAAGACTCCGGCCCGTGGATCCGGTAGTGTGCCGCGGGCCGGAGTCTTTCAGCGGCTGTGGCGTGATCCTGAAGAATGGGGGAGGCGCCGCCTGTCAGGTGTCGCCGCAGAGGACTGTGTGCTGCGCCTGGCGGCAGCCTATCAGAGAGGCCGCCGGACCGGTGCAGGCCCGTTATTGATTTGACACACAATCTTTGGTGATGCTCAGTACACCTGCGGAGGCGTGTCATTGTCTGTTTAGTGAGTTCAGAGCTGTCTAGATCAGGTTTTATAAGCCTTGGCCAGCACACATCATATATACATAGGTCAGCATAATGAGAACCTTGGCGGCTGGACTCTGGCTATTGTGAACTCTTGGCACTTATATGGGGCCTGGACTCCGGGGGGCTGGACTCTGGAATTTGGCACAATTTATGGGGGGGCTGGACTGGCTATTGGCCCTCCCCATTATATGGCCGATGGCTTCTCAGTGTTAGATTGTTTTATAATGGTTTTGCAGCTCCCAGTTTTTTTTTCTTTTCGGAAAACGGGTCCAAGTGGCTCTTTAGGTCTAAAGGTTGCAGACCCCTGCGCTATACCGTAGGGCACGTGCGCTCGCTACCACCGTTCTTCTACACACGCCGAAAGAAGGGGCGAGGGAACAATGGAGGAGAGATGAGAAGTGGCACTACGAGCTCTCCCCCCCCCACAAAAAATTCACCCTGGTTTGTCATCAGTGACGTATTTCAGTCAGAGCCTGCACCTTGTACACACCGTGTAATAACACCCTCCTGTCCCCACCTGACCAACCCGCCTACTGTAATAGGCTGTGGCTTCCGCTTCTCCGGTCACCAAGGGCTTGCCAGTCCTGAAGTCGGGGATATGGAGGTGCCGAGGAGGCTGTGAGCACCAAAATCGGGGCTGTGAGCTGAAGGGTGGGACCAGGTCACTGGTTGTAATAGTGTGTATGAGGGGGGTATTTGCTGGGTGTGGGCTCTGGGCTTTCCTCCTTCCGCTCCCTGACTTCAGCCACCGACCCCCCTCGAGGATTTCACACCCATCCCGCCCCCCCCCCACCCCCTATCCATCCCCCCCCACCCTTCGCACACCCCCACTGGTATTTGGCGCAGCGCGGTCGCACTACAAACCCCCCCCACCTTTCCCCCTTCCCCCACCAATCCCCCCAATTACCGCCCCTCCCCTATCCCCCCCCCCCCTTCCCGACCAATTCCTTTTTCCCCCCCCCCCCCCCCACCACCCCACTATACCTCCATAACCTTTCCCAATCCCTCCCCCTGCTTACTTCATACTTCCCTCCTCCCCCCCCTCCTATCTTCTCCCCCTTTCCCTCCCTTCCCCCTCGCTTCCCCACTTTTCCTACTCATCCAATATACCTCCCCCCATCCCCCACTCACCAGACCCCTCCCCTCTCCGCCCCCTTCTCCCACTACTCACTTTTACCTCTTCCCCCTTCCCCATACTATTCTACGGTTAAATGTGATCATGGGCTGTGTGGCTGTTGTGTATATTTGGGCTTATCATGGTTGTATGGTATAGCTGGTTACCGCATCTGAGATCTCCTACGAACGGTCATTACTGCAGGGTTGTGTGAAGGGAAGTCCTGGGGTAGGTAGATGGTCACAATTGGGGAAGGTTAAGGTTTTCACTATAAGAAGTGGGGAGGTGGGGTATGTATTACAGTGACGGTGTGGGCTAATATTACAGGTGACAGTAATTTGCACTGATGCGGTGTTCTCTTTGTTCCTAATTTAAAACACGCTTACTTGTGTTTGTTGACAGTTTACTGGTTTTGCTTCAACCTAAAAATACGACGTGTCATAACTTTAAAATGGATTCGTCTAAAGCAGCAATGTCCATGATTATTTCCCCTTAGAAAAATTTAAAATAAATTTTCCCGATCGCGAAATTTCCACCTCCCTCCCGGCTACTTTTTCATGCCACCCGGCTGAAAAAAATTTCTGGGGAGAACACTGTACCAGATGTATAAGTATGCTAACTACTTAAAATCGAACCAAAATAGATAAATAGATAACAAAATTGAATTCATCATCATTTGTTTGCCTTTATCTACAAAGCCTCCTTTACCATCTCATCTGAAGGCCACTTTTGAAAATCCATTCTTTTCAATACCAATATCCAATTAACATCTTCAAAACACAGCCTTTGCTATCTGAACTAACATACACATTGTACACTGTATTAAATTAGAAGTTTAATTGGGCAGGGTCCTTTCTCAAGTGTTGTCAGTTATATTTGTCACATATTCCATATATGCTCAATTTTAATGTAATCACCTTTTCAATAAAAAAAAATAACAAACACTCACCATCTCCAGCAGGCAAGCCCCGCTCCTTATCTTCACATTTGTTGCATTCGCTGAAGTAGAGCAGCAGAAATATATCCAAAAAGACCCAAACCAGGGAGGTGGCCAATACCACCTTAAAATAGGCAAATTTTTTCATAGCAAGAAAAAAAAATACAAAAAAAAAAAAAGATCCTACTAAAAAAAAATAGCGTTGCAAAACAAAACAAGAAATTAAGCTGTGTGTGTCATCAGTCTTTCACAAACTGTAAGAGAAAAAAAAAAGAAAGAAAAATCAGGAAATAGGCAAACATTTTAGATTTCAAATTAATAAAAAGATGACACAAAAGAAAACATTGATATAGAAACATTGGATGGAAAATATTATCAGTAAAAAATTCAACAGTTCTGACAGCTTGTATTTACACTGAAACTCCAGTCACAACATTTGCACAAACAATGGAAATGCAGTTTTGCATTTGCTAACATATTAGGATGTGTTTGTTTTGTGTATTTTTAGGATTCATACTCCTCTGCCACCGAAGCAGAGAGCACTCTACAGTTTTACCATGAACCAAGAGAGACGAGTAAACTTTCAAGGCCTATTCACACTATATGCGGTTTCCAAAAAAATGCATAGAGTAGGCATGCGTTTCCGCATATATACACGTCACATGACATCTGTGTTTGCATTCTGCATTTTTGAACAAATGAATGAAAAACGCAGGAAAAATAAATCAAAAATGCATACAGCAGTGTGTTTTTAAAAAACGCAATGCATTCATTGTTACGGTAGCGTTGGTTGTCTATGTAAAATCGAGTGCAGTAATATAGTAGGAAATGGCCCTAAATGTGTATGATTGGACTCCATGGCAGAGCGGCTCATGTAGGACTACTTAACAAGCACTTCCTTTAAAGTGCAAGTTCTGGATATGAATCCAAAAATTTCAAGTATAAAACTATAATAAATTTTGAACCATACATCCCCAGAAGGTGGGATGGGGGGACAGCTAATGCTCTCCATGCTTGCATAGATGGTAAACTGCATGTGGTATTAGGCGGATCAACAGACCACCAAAGACCAGACGAAATGCATGAGAGGACAAAGACCACCAAAGCAACATACTCCAAAGTGGGCTGAGCCTACAAAGTTGAAAGAGAACTACTTTATATAAATAATATTTGGCCATCTCCTAATCGAAGATCAACCAGGAAGTTTGTCACAACCCCCACCTGCGGACGTCAGGCCCTCAAAGCACCCTCCTCCATGTCTCCTGATGTACTGGCATGTCTCCTGGTAGTGCCTCCATGCTCTGGAAACTACGCTGACAGACACCGCAAACCTTCTTATACCTTCTTTGCTTTAGTCCAGGTGTGGGAAGAGATCTCTCAGGAGACCATCCGCCACCTCATCAGGAGCATGTCTAGGTGTTGTAGGTAGGTCATACAGGCACATGGAGGCCACAAACACTACTGTGCCTCATCTTGACTTGTTTTAAGGACATTATATCAAAGTTAGATCAGTTTTTTTTTCACTTTAATTTTGAGTGTGACTCCATATCCAGACCTCCATGGGTTAAAACATTTGATTTCCATTGATAATTTTTGTGTGATGTCAGCACATTCAACTATGTAAAGTATTTAATAAGCATATTTCATTCATTCAGATCTAGGCTGTCTAATTTATGTGTACCCTTAATTTTGTGAGCAGTGTTTTTATTATGGGATTAAAATTTAGCAATTTGATTGGATTATCTGACAGTGTTATAATCTATTGCCACCTGTCCAGAGGAAGACCTCTTTTGAAACGCATAGGCTTGTTAGCAACTGCAAAAAGAACACGGAATGTGAAAAGGCTGTAAAATTAGCTGTATTATCTTTAAAGTCTACCTTTTGGTTGTCTTGTCCATAATTTTTCACCTAGAAATTACTGAAGTGGACCTCACAAAAGCCAAACTGATAAGAGAATATTAACTTTTGCTTTATTATTTTGTACTAAAATGTTCATTACATTGCTTGCGAGTTCATGTTTTCCAGGACCAGGCCCAGCCTATGAATGATCCATGAAAAGAGAAGCAGAACAAGCTTATCTCCTCATCACTTTACTTTTTATTACTGTCAGCGTGCGTCATAGAACCACAAATTGATTGACACTCTGCACGGTTTCCTCCTCTCCTACTTCAGGCCTGCAGTACAAAGCACAAGTCTCATAAAAACACATTCACTGGTATAGAAACAACTCATTTGTGTATTTTAAGGCTGTCCACAGTTCAGCTTTGGTGATACAATTAGAAAAACAATTATTTTTGTCTATTCTAAAATGGCAACACGGCATTTGTTGAAAGCCCCCCTGTTGTTGTCAGGAACCGCTCTTGGTATTTGCTTCAATTTTAAATAAAAGCTAATTTGCTCTTACTTCCCAATATAGTTTCTACAGCATATTAGTTGATGTCATTACTGGAGTCTACAGTCTGACTCCACCACTGCCAGACACACATACAAAACCGACACAAGGGACAGTTTGGAAGGGAGTCAATTATTCTGCCAGTATGTTGCAGTGAAATCGTTCTGTAAAGGATGCAAATGACATTTAAACCCACCAAGGGGACACACACACACACTAAAGCAGCCGTCCGATGTACCCTGCAGCAGCGCGATGATGTCATCATGCTGCTGTCACATATCGGAGGAGCCGGGGAGAGACAGTTCAAGCAGACACGCGGTCTATAGGCAAAGCATCGGCCGTATTTACGGTCATGTCCAAGAAGGCTGTTTTCGAGTGGGATTGATTTGTCCCACTCGAAAACAGCGATGGGGCCATGTTATATGGGTCAGATTTGACCCATATCTCCATGTCTGTACCCTGCTTTATAGTAGGATACAGTGAATGTTCAATTGCCGTGGCAAAGTATACTGTAATCTCGCTAGGGAGCCCCATACATCTTTAGATTTCTCTGTCAGATATCCTTTTGTGTTATCAAAACCATGCTATATCCTCTTTCTAAACAATCAACTCTACCCGTGTTCAATCACAGAGGACCTTATACTACATAGATGTTGGTAGATTTAAAGTTGGGCACAGACATTTAGTTCCATCACGCACGGCCTGTCGTGCAGAGAACCCTTTGTGTGCTGGCGCTTACTTCAGATGTGGACGCTGGACGATACATGGCCGAATTTTGGAACCGATTCTCCTGCCGATCAATTGGCCGCAAATCTTAACCTCTATGCCCAGCTTAAAGAAGATGACAGAGAGACCTAAAGATGTATGGCCAACTTAAAACATCTCTGTATTAGTTGCATAGACGCATTCACATACTATTTTTTACAAATATATACCTAAAACAAACACACCCAAATTTTTACGATATGGTAAGGAAAATGTGTAATACACAGGCCATTGGTGGGGTATTGGATGTGTTATTGGGTATGTAGTGTATGACTTTTAATGTATCCAGACAGCTGTTACACCAGTAGCATGTTTCATTGAGCAGGATCTGAAAACAAGTCATTTCATGAGGTCCATGATCCTTCCTAGAGTTTCACTAAAAAATCGTAAGAGAAGTCAATAATGACAGCTTTGCAAATAACAGCTGTTTAAGAATGTGCAAGCAAAATATTATTACTGACACAAATAACAACCATAACATATACTATTTTGCTTTTACTGTCTATCAGCAAACAAAAGCCAAATGACGATCCCAAACTGCAGCAGAAAGGCATTCTCACATTTATCTTTATGTCAGTTGCATGTAAAAACCAACTACAGTTAATAGCATGGTTAGCAAATACTACCGTTAGACTCCTCCTCCCATATCAATGACTCCTGTTCCACATGTGTAAACCACTGCTTTAACCCTGTATGCATGGAATCCCTGCCGCTACATGGGGATGGGGGCAGGGATACAAATGATCTTCAGGTTTCCTGTCTGTAATGTGTGATGGCCCTTGCAATTGGAAACACAGTTTAATGCATCCCTGAGCTACACCCACTTATATTTAGGCTGTGCATACATGTGTCAGCATCCATGTATACACAACCTAAATATACATTTTGTAAAGGTGTACTTGATTAACAAAAAAATCTAACTTCATACTGTAGTTTAAGTTTTTTTGGATGAACAAGAAAATTTCAAGGAAAGAAAAAAGCATTGCAAATGGATGTAAATTAAACTCACTGCGCTTGTTATAAATTTCAGATACTCTCTCATTTTCTGGATAATTAAAATATGGAGGGGAGTGTGGTTCAATAGGAAAATCTGCATTCATAAAAAACCAATAGCAGCCTGCGAAAAGAAAAACCAACAGCGTGCCCTGCCCGGCTTCCTTAGTCACATTTACACTGTAATTAATATTATATATATACACACACACACATATACATACGCACACACCCACGTCTGCTTACACAATACATCATCAACTACTGCGATGACTTTACTACACATCTCAATGTGGCACAAAGAAAATGCCCCAAAACTAAAGATAATTCTTCTTACACAGAAAGGAAATGAAGTGACTTCAACTTGAAATGTAGATCAAACTATTTTTTTTAAATTCAAAACCATTAACTGGTTGTCATAAAATAAAGATTCGCAAAAGGCAGAAGACAAAAGTTCTTTACAACACACAGGGCAACAAAGAGGAAATACATTGCGAAACAAAGCACATACATTACATAAAAACAAGTTGTACCTATGGAGACATGATATATAAACGCACACATCTACCGGAATAATCCGCAGGCCTGCACAGTGTTTACGCTCCAATGTATAGAGAGGCATACATGTCTTTACACCCTCCTGCACTATGGTGCTGCATCATCTAGCAATCACACAGAGGTCTGTCCTGATACAAGGCACATAAAGGGAAGCACAAGACTTGTCTCCAGTCCTAACATGGATCGCTTTTACACGGATTAGAAACTGAACACAAAACTTGGATCCATCACATCCATGGACAGTCTATATACCGGCTGAGACTAGTTATCACATAGCGGGCAGCACTTTTACTACAACAATCAGCAGAGCACATCCGACACATTCTATGAAGAAGCATGTCCGCCGAGGAGAGCTGAGAGGTAAACAGATAGGTTGGTCAGCTCTGTGTACACAGACACACGCGCGCACACACAGCAGATCGGATCACATAGCAGGGCACGCTGGTACTTGTAGTTCCATGATCTCATACCCTGCGCACACTCTTCAGACACGTCGCCTCTGCTGGAGTCCAGGGCGAGTGACATGAGGGATAATGTGAGAGCGAGGCGGCACCATCGCCCGGCATAGATCACAGTTCCAGCACTCTTCTATAGTGTACGTCACTTTCCTAAGGAGCTCACCTGTCACCGTGTCTCCTCAGCTCCGCCATGCTCCGTCCTCCTCGGTCACTAAACACAAACACGTAGCGCCCTCCTCATAGCCATACGAGCGCCACCGGTGCCTACTGAGCCGCCCGTGCAGCTCTGTGAGCTCCTTCCCGTCGCTCTGTACGGAGAGCCCGCGAGGACACACTTCCTCCACCCGCCCTAGCAACGTATCGCACGATTGTAAATGATAAAGTGAAGGGGTTTAAAGGAGGAGATGACATCATAGCCATGTGATCGGGCTCTGTGCTAGCATCATCGGGTCATGTGACCTCCTTCTGCTGCAATGCCTGGAGTGAGCGAGCGGGAGCATTATACAATAGGCTGGTGGCTGAGGCGCCCAGAGCTCATGTCTTTGTAATGTGTGGCTGTAATCCATGACACACAACGGGCCCACGTTGCGCCTCGGGCCCAATACCTTTTTCCCATTAAGAAAGGTGTATTTTACTCTCCACACCCTGCAGGGTGTAGGCTCCTGCATTGTGGATTGAGTCACTCTCCTCATTCTACTTACAGCTCTTGTCATATTCTTTTCCTCACTAACCCTTTATCATATACAGTCTCTCAGTTGCGCCACTTTTAAGGTGCATGGGTCTTTTTCCCGCCCAATTTTTGTAGGAGCTCAACCTCAGTGCGCGTTCCCGCCGATCGCCTGGTGGTCACTCAGCCACAAATCAAGTGTGCCCACCTGATCAGATCGAAAAGGATTCTTCGCATGTCAGATCGCACAGTGATTGGACATGTTGGTAAATTCCTGGCCATTCGGGCACACAATAGGCCGCAGAGAAGTTTGGCCCTCTTTGTTCCGGCAACTTTCTGCTGCATGAAGGTTCCTTAAATACAAGGTGATGTGGCCTGATTGGTAGAACTACAGGTGAGCTATGAGGAGTGCTAATTAGAGCGGATATCAGAGCACCCAGCAGGGAACTAAGGTTTTGGATGTAGGACAGCAGAAGAGGTAGAAGGCACATCTGCAGTTACAGATTGTGGGGTGACACCATGATCTGTGACAGCCACCCCTTGTGGAGGCACCCACAAAGTTGAATATGAGAGTGGATGTCTCCAGGTAGGGTAGGCTGGTAGGGACGGATAAGAGTTGGAGTATCCAAGAAGAGAAGCATGTGAGTGGGGCCTTGAAGCAAGGCAGGATTATAAAGGGGGCATGCAATAAGAGAGACTAAACAAAGGGGGCACTCCTGTAGGGTGTGGGGCATGCACAAAGGTGGTGACGAGGGGAGGATAACAGAAAAGGTCTATTACGCCATCTAATGTAGAGGCACTAACCTAGGTGAAGATGACAGTAGAGGCATGGAAGAAGGGGAGGATAAAGCTGCCCATACACGGCAGATTCTCCCTCCATAGATAAGGGACAGACTCCAGTATGATGACATCATCACACTACAGTCGGCCCCTCAGAGTATCGGCCGGCACCCTTTGTGTGCCAGACATTACTTAAGATGGAGATTCAAGTCAGGAATTTACTGTTATGTCGGATCACCATGTGATCCATCATGCGGGAGAATCCTGGTCGATGTGTCCAGGTGGGTGCACCAGATTTGAGGCTGGTGGGAACGCACACGGCAGTCGATCAGGCAGGAATCGGCCGGTGTTTGGCTACCTTAACATACCATTCTTTTTCTCAGTTTACTCCTGCTCTTTTATTCACAGTTTCTATGCATCATTCTCCATATGCAAACATTAAGCACATTTTCTCTTGATTGTAGTGAGCCTGATAAGGTATTGTATTTGTTCTAGCTAGTATTCTATCTGTATGATGATTGTTCTAATCTGAATGATACATTTTTTAGGTACCGTAGCTCATGGCATACAAATCGTTCAGATTTCAATGGGAGGGTTAACCAGTCAAATTGCTCACAAATATATAGTGTTTGATTAAATCATTCTAATATACTGTGTTGTATGATATATGGATAGCTCTACTTTGATTGACACCCCTTTTCCATGAGATGAAAAAGTGAACACATATCCAATACATAAATAAAATATACATCCCCCTGAGTGTTCGGTAATCTCCCGGTGGGCAGCGGCAGCCTCTGTGGGTGGTCCAATTACTGCTCCTCTTTTGCAGTTCCCTCCAGTGTAGGCAATGAATGTGCCCAGGGTAATTGCCCACATCACTGACATCAGTTTATCACTCTCTGTCTGACATTGACTAGAGCACTATAGGTTCAGTCTTGTTTAGGGGGACATATGTCCTGTTCTAATAGGGATTCATCACTCACTGTCTGACATTGACTAGGGCACTATAGGTTCAGTCTTGTTTAGGGGACATATGTCCTGTTCTAATAGGGATTCATCACTCACTGTCTGACATTGACTAGAGCACTATAGGTTCAGTCTTGTTTAGGGGACATATCTCCTGTTCTAGGAGAGATTCATCACTCACTGTCTGACATTGACTTGGGTACTATAGGTTCAGTCTTGTTTAGGGGGACATATCTCCTGTTCTAGTAGGGATTCATTCATCACTGATATTAATTTAGGCACTTTAGATTGTGGTATTTTTATAGTGCATAGTTTGTGCAGTATTGCTCCTCCATTTAAGTGTCTGCATTACTTTCAGCATCTCAGTAATTCAGACTACAATTACAATATTACAATAATTACATTATTTTTTTTAAAACAAATGAGGCACAGTTTTTACTGAAATAGTTTGTGCAGTATTTCTCCTCCATTTATGTGTCTCAAGTTGCTGCATGGCTTGTGGCCTCTTTGCAGCCAATTTACAGACTTTTTTTTTTCTTTTAATCAAAAATTAAGAAGGTCAGCAATAGGGGACAGAGAAGTGGGCATGATGCTGATGGTGCACACCGAGGTCGTGGCCCTGAGCTCAAGGAATCTGTGCCTGGTGCCAGTGCACATGAAACAAACTGTACCTAGCTTCATGTCCAATTTATCTGGCCAGCGCAGGACAGCACTGTCCACGTCTGCCCAGTGCGAACAATTGTTGGGTTGGATTTACGAAGATAATTTTTCCAGTCGTTTAAGCACCACCCTCACTTCCACCAGGTCCAGGCTCTGTAGCCAAGAGGCTGGTCAAGGAAATCTGATCATCCTTCCTCCCGCCATTCAGAGGCTTGCCAAACCAGTGATCCCACACTCGGATATTCCGAGGAGCTCTTTACACCTCCACAATTAGGTTTGGCCCTCTCGCCAAGCATGTTGGAGGAGGGACCTGAGATATAATGTCCTGATTCCCAAAGTTTTGACCCTTTAGAGTCCGAAGAGGATAACCGTCAATCATCTGTTCACGACATGGATGATGGTGAGACACAGATGCCAAGCACTCCGGTTATGTTTAGGGCAAGTCAGGAGGATGATCAGATGGAGGAAGTGGGAGAGGAGGAGGTGGATGATGAGGTCACTGACCCAACCTGGCAAAGTGACATGCCAAGTAGGGACAGCAGTTCAAAGGGGAGGGGTCTGCAGCAGCACAACAAGCTGGAAGAGGTAGTGGGGTTGCAAAAGGGAGAATTTGGCCAACACCAAACAGGCCTGCAAACGTGACACCGAGCACCACCCTGCGGAAATCTACGTTGCCAAGGGGAAAGAGTTCAGCAGTGTGGTGTTTTTTTAAGGAATGTGCGGACGACAAAAGAGTGGTAGTTTGCAACCTGTGGAGTACCAGAATCACCCAGAACATCACCCGTGCCCAACGCAGTTATTGGGAAGGTCCACCTCATCACGGACACATGGACAAGTGCTGGTGGCCAGGGACGCTACTCATGGGGGTGAATGTTGTGGAGGCTGGGGGTGAGTCGTTCCCTGGGACAGCATAGATGCTACCCACGCCCATCATTTACATCCATCAGGGTCTCCACCAGCAGAAATGCTACTGGCTCCAACTTCCACTTCTGCTCCTCCTCCACTTCCACCTCAAACACCAGTACGCTGTCACTCACTAGCTGGAAGAAGTGTAGCACTGCTGTGGGGAAGTGCCAACATGCCGTGCTGAAGCTGATCTGCTCACGCCACTCAACCTCCAACTAGGCATGGTTGTGGCTGATGGTGGCGGCTTTGGAGCTCGGCAACCTGACCCACATTCCCTGCCTAGCCCATGTTTTGAATTTAGTTGTTCAGCGGTTTCTTAAAACAAACCCCAATTTTAAAGGACTACTAGTGAAGGAGTGCCGCTTGTGCACTCATTTCCAAAAGTAATCCACAGCAGCGATTGCGGCTTCCAGCTCACCGAACTCCACATTCTACATGTTGTCCAGGCTGTGTGAGCAGCAGAGGGCAATCATGGGATACCAGCTGCAACATGGTCGTCGCCTTCACAGTTAACTGCCACAATTCACAAGCGAGGAAAGGGCATTGATGTCAGACCTGTGATGACACAGGGTGATAGCGATACCACCCACAGTTTGGCTTCAGAGCTCCACTTGAAGCATGAAGAGAAGGAGGAGCTGCTGGAGACTGTTGCCTCTGGTACCGAGGCTAGTAGTACCCATTTAACTTTAATTCCCTCAGTCTTCCTTAGGCAACCGAGGAAGGTAGAAAGGGGAACACATTACAGTTCTAACAAGGGCAGGGCAACATTATCAAAGGCATGGGACAGTTTCATGACATGTCAGCAACTTTCACGTCAGCAACTTCAACTGGATGGATGTCCCAGTGTGACACTAGTTAATAGATATAAACCAAAGATTCAATATAAAATCCTTGAATGGGTTACACTCCCACTCAAGTAAAAATTAAGTTAAGACATAAGGGCGAGATAGTCCTGTCATAAAAAGTACACCCTTACGCCATGGTCTTTATGGTCAGTCTCCTCAGGAGGGGTGGAGACCCAACTTGGAATAAATGGTGCAGCATTAAGCTAGGCATACACTGGTAGATTTGTAAATAGATTAAAGTACAATCAAGCAACATGCGCGACAGCGGTGTGCTCTAATCTATTTACAAATCTTCCCCTGTATGCCTTCCTTCGAGCGAGATGCTTGAAGATACTCGATTGAACAGGGTTCCAACATGTTGCAAAACCCTGTTCAATCTCCATTACTTATATATATATATATATTTAAAAAAAAGGGGGGGCTGTAATACATTACACTGAAGATGGCATAATATGATAAATAGTGGAAATCTGTTACATTTAGATTAAATCATGTACAAACCTTTGTATATACAGATTTCGACAAGAAATCAATATAATCAATTAAAGATACATAATGTTATTACTTATTTCCTAAATTTTTATGTAAGTAATGTTATAGACACAGATTGATCCTGTGACACTGAATTTAATTACATGAGTTGTAAAGTATATTTTTATTTTCAGAATTTGTACACAGTTGTCCTCCTTGAAAAAGCCCTGTTCGCTGAAACGCGTCTAAGAGCAAAACAACTGTAATTTGTTGGATGAAATGTATAATGTACCATATGAAATGCAATACTGGGATGTGTAAAAAAAATTTTATGAATAAATTATCAAAAAATCTTTTAACAAAGGCTGTATTGTTGATAATAATAACGGCTTGACCTTGCCATGCCATGAAGGACATTGCTCCATGGTTACTCAGTATTATGAAAATATCGACATACTTGCCAGAAATCATAAGCCATGCCTTGGACTGTCCGGGTGACCATATTACGTCCCTCTCCAATATCACTTGAGATTCCCTCATTCCCAGCAAGGATCTAAGTAGTTGCTATTAAAGAAATGGGGGGGGGGGGGG
>CM070036.1:82782104-82793698 GCA_036250615.1 Ptychadena robeensis | reverse complement strand
AGTCCCCAGCATTTCTTGTGTTGACGGTAAGTGGCCTCTGAACACTGGCCATTGTTCTAGTATTTTATAATAAAGAAATTACAGCATACATAGCTATAAGACATTATTTGTAAATTTTTTAAGATAAAGCCAATCAGTGACCCCGACGGCTCCTGAGCAAGTCCCTCGCCTCTTATCCTCTTCCCACTCCAAGAAGATCCAGGGCAAAGATGAGTCAGTGGGGGATCAGTGGACAGGTGAGTTTCTATGCCCTATGCATTAACAGTTAGGTTTCGAGGCCCGCAGAAGAACAACCAAATTGCCGCAGGTTGGGCACCTGCGGTATAGATAGATAAAAATGCCATAAATTCATAATAAAACCAGAGGTTATCGGATGAATAATATCCATTGTTTGGACACAGAGCTTTGCCTCTTCGCTTTGAAGATATGATTAATCTCTTAACCAATTTCTCCCAGAACATGTCCAATGAGGTAGAAAATGCAAGCAATCTAGAGAAATATTTATTTTTATTGTTACAAGCTGCTGCTGCAGAGGTCACAACTGTTTCTAGAACCATGAACAGACTTGTATTTCATAGGCAGTAGAGATAATTTTTTTAACTAATGCTCAAGGAGGATATATCACAAATTATGACTTCAGCCCCCCGTACAAGTTTAGATTTACCACTCACATATTTCCTGCTTCTGATGGGCCGAAAGATCGTGTGGAAATCTAAAGCTTAGTAAGTTGTAATTCGGACCAAAATTGGCCACAAAATCGATCTAAGCTATTACGGACATGTCTGTTATTCTTAGACCGATGTAATTACTTTGGATGGGGACTAGTGTCACCGTCTAAAATGCTGGCACACAAAGGGTATCTGGCTGGACTCAGCAGGAGCGGTCGCACGTGATGACAACATCACACGGGGTCGATGTTCCAGGAGATTGGCAAAAAATCTAAGTGTGTATGGGGGCTTTAAACACACATTTGAAGCATATGAAAGATTGAAGTTACAGTTCACTTTTACTAGAAAATCTAACTTTTGGAAAAGAGAAAAGCCGAACCAGAAATGACAAATCAGCAGCACCCTATCATAGGCCTTTTTGTTCATTTGTCTTAGTATACAATTTATTTAACATGAATCCATTTCATATATGGTTAACTATGACTATATTTATTTACCACAGTATTCTTATGGTTCAAAACTAAATTAAAGGGACACTTTTAGATATATGAAATATCATTTGGCTAAATGTTGACATCTTTCATTTCCTATGCAACAGATTACATGGGTATTTCCCAACAAACAGGAACATTTATGTGTGACAACATAGGAAGCATGGTACCAGGTGGTACAAGCAAACAGCCAATTTTGTGCAGCATAAAAATACCCTAAACATGACATTTGGTTTATACTCCAGTCAAGAAATTAAAATTGCAGTATTTCACAGGCACCACTGAAGATGGTATCATCACCCAATTTGATGGTAAACAAGGGTTATAGGAACATTTGGGAACACATATTGCTCCAGCACATGTAGTTTTTGCATACAAAAACGAAAATAAGTTCAAATTGTTCACAATAACTTAATGTTGAACCTCATTTATGCAAAAATCTCATAAGCTAGAGCAGTACTTTTTTCTTTACAATGTTCCCACAACACTTCTGTACATCTCTAACCATGTTGGTGATATTATCACGATGAGGGGCTTTGCAATTAACTTACAAATCTAGTTTAAATAATATCTCAAAACAAAGCACCTTTGCTGTGTGTTTCTAAGCCTTAGCTGCTGCACGTCCCTCCCTAGGCTTATACTCGAGTTTTTCCAGAATCTTTTTCTAACATTACGTACTTTGGCTTATATTCAGGTCAGCTTATACTTGAGTATATAGGTATGCTCTTTCTTTTGTTTTTCACAATGGTGTAAAGACATATAATATGACAAATAGTTATTTTTATTAATGACAGCAAAAAAGAAAATCATAGATCAGGTATAAATAGTATGTAAGTGTCACAGACATTACTGTTTAGCATAGCTCACTTACACAGGCTGATTGCACAAGAAAATCCTTCAGGGCTCGTTCACACTAGCTGCGGTGCAATATAGTACCACAACGCAGGGCAGCTAGGGTTAACAGAAGGTTGCTTTCACACTAGACCTGTGCTTACATTTGTGGTAACGTGCAATGCTTTTTTGGACGATAACGGACACTGTTAGCGGCCACAGTAGCCGCTGTATACAAATACAAATCATCCCTCAACAACCTGCCTTCCAATAGATACTGGAAAATTTGTTGTTCTATGATACTATAAATATGATCCTGCATGTTAGTGGGCATTCTGTCTTTGCCACGCAGAATCTGACACAGCGGCAGAACAGCACATAGACTATACCTGCCATGGCATAGTTAACTGAATAACTTGCCCGTGTAATTGACCATTTGTTTAGGTGTACTGTGGTGGCCATGGTTGACAAATGTTTGTTAGATAAGAAGGAAATCTACACTCATGTACAAATATTTTTTTTTCCTTTGCATAATACTTGCAATATTCAGAAATTAAAGTTACAGTGTTAAAGTTAATAAAGAGTGACTAAATATCGCCTATCTGGTTTTTTTCTCTTTGTTGCATCTTCAAGGACTATGAGACCTAATGAAGGACTTAATGATCTATTTTGTTTTCATTTAAGAAAATATTACTCTGGTCTGTCTCCTCACTTATAACGCATTGTATCAAAAAATAACATTTGCTCTGGAGAAAAAAATGTGAAGTGCAACTGGGGTACATCATCAAACCATAGACCCCTTGTGTACAAGAGAAAGAATTAAAAATGTAAATAAATATTTATGGACTTCACAAATGCGTTTTATAAAATAGGACTTTCTTAGCTTATGCGCACATGTTATCAGTTGAGAAGAATATTACCACGACTCTTCAAACATCAGAGTCAAAATAGTTATTATATATTAACTTAAAGCGGACCTACCACCAGGAATCTATGTTTTCATGAATGACACTGAAGAAGATAATTCGGCAGCTCTTCTCACTTTCTGGTTCATTGTAGGCAAAAATAGGCAACACGTCACAGGAAGCTTTGATTTCTCAGTGATCTGCTTTGAAAATTCCCATCGAAGATCACTGAATGCCCCCCAGTGGCCACCCGCAATATTGCACCCCCAGTTTCATGTGTCGCCTTCAGCGAACCAGGAAGTGAGGGGAGCTGTGTGGTAATCTTGTTAAAATGGTCATTACAGAAACGTTTTTGAGTTTTGTTTTTTACTGCATTCCTCCCTATTATTGGCACTTCTAGTGCCATTCATAAAAACATAGATTTCTGGTGGTAGGTCCACTTTAAGATTATAGTTAAGTCTCACAGTACTACTTAATGTTTCGAAGACAACATACAGCAACCTGGTGTGCTTCATCCGTGGATTGTGGCTTCAAAGTTATTTTGCGTTCATGTTTAATGACCATGCTGCTAGACATATACTGTACATATTTTTGAATAGATGGCGAGTTGCTTGCAATCTTATAAACCTACAAAAAATTTAGCTTTCCATGATTCAGAGGTCTTCCATTTCTTAATGCCTGAAAATTTAGATTTTTGATTAAATGCCATTTTAGTACCTTCCATTTATTTCCAAATTAAAATGCTGGATGTTTAACTGATAATCTCTTCTTAAACTGATGGTCTCTTTCTACATGATGGGTACTATTGCACTAATCGATGGTCAATATTACTGTTAAATATATCTCCCTGAAGAAGCACGTTTCGGGGAGAAATGTGTTGGATAAATGGTGCAATACCCATGAACATTTGTACTGTTATTAAAGAAATAGTGCAATATCCATGAACACTTGTACTGTTATTGCAATCATGATATGTACTGTTTCTTTGATGTCATGTTGTCTCTTGGACACTTTGTGAGACAGTCAATCAATGTTTTAATAATTATTTGATACACTTGGAATTTTTACAAGTTTTTTGGTCCTATGTATTAATAAAGATAAGATTAATATAAGATAAGATTAATAAAATAAAGACAAATAAATAATTGTGTATGACTTTCTGTGCCCGAAAAAACCCGTCCAATAGATTTAGGGGAATTATACCTCCATTATAGGAATATTGGTTTTTGTACTAGATCATTATGGGCAGGGCACATTTTTTATTTGTGATATTCCCACTCCCCTTGCTTATTATCTTAACCTCCCTAGCGATATGCCCGAACCCAGTTCGGGCAAAGGCACACTGCAACTACGCCCAACTGGGTTCGGGCACATCGTGGGGAGCTCGACTGCTCCGCCGCGGCCTCTTGCGCGGTCATCACCGGCTTTCTTCCGGGTCCGAGTGACGGGTGACGTCACAGAGGCGGGACCCGGTCGCCGGTCTTTTTTAAATCTTTTGTTTTTAAACTTTTGAGCTGGATTATAGAATGTCTTTCTATAACCAGCTCAAAGTTGATCCCGCTATCAGAACGCTCGCGCTAGCGTCCTGATAGTGGAGCATCTTCGGCTGCAACGAGCCGTTCCGGAAATAGCCGAGGTCTCCGGCTATCTCCGTGAACAGCTCTCCCTGCCGGTGACGTCATCTGGCGGCGGGAGATTTAAAGGTACGACTTTTTTTTTTTCTTAGATTTTTTTTTTGTCATTTTTTTTTCATTTTATTTTTTATTTGTATTTTTTTTGATTGGATTGGATAATGTTTTATCCATCCAAATCAAAAGAAAACAAGTGTAACTTCTAAAAAAAAAAAAAAAAAAATTTTTTTTTTTTTTCTGTACCTCAAAGCCGGCCATAGCGCGTTATTCTGATTTGGCGAATGAATCACCATGCGCATTCGGGTAATCGCTTGGTGACAATTGCAAAATGAACGCGCCCACCTGAAGCAAGTACGGCGCAGTCTGATCGTAAATCAAACTGCGCCCTGCCGGAATCAGGCCAACCGCTGGCTCTCTTTGTGCCTGCAGCATTCTACAACTTGCAGGGCACACAAAGCCTTCCCGCCCCCCATCGGCGTCACCGGTGACGCCGATGGGGGCGGAAAGGCAAAACACTGTATCACTTTGGTAACAGAAATCTGCACCTCAGTGAACCGCCAGGGAGGTTAAGTGTAAGATAAACTATTCACTTCAATATTTAAAGAAGACTTGGACTGACAAATGGTTCTTAAAGGCAACATCTAGAAATTGTATTTGGGCCTAAGTAAAATCCTCCAAAATGTTCCTTGTGTCTTGAATTTTTAGAAAATGCACATAGCAGTGTTGTTCCTGCCCAAGGTTCTATCTATAAAATAAAACTAAAGAAAAGATTTTTCTTTTTTCTAAAGAAAAGATTTAAACTTTTTTTATTAGGGTTCATTAACCATGAGTTGCATTGTGTAATAAACATATTATGCACACTACAAACCTCATGCAATTTTATTTTAAAGATTCTGGTCGGGGAGAGATAGCAAAACTGTCACCCGGCAAGGGTTGAAACACCTAATCATCCATATCTACTCACTATTGGATTATATATTTCCACAAACTCCACATTATGGGAGATTATGGGGGACCTGATGTGCTAATTTTTACTGTATTTGAGGACCTCATAAAAACCTTTCCTCCCTTACATCACACATAGCCTGTGCTGTAATCCTTCACATAACTGTACATGTTTTCACACAATCTAATCCTCCTAAACTTCTTGTCTCCTCTGCTCCGTGGACCCCGTCACACACACAAACACAACAACCACACTGCTCCACTCAGTGTCCAGTGGGTATACCTACCAATCCTATCATCCACTACAAGCAAACTTCATAGACATTCACAAATCACATTATCATTGCATGTTTATATAGTGGTGTCACACTACAATCTCTTTCAATGCCATTGCTATCAGGACATTGAAGAATTAACACAGTAATACAGGAAATTTGGGCTGGGAAACAAATGCCCTTCCATTAACATGGAGGTCTATGGTGCTCACACCCCTTCGGCATCAACGATAACGCAAAAGGGTCCCGGAATCGATCGGTGGCTGGAGAAAGACTCGCTGCAGCTTTTAGGACCACAGGAAAGTTTTGATGATCCCGGTTCGGGCATAGTTTGTTTTGCAAACAAACTCTGAACAAACTTGGTTTGTCTCAACCACAAGGGGGGTTAGAGAAGGGTGGTAAGGTCGTCTTCTATCTGAAATATTCAGTTACGTCTTTTGCTGATAACGGTAGTGGTAACTCAATATTGGCAGTTACAGGCAAAAAAATGCATTTTGCAGTGCACTGCGCTTGAGTCTGCCACACAAATGCATGAGCGATTTTTTTCTCTGCACCAGCAAAAATGCACTCTGCAGGGTTTTTCTGTAATACAAGGGCAGCTCTAGTGTGAAATGTAAACAGGTTTCCTATGTGTTGACCTTAGCTGCCCTGCGTTGCGGCTAATTTGAACGAGCCCTAAGAACTGATGATTTTTAATAGAGCTCTGGATGTTCAGGGGCTTTGCAATCAGTTCACAAAATTAGCTAGCAGCATAGACATTTACGTGCAAATTTTAAAAAAATATTTTCGTTTGCAAATTTTCAAATCATTTTTGCATGCAAATATTTCAAGTAACAATATTTGCAATCAACACAGTTATTTTCAATTTCGGGTCCACTATGCGAAATGTAGAACTTTTCGACCATCCCTAACCATGGGGTTATATGAATTAAACACAATAAATATATATTTTAATGATAGAATTTTTGGCTTTTCAGATTTACTTACTGAAAAAAATAATGTTATATAAAAACATCCCGCTCGAAGACAGGTCTGTCGAGCAGGTAACAGACGTGTCTGTAAATCCTCCTCAAAAGTCATTCTCAATTGACCAGGAATCAGGGATCTAAAGTGGTGTGCCTTGATTCCCATCCAATCATCATCATGTCACCACACGGCGCTCAAACTGGTCATCTGTTGAGTGCCGTACGAGACGTGGATGGGGACCTTTATGCACTACCAAGTGCTGTAATTAAGTCACATGATAAGTGTGTTGCTTTAAACTCCTGAGCATTTACAATGAGTTTAGCTCAGGATAAGTTTACTGACACTACAATCTTACCCTGAGCTACACTCAGGTATACTCACCTATCCCCAGTGAGCCTGCGGCGGTGATTATGAGTATCTTCCGGGCCTGCCTCTTTGATGATGCAAAAGGATTGCCCATGGCACGCTTTTAAAAGAGCACACCACAAGCAAGACGCTCAAGAGGTTAACCTCCCTAGCGCTCTTGCTAGGTCCAGATTTCTGTACCGAAAGTGCACCATAGACTCTAATGGAATTTTTCTTTATGTTGTAGGCCTGTAACTTCCCAAAATATGTCCATACAAGGGTCTAATAGACATCCTGATTATAATAATGTTTGAAACACACAAAAATATAAATGCAAATTGGGCTGAGAAAGGGGTGACATCGGCCGGCTTGCTTCAGTGAAGAAGCAAGCTTCAGATCCCCCGGGACAGCACAGAACAGAATGTGCTGCTGCCGGGGATCTGTAGCTGTATGCTGTAGCTGTACGGCTCCATCTCGTCAACTGCAATACTGACAAGAGCTGTCAGAAGCGCTAGGGGGGTTAAGGCAGCCCATCAGACAGCCATAATACAATCCGGCGGGCACAACATTAGGCGTCCATCGGCGGTCGGTTTTCAGGCTTTAGCCCAATAGACCTCCTAATATGACCCCCGAGCACCTGCACAATTTGACAGGTGCCCATGACAGGTAATTTCCTACGCAGATGAGGAAGCGCCCAGTTGTTTCCTGGGCTTCTGGACTGAAAGTTTAATTTTAAGTTCACAGCAGCCCAGTAAATGACCATTTAAATTTAGCCTTAATGAGCACTTCTCTTTTGCCGAGATAGTGCATCTCACCTCACAGGTCTGGCATATCAAGGTGCTGATTATACATCATGAATGCACAGGTGTGCCTTAGACTGCCCACAAAAAAAGGCCCCTCTGAAATGTGCAGTTTTGCTTTACTGTGGGGGGGGGGGGGGGGGGGGGGGGGTGACAGTGTGTATATATATATATATATATATATATATATATATATATTTAATATGTATATGATTTGGATACTATCATCTCCAGAATTAAGTAATCAACCTTTATTAGGTTGCGACCCTTTAATACAGTTCTTTATGTTGTGGTGACCCCCAACCATAAAATGATTTGCTACTTTATAATTTTATTTTTTCTACTGTTATAAATCATAATGTAAATATTTGATATGCATGATTTCTTTTCTTTGTTGAACATCATTAAAGCATAATGATCCAAAATTTTGTAACTGGCATTGTAGAGAAAGCAGTTCTCGCCGCATCACTGTTAATACATTTTATAAACTCCTCTTGTGCTGTTTTAGGAACATCTTACACTGTAAATGGGCTTCTGGCATGTGCAAGTGTTTTTCACAGAAATGATCATTGTAATCCTTTTGTCTGGTTCAATGTAATGTTTCTCAAAGCAGATAAGGTAAGCAATATGTAAATTGTATGAAAAATCGGAATTCGAATTATCCCGATCGATTTGCCCGACACTATTTATTAACAGCAGATTGACCAAAATTTATGGACAGGTCCAAAGCGGCCGATTTTGAGAATTGGGATCGGTCAGGTACATAATTCCACATCCGATTAATCTCCCGACCGATTAATCTCCCGACCACGTTGGTCAGTCGGGCAAAATTCGTACAAAAAATTTGAACGTGTATGGGGGGCTTTAGACTGTGACTTGTAACTTTGTTAGTTACATATATATGACTATGGTAGGGGAATTAGATTGTAAGCTCCTCTGGGAGCATATATGGCTATATATGCTCTGTAATTGATGCGTAATATATCAGCGCTATATAAATACAAGGTGAAGTAAGCTATTTTCTACAGTTTACTTTTATCGCTTAAATTTGCCTTGAATTGCTGTCTTGCTTTCTGATTAAAAAAATGTTTTTAGTTTATCTCGAAGCTCAAAAACTTTTCTTCTCGACAACCATCTCACTTCAGTGTGAAATAGCAGAGTGTTGTTCCGTGCATCCATTTCGTTGCAGAGTTGCAAAAACATTAAAACATTTTAAGTGGTCTCTTACAAAATTGACAGAACTTATAACTAATATTTGCAGATGAATCCTACAGTGAGTTCTCATAACTATTGGTGACTTATTCAGTACCAAACATTGAAATCCAGATTGACATACTAGAATAGCTGGAGCAGCATTTGTGCAAACACCTCCAACCTCTTCCCAAGAGATGTTGTGCTCTTTCAGAAATGAACCAACTGTGTCAATTGCAGTAGTTGTTGTTTCAAGTGGTTTGCAAAAAAGAAACTTATCTTTAAAGTCACCATTATTAATATACCCCATGTAAACCAGCAACTGTGAACAGTTTGAAATGTCTGTAGATTCTTTAAGCTGAATGCTAAATATTGAAAATGGAGCAGATTTCCTTTCCAGGATTACCTGATCATGAATATCAGCATACATGTCATCTTTTCGTCTGCAGACAGTGTTGTAAGATAAGAAAATTGCATTAAATTTTCTAACAAATCATAATTCGAACAATGTCTTTGGCCACTGGCAACAGTAAATCCTCAGCAAGGGTGTTTGATTTCATAGCTGTAGTGATTCAGAGTTCTGTCAAATATGAAGCTTCAACGGCTGCCACATTTTGTGGTACTTGCCACCAGTGTCAAGTCTGGATTTCTTGAGTGCCTCAGCTTTGCTTCAAAAATAGTTGGTATCCTTGCTGGCATCAGGTCAGATTGCTTGCTGTCAAAATGGTGTTTTGGTTTGTTTGGGTTTATAGATTCAACTGATAGAACTTTACAACAAAAAACACATTGTGGTCTCTCAATTCCTGCTTTAATTATTGAGGTAAAACCATACTGTAAAAAATCCTCACTACATTTTCTTTTCTTAACGTTCTTTTTTACACAATCTATTGTCATTGGTTGGTTTGCTAGTGAAAAAATAAAACAATAGCTTTAATAATAATAATAAAAATAACAATTTAGTCAATAGTGTTCATTAAAGTTTCCTATAATTTACCATTTTGTGTTTTCTTTCATACCTGTTACTATCACATGGGGACAGTATTCACCACAACTGAATATAAAAAGAGGGACCAGCATCCAGATTAAGTTGTCATGGTCATTGTGCATGTGCGATATACCAAATGTTTGTAAACACAACTTTAATGATGACATTGCATGGGAACCGCATGGTGAAAATCAATACGCCTGGGGTCTTTGAAGTTTTATGCTTTTCTTTTTAATGCCCTGTTTTTAACAAACAAATTAATTTTATTCTTAACATTCTTAATTAACATGGATGGCCAGAAACATTGTGACAATCTACTATAATTTTTTGTTACTTTGGATGAGAAATTTTAATTAGATTAGATTTTATATCATTCTATACAAATGTCTCACAAGAAGAGATCTGGTTAGTCTCCATGCCATTTTATTTCATTTAAAAAAACAAATATAATAACATTTATAGCATGTAAAACATGCCATGAGCTGTTTCTTCTCTTTTTTTAAGCTGGGTCTACACCCAGAAACCGCGGGTGGGGTTATGGTTATCGGCATGTCCATAGCGGCCGCACACGCTTTGTCTGCTATTCGGGCACTGCTTCTAAGAGCTTAGGCGGTGGTATTCACCATGTCTGCAATAGCATATCCCAGGGGCACTGGTTATCTGGTCTCAAAATCAGACTCATCTATTCTGCCAGCTGGTGAGGGTACCTCAAGGGCTGCATCCATCCTAGCGGCATTATAACACCGCATGTCAGTGGGTGGAGGGGATTGCGTCACATCCTGTGCCTCTCCTCCGCTCCCATCACCAAGAAATGACATGAGGAACGTCGCCAGCCAACCCAGCGGTGTACGGCAACAGGCGCACAGACATCCGGCCCACGCACACCCCATCCATCAAGGTGGGGAACACAGCAGCCAGGACTTTGAGGCACAAGGCACCAATCCCGGAGAGGGATATCACAACGGATGTGACAGCAGCTGCTGTACACCGTCGCCTCCTTACTTACTGTTGTAGATCTCGTTGCCCTGTTCAGCGGTGATTCTGATACACTTCCTTAAACACCAGCGTCATTTCCTGGGATTTAAGGTATTCGTCATGGACCTGGCTGACCATAGTGGACCTCCTGCAGCTCTATAGGAACCCTGCCCCTTTCCAGCCTTGCCTCAGTATTAAGGTCTCTGTGTTAGCTAAGCACTGCCTGCTATTGCTGTTCCTGTGAAATATAGACTGCCTGTGTTCTGAACCGATACCTTGTTACCCTTACCTGCCTGCTTCACTATCCGGCTACCGCGCTGCCGCCCCTGCCGCTGTCACACCTGTCTGGCGACGACACCTGTTTCCCCTGGAGTGTTCCATGCCTGCTCCCCCTGGACGCTGCTCTTGTGCTCCTACAATTCCCTCATAGGTAGCGACCAACCTGGTGATCCCCTTGGTAAAGGCTATCTCCACCAATCAGGAAGATTGTGAAAGAACGAGTGGGTTCCACCTTAGACAACGCCCTGAGAGGTAGGACACTGGCACAGTGGGTCCACAACCTTCTGCCCCTTGACAGAATACTTAG
>CM070036.1:82712275-82760204 GCA_036250615.1 Ptychadena robeensis | reverse complement strand
CACTTTAATTTATCTTTCACTGGAAAAACCAATTTTTAAGATGGTGGAAAGGAACTCCGATATGATGGTATCCCCATGGGTAAATCGGTTTATTAAAAAAGACGGGCCGCTTTCGCTGACGACCATGTTTTTTTTTTGACGAACCCGGAAAGTTCCTTAAAGTACGCTCATGTCACTTTCGATCGCTATGGCAGGTTACGAATTTAAAATAAATTTTACCAAGCCGCGGTATGTGAAGCCGCGCAATGTCCAGTAACATTCCGGGGTGCCGACTTCCTGATACCCTCCAAGCAAATGTTCAAGTGGGGCGCGACACACATGCGATATTTAGGGGTGGAATTGCCGGCGGATCTTTCTCAAATATACCAACTGAACCATGCACAACTGCTTAAAACTATTCAGCTAGATCTGAAGAGATGGAGGCAGGGATCGACTTCGTGGATGGGGCGGATAGCGTCCATAAAAATTAATTTGCTGCCCCGACTGTTATATTTATTGCAGGCTGGTAGATTCACAATTTTTCAGAACCCTAGACAGGGAATTCGGGACCTTCCTGTGGAAGGATCACCCTCCTAGACTGAGAAGGGCTCTGATACGGGCACCCAAACACTAAGCATTATTTGACCCAGACACCCAGGGCGCAATCTTGCGCTAGACCCTTGACGGATTTTGAACAAGAGTGCTCTAAGTCTGTACCTGAGCGACTCTTGATTTCCAGACTCTATGCTGCTCTCCAAGCGGTGGAACCTTCTCAGTCCCGGCGGATGAAAGCCGCTTGGGAACGGGATTTTGGGATGCCTATTTCGGCTGAAAAGTGGACTACCATTTGTTTTGCGGCCCATAAAACATCACAAAATGTCACTATGCAGGAAACCAATTATAAATTATTATCGCGCTGGTATAGGACCCCGGAGGTCCTAAAGAAAATGTTCCCATTGTTAAGTGACACCTGCTGGAGATGCAACAGCGACTGTGGAACCCTGATCCACATATGGTGGGAGTGTTCTAAAATTGCTGATTTCTGGGGTGCGGTTCATGACCTCATTGTTACAATCACTGGAGTGGACAGACGATTATCCCCGATCCACTACCTGCTCTATACCACTCCCAGGAAGAATCAGTCGTCATTTCAGCAGTTTAAGTCTCTAGAGAGGCACTTAATCAACGCGGCGAAAACCCTGATCCCTAGGCATTGGAAGTCGGAAACAGTACTGACTATTCAGGACTGCCTGCGTCAGGTTAGACTTGTGCATGAGATGGAACAATTTTTGTATGTCAAAGCAGAGAAATCGACGTTGTTTAACAAAAAGTGGCGTCGGTGGCACATGTTTGAAGTGTCAGAAGAAGGTACTAGGCTAATCTTTAAATTTTAGTTGGATTAAACTGCTGCTACACCTGTGAGCGTAATGAGGAGGTGGGTTCCCCTACTATGGGAATTGAGGTCCCCACATCGAACTCCACCCACCCCCCCTCCTTCCCCCCCCCTCCTTCCCTGAGGTCTTTCTGGTTCTGTTTTAACTGTATTGTATGTTGTCTTTTTTTTTCTTTGTTTTTCTTATTTGTTTTTATGGTATTTTTTTCTGCTGGTTCTCTGTTGGGACCAACGTGTTTTCTATTTTATGTAAGACAAAAAATGTTTGAAGTATCTCCGTGTTGGTGATTGTATGTACAGCACGGGTTTGACTGTATGTTATTTACTGCCTTACATTTGCCTATCTGTTTTGTACGGTTTTTGGATACTTCAATAAAAACTTTATTGGAAAAAAAAAGACAATCTTGTAATATGATGTAATGGTGTAGCCACAGCCTGAGCATGTTGTTCTGCCATGGGAAAATCCCTCTTTCGCATATTGGGTCCTAATTTTTTCCTAATTCTATTGTGTTTTAAAATCACAAGAAGAAACCTTAAGGTTGTATATGGTATGCTGGAAACATTCTTGCACTTTATTTTGAATGTTTGGGTTTAAGCCATAGTAAATGTAAAAAACAAATCAAAGACACAGACTGTATCCAATTTATTTGGAGTTTAAAAAAAGGCTTTTTAAAGTAATTTTGTCTGAGGCACTTGTATTGATTTAATTGGATCCATTGAAAAACATATATAACAGCTTGGCAAGACTGCAATAGAATTATTAATATGAAATCTACAGCGAAAAGTCAGTATCAGTCAGTCAGTCAGTATCAACCCGTTTAGCCAGTTAGTACCCAGACTGTTCCTACCTTTTAATTTAGAGGTTGCTCTACTGACGGTGATATGTACCACATCTGGTGGTCCTGTTCATTCGCCACCAGATTCTGGACATGGATATTTCACCTTCTGAACGAGGTCTTAAAGGTCCATGTCCCCCAGGATCCCTTGAGGTCCAAACATAAACTTGCCACCTTCCCAAACAGACACAGCAGGAAACAGCACTTACTCCCTTTCAGTGAGGTTTATCGGCATATGGAAAACTTATTTCTAAATGAAAAACTAAACAGCATCCTTTTGGACTGACAGAAACGCTTTGATACGGAGGAAGTGTGGATCCTTGATCTGCTTCACTGTTGTCCCTATAACCACCTATAAACCACAGTAACCCCCCTTGCTCCACACCCTATTACCATCCCAGTTTTTAGTTGTCAGTTTCAACTACCCTTGTAATCCCCTACTTACCTCCCTGATCCCCCCCCCCTTTCGCAGTCCCCTGCAGTCTTGGTCTCAGGAACTTACATAAGGGCAACCTACCAGCTCTTATTATACATCATTTTGTGGAAAATGGTTAATTTGGTGATCTTTCAATGTGCTACTTGTGACTGCTACCCTGGTTAGATTTTTCTCTGTTTTGTATATTGTTATCTTTGTATGATCTGGAAAATTTCAATAAAAAGGATTGGAAAAGAAAAGAGACTAGAAAAAAAAACTGGAAAAAACATGGGATCAGCATTTGTTGATGCAGGCTATGCCTCCACTGCGGATGTGTAAATAAAGCATGGCGATAATGCCCCTTTAAGACTATAGGCAAATGCTTACACTGACATTCCTGAAAAGCAAGGGGTGTGTGATATGTGCATCTGTCTGACATGTCTATTGAATGTTGTTGCAATGCTTCATGTTAATACCAACGCGTTATAGGCTATGATATGCTTGTTTTAAAAAATGTTTCAGGGCTACTTTCTCTTTCACTGCTCAGTGAGTTGCTATCACTTGATGAGCATGATGCCTTTAGCCTCTTGGAGATTAGCTCTCTGCATGCCGCCCCAGCACCTTTAGGGCTTGTTTACATGGGTGGATTTTAATGGTATAAGCAATTACCAGCAACAGCGGCATGAGGCGTTTACCGATTGGTTTTCACGCATTCCCCAGATAGAGCTGTCATGTTATCTTAACGCCTCCCAAGCACCTGCAGAAGGTTGCAGGAGCTCGCAGACAGGAGCCCCTGGCCGTTTTCCTGTCAGTCGGCAGCAGATCGGAAAACGACCATGTACATGTAACCTTATTGTTATTCTTGTTATCTATAGTGTTTTACTAAAGTACATTTTCCTTCTTGTTATTTCCTAGATAGGACAGTCCTTAGATGCCATTGTCTGCTTCCCTTATAAAAGGAAACTTCTCTACCTGAAATGAAATGCGTAAGCATAGCACTGCTTTAAGGGCTCTTTTACACCCTCCACCTAAAAGTGCACCCCTTATTTGGTGTGCAGTTCTGTTTGCTTTGATTTTGCTTTTGTGTCACCATTCATTTATAATGGTACCTCAAACATAAATTTGCCATTGCATTTTTACAGCATGAAAAAGCCCTTACTAAATGTTTCAGACAGATAACATGTTCAGCTAAATGGCCCACAGATTACAGATTCATTCTAGCTTTCTATTTTTTCAGTTTTTCTGTCAGTGGAATATTGATCTGCTGATGGCTGTTTAAACCATTATAAAAGACAGGTATTGGTAGCCTTGATTTCAAATGTTTTAAAGTAAATATGTCACATAAAGGTTACAAGTGCCACAATGTGTTATACGTATCAAAAGTCTTTACTCTATGGTATATATTACATAACATAGAAACAAAAAGCATTTTAAAAACACTGTAGGAGATATCATAAAAAATAGAAACATTTTCAATTCTTCAGCCAAAAATACCTTGACAAATATTATGTTGCTGAAACTCTCTATGAAAATCGCAGTGGATCTGTAAAACAAATAAAAAAAGAAAGATATCTATCACCAATAATATTCACCCATTAACTTTTGATTTAATTTTAAATTCAAATTTGAACAAATGAAAGATATTTGGTTAAAAGTTAAGGTTGAATTGAAAACGTGGTACTATTCATGATCTGAGAGAAACTTGACTTGACAGGTAGATCGGGTAAATTCGGGTATTTAACATTTAATGTTTTTCTCAGTATACATACTTCTTATGGGGCTATTTCTATTATGTTCACTATAGTCAATACCAACCAAATCCTTGCAGGCAAAAAAAATATCAATAAATAAAGTTATTTGTAGTAAAGTATTTTGGTTTTGGCCTACTCCTACACACAAACTTAAGTCTTAAAAACCAGTGTCTTTCATTAACTCTGATCTTCATTTCTTTCCAAAGATTTTCAGTTTGATTTAGGTTCTTGACTTCATAGAGCCAATGGGGTCTATCTCACAAATACATATAAACCCAATGGCACTTTTAGATTGGATTGCTTCTGAACAAGCAGAGGGCAGGGGCCAGGTTAAATAGTCTGGGATATGCCCACCTTCATAATGGAACATCACATTCAAGGGGTGTTCTAATGCAGTGGTTGGGATGGGGTTTAGGGATCGCAGGGGGAGGGGCGCACAAACAGTGATGTTGAAGGGATGGGGATGACACTCTGTCTTGATCAGCTCCTGCTCTTCTCTGTCTTTCTGTAAGCTGAGCTTGGGCTGAAAAAACTTGCTGGATAATTAACTTTTTTCTAGAGATAGTGGAATTTCTTCTTGAAAATGTCATCTGACTTTGCAAGTTAATTGCAAAGACCCTGAACATGGTACAATCCCCCAAATTGCCGGTGGTATAAAGAAGGGTTGTGTGCATGCAAGTTAAGAGGAAGTGAACAGTACCCCAGGATGGGAACATTTCTTTAAATGCAAGTAAGGGGGTAGGAGTTGGGGGGGCCTAGTTTGTCTTAACCTCCCTAGCACTCTGCACTATTTCCATACCAAAAGCGCACCATAGACTTTAATGTGATTTATTTTTTAATGTTGTAGGCCTCTTACTTCCCAAAATGTGTCTGTACAAGGGTCTAGTAAGAAATTCTGAATATAAGGTTTGAAACAAACAATTATGTATAAAAAAAATTATAAAAGGTATTATTTGAATGATAAAATCTCTAAAATACGTATTTTGTATGAAAGATTTCAAAACAGTATGTATTTATATTTGTTTTGTTGTTTATAATAAATTTTTTTATTCATTTGGAAATGTGTTTTTTCTTTACTTTGAATTGTATTGGATACAGTTATCACTATATCCAGTACAGTTCCCTTTGGCACCCTCTCTCGCCTGGTGTGATGGACCTGGTTATACGATCCACCATTTAAAGATCTGCTTTATGAATACCAATTGGAAACTCCTACATGAACATGTTCTAACTATATACTCATTTAGACTGACTTATTATTAGAAGTTATAATAAATATTGTTTCACCTGCATTCATTTGGTCGATTGTTTATACTACAGCACCTTGAAAATCCATGGGGTTTGGCCACCCCCTGTTCAGGTTGGCGAGAGCAACATGAGATTGTGTTTTATAAATTAATTGTCGGGTTTTATTCTTGTTTTAGCAAATTCATGTGCTTATTTAGTTTAATTAGCAATTCATTTTAACATGACTGTGTGTTTCAAACATCATTATAGTCAAGATGACTACTAGGAGCATTGCATACTTTTATCATTTATTACGTTTTACTGCTGTTCTTAAGAATTTCACTGCTTGCACAAAGTTGGGGCAGCATGGAAACAACTGACACATTCTAATCTCCGTTTATTACACTGGGCATTGCCCCAAAAAAACACATCCGTACACAAGACACAAAATGTGCATTACCATACTACAGTGTTCCCTAATGCTTGAAGTATTGTTAAAAAACATGTTTTGTAATTTAAAAAATAAAATTAATGTCTTCTAGCTATGCCTGCTGTCCTTATTAATTCATTATTTAATATTTTCATCTTATACATAATACATAATCAATATATGCAACTTGTATTGACCTCTTAGAAACCCAATTACAATTTCCATACATTTAGTCTTTAAAGAGTTGACCTCTTACAAACTTTTTTAAACCATTCAATATCAGTTATCAAATAACTCTCTTTAACATTCCTTTTGTCACTTTTATATGTCACTTTTTGTTAAACTCTTACTCCCAATAATTGAATACTCAAGCTGCTAGTTGAGACTAAGTGGATTTCATTGCAGTCCTTTGCTACATTCGGATTTGGTCCTGCTGACTGCTAACACATGAAATAAAACTATATAATAAATATATAAACTATAGATGTTGTTTGACAGGCCATTCAATGTTTTGTATTTTTTTTTCAGTGGTTTATACTTTACATGGCCCAATAATTTACAATATTGTTTTTAACCATGTGTTTAAAAAAACAACAACTGGGTGATGGAATAGAACCTATTTTGTGTTTGTGCCCTTTTTTACCTTCATTAAAATCTGTGCTTTATTGCATTACAAAGGCTATATTTTTTTACTGATCTTTTTCCACTTTTATCTTTTTATTTTTCTCTATAAGCACCCTATTTATCAAATTTATTATTCCACTTTCTGCTTCAACTTCATAATTTGGAGTCTTACTACAGTTTCTATTTAAATGGATGAACTGTCCTTTTGGTAATTACATTTTGCTCATGACAACTCTTTGTATTGAGTATCGTGTTGCATGCAGTAGGTTTCCTATATGCTTATGTGAGTCTCCTTGTTTAGAATTAGTAAACTGTATAATATATTTCCTCCAAAACAAGCTTTAGATTTACATAATTACATTTCTTGTAATCACTCAAATCTTCTACATTACTTGTTTCATCCACTAGGAAAATCAGGTCATTTACATAGTGTGAAAAAAAATATATTTGATCTAAAAGAGCTTTTTTCACTATAAATGAAAGATTCTTCCCACCATACCATCAGTATAATTAGCTTAGGTGGGGGAACAACAGAAAAGGAGAGCTTCAATGGGAGCCACAGTCTAGCCCATAACTATTCAAATTTTGACTTAAAGTTACTTTTATTCAGCCAGCAAGTTATTTGACAATGCACAAGTGGCATTTTTGTGAAAAAAAAATTCTCAGCTTTTATTTACATTTGAGCAAAAAGTGTCATGTCCAAAATTATTCATACATTTCACAGTCACAATCACTGGGAAAATCCAAAGTTCTATACCATTCAAAATAGTCTAAGCTGTTCTAAGAGATCCTAATTACCCTGATTAATTGTGAACAGTAGGTTTGTGGACAGTCATGGCCAAGACAAAGAAGCTCAGTAAGGACCTGCGGCTGTGCATTGTGGTTGCTCACAAGTCAGGAAAGGGCTACAAGGCCATGTCTAAATGTTTTCAAGGTTCAGTGGCTACAGTGCAAAGATCCGAAACTCTGGGCTCTGCTGGTGGAAATGTTTCAAGGCAGACAATCTAACGGACACTGCACACTGCTGGGTTCCATAGATGCAGACCAAGAAGGATGCCACATCTCCAGATAAGGCACACAATAGCTCATCTGGACAAAGAAGAAGACTTCTGATCTTCTGTTTTATGGCCAGATGAAACAAAAATGTAATTGTTTGGTAACAATGATGGTTCTTTCATTTGGCGTAAAAAGGAGAAGCCTTCAACCCAAAGAACACCATCCCCACTGTCAAACATGGTGGTGGAAACCTAATGTTTTGGGGGTGTTTCTCAGCGAATGGACCAGGGAACCTAATAACAGTAAATGGCACCATGAAAAAAGAGCAATACATGAGGATTGTCAATGACAGCATCGGGCAGTCTGCAGAGAAACTTGGCCTTGGGCACCATCAGCATGACCCAAAACACATAGCAAAAGTGGTGAAGAAATGGTTAGAGGATAACAACATTAACATTTTGGAGTGGCCCAGCCAGAGACCTGACTTGACTCCAATTGAGAATCTGTGGAGGGAGCTAAAGATCAGGGTGATGGCAAGGAGACCAAGATTTGGAGCTCATTGCTAAAGAAAAATGCCTGTGGAGACATGCAAAAAGCTGGTCTGCAATTATAGGAAGCGTTTGATTGCTGTAATAGCCAATAAAGGCTTTTCTATTGATTATTGAGAAGGGTATGAATAATTTTGGACATGACACTTTTTGCTCAAATGTCAATAAAAGCTGAGAATAAATTTTTTCACAAAAATGCCTCTTGTACATCGTCCTATTATCTTTTGGGAGACACCTGTCATTTCCCGTCAATAAATAACTTGCTGGTTGAATTATAGTTACTTTAAGTCAAAATTTGCCAGTATGAATAATTATGGGCTCGACTGTATATTCTCCTCAAATGGGACGAATGGAATGCGTACAGAATCTCTTTTCCGGATACTTAAATCCCATTGTTTAATAATATAATGGCCATGTTATTTTCAAGATCACCTACTGGAGGTAGTGCAGTGGATGTGCTTCCGCTGTTGTGAGATGAAATTTTTCCTGAAGAGAAGTCAGGGATAATATATTACCCATCCCAGGACTGAGAAGATCACTAAAGCATGTCAAACCTTTGTCTCTCCATTTGTGATATATTTTGTTTGTTGTACCTTGCTGGAAAAGGCGAAGCCCATTATAGGTAAATATTTAGAGTAAAAGTGTGGTAATGTAAATATCATTCTGGCTTCCCTGTAGGCTATTATTGTGTCTCTGAGTAGTACATTTGTTTTAAGTGGGGTGGGAAGTTTGGAGATTGGGCAATGTAGCAATGCTTTTAAATCCTATTGGCTCACATTGGCTTGTTCCAAATGATAATTAGAATGTATTTTAAATTTTTAAATAACAAAACTTTTTAAATGATACTTCAAGCATTAGGGAGCACTGTAGTATGGTGCACATTTTGTGTCATATATATCATCAAAGGTTATGTGCTTCATATATATCATCAAAGCCTTTGACTGAAAGACTGCCGATTGCTCCAGCTGGCATGCATAAAAGTCAATCAGTGTCCCAGACAGAACCTGAGCAAGTCCCTCGCCTCTCCTCCTCTTCCCGCTGTAAGAAGATCCCAGGTGAGGACGCATCTGCGGGGGGATTGGTGGACAGGTGAGTTCCAGTTAGGTTTTAGGGGCCGCAAGTAGAGAACCTTGGTGGGCCGCTAAACAACTCCCAAAGGCCCCCGGGCTGCAGGTTCGGCACCTGGGCCATATAGCATGTAACTTGCACCCTTATTACATAAATAATATTGTACAATTCTAGATTAAATTATAGTTACAGCAAGAAAAACTGTTTGAAAGATGACAAGAGTTATATAAAAACTGTGATGAATAAAACGTCCAAGAACTTGCGTCCATCATTGTTATTTAGTGCAGGTATGAACATAATGTGCTCAGTTGTAGAGAAGTATATTTCTGTCTGGCTTATTTTGAAATACATCAGTTACAGCCATTAGGCGAATCCCTTGTGAGCTCTGACCCTACTGTCTCTCATCTGAAAGTATAAGCAAAGCTATGCATCAACTGTGATATGTATATATTGCCTTTGGACTACAGAATACATGGCTTTTCAAGGTTATTTGCTGCTAACAGGGACCAGTAGTACTGTACTTCTTAGCTTAAGGTTAAACCCATAATAAGCATTCATCAGACATCTTACAGCTCATTACTCTGTTATAGCCATTGTTTGTTTCTCTGTAGACACCCTAATTACATCAGGCACACTGTGAGAACTAACTGATAATGACCTCTTTCTATAATTTAGCACAATCATTTCTGTTTATTTTTGTACAGCATTACAAAAGAAATATTCTATTTTCTCTGTATTTACGGTGTTTATGGAGTATTAGGTTGGTGGCTATTATTTATCTATTACTAGCTTTAATGTAGAAGACATAACATTACTTTGCAGGTTTTGTTTCATTGCACAGAATTGCTAATTAAAATCATTTGTCATTCCTTTCATACAGTGCAACAGAAAACAAAAGTCTAGCTTACAACCAGTGGATCACATAATAAAATGGTGAGTCATTGTAGCATCATCGCTTTTTTTTATGTGGTTATTATTTTAAGATCAATTTGAAAATAAATTCCTGTACCAGAAGTTATAACCACATGTATCCTTTTACATATAGTGATGGGTATTGACACAGAGAATTGCTATCCATTGTCTGGCATTTAAGCACTCCCTTCCTGGACCTACCTTTGTTTTATTCATTTGTATTAATATTTTAAACTGTGGTACCTATGATAAAAGCTATAGATGAACAAAGTAATTAAGTTTATGAAAATACTAATTTTAGGTACATTAGACTGTCAACACATATAAAATGAGGCAGCAGAAAAGGTGGTCTATCAAGTCCACCCTTTGCTTTGCTTTTATTTATACATTTACTTATTTTTTATGTTGTAGTATATCTATATAGTTTAAATTTACTCACTGTTCCAGAATTAAACCACTTTTTCAGTAAAACATACATGTCTGTTGTTTTTTTACTTTTCTTCTGCTCTGATATATTTTATGATTCAGACTTAATTTTTTGTCACCCATCTTTGGACTTTTACTATCCTATAGTTATCTATTTGTTAATAAGGCACCAAGAACTGCACACAGTATTCTAAATGAGGTCTGACAAAAGATCTATATAGTTAAATAAGAAACTCCTTCCTTTAGCTGGTGATCCGAATGCACTATAGAATTCAATTTGCTGCCACTGCTGTCTGTTTGCTCATATTGGCCAATGCCTGTCCACATTGTTCACTCAATTTGAAATAATCTGAAATAATTTTCAGAGTTCCATAGTTATTGGTGGCAAATGTGGTGGTCTTAGTATTTCAGTAACTGCTTAGTTCACTGTACTCAAATGGCCTCCACAGCCACCCAATCCCAAGCTATTGATGAACTTTTAAAACCCATAATATGTCACCTGACCATTCTGCATTGCTTAGCAGGGTAACATTTGGCATCTTTGCCATCTTTGGTATGTTGAAGTGCTCTCAAGAAAAAAAAAAAAATATTTTAAAAAAAATATTTCATTAACTATAACTAACTATATTAAAATCAGTGGTTTAAACAACACAAATGACTTGAGGTTAGCTAATTCAATACATTTGATTCTTGAATAAACGTTACCACAGTTTTTGAAAAATACTTTGAGGTGATAGAAACCTACAAGATCTAATGACCAGTTGAGGGTCACTTGTTCCCTGTGGTAGAGGGTTTCTCCAGGATTTGATAAAATTGCTGATAACTTGGCTGGGGAAATTGAATCTTTGCAGTTCCTCTTAAAGTAAAACTCTCCTGAAGAACAACAGATCATAAGACACACCCATTTTGGGGAGAAAATAAGAAAACATATAAAGAGCCAAAGACACGGCCATTCCCATATAAAGTGAATATACAGAATGTTCCAGCAAAGTAGGCAGGACTGGACCATGCAGTATTCACTCTATTTTCCTCCACCTGAGCCAGTCCAGTGCCAGTAGGAAGGTCATCTCTCCAGCAGAGTGTGCATGTGTCTATTCACTAGCAGTACCTATGTTCTGAACCCTCTTACCAACTTGGAGAGTTACCCATGAGCACATATTTACATATGGGAGTAGAGATGAGTCTGTGCAACATAATTTTTTTTATAGCAATGCACAGTGTTAATAGAAGTACATAACTTATGCTATCTATATAGCCTCAATTCATCCATCTATAACATGCTTATTTACATATGGAAAAAGTCACATTATAAACTAAGCAAAAATATTAACACACAACAATTTCGGTTTTGCTCCCATTTTGCATGAGCTGAACTCAAAGATCAAACATTTTCTACATACACAAAAGACCCATAAGGGCCCTTTCACACTATATGCGTTTTTTAAAGGCATGCATTTTTAAAGGGATGTGTTTCTGCATATATACAAAAATGCATGCGTTTTTCACATTAGATCTGCATTTGTGTTTTGCATTTGCGTTTACAGGGTTGATGGCAGACATAGGTGTGGGTGAGCTGACATCAACGTTGTGGATAGAGTGGCCCATGGTGGCGGTAGGGTTATGGTATGGGCAGAGGTTTGTTATGGACAACGAACAACCTGATCAAATCTTTGTGAGGGAAATGTGACCACACCAGATACTGCCCTCCCCAGTAACTTTCAGAGTGGTGTTTTATTGTGGGCAGTCTAAGGTACACCTGTGAAATATTCATGCTGTCTAATCAGCAGCTTGATATACCACACCTGTGAGGTGGCATGGATTATCTAACCAAAGGAGAAGTGCTCACTTGGGGGGGGTTCCACATAATTTTGTGATCCGTCTGGACCCCTGCGTTCAGCGCAGTGCTAGGTGGGGGTTTTAGCTGGTTGGCTAATCCGCCAAGCAGGTATCCGCCAAGCAGGTAAAGTGTATGTGCTCCGTCGGGACCTCCCACCAAGCAATGCGCTTAGCGTAGGGGGTCTTGACGGATGTGGAAACATACCCTTACACAGGTTTAGACACAGGCAAAAACCGAAAGTGCTGCGTATATATTTTTGCTCAGTGTATATTCACAACAACAGACTGAGTTAACAACAGTAATAGGGGAGTGAGATTATTTTGATAGCATGAATTGTGTATTTACATTACAATTCTGCATTGCAGTTATAAAATTGTGTGACAGACTCATCTCCCACCCATATGTAAATAGAGGCTCATGGGTAAGATGTTAATGACAGATTGTAAAATGTTTCTCTCAATAAGTTGGTTTGATTTTATGTGAACAAAGTGTGTCTTATAGAAAAAAATACCATAACAACTAGGATTAATATATTGCTCTTTCCAGTAGAATAACAACTGCTGTCAGTTTTAATACTGCAGTAACACCTGGTCAGAAAAAAATGTAAGCACTATTTTTATTTGATGGTGCTCCCCAACATTTTAAACTGTTGTATATTATGTTATTTCCTTGTTCATGTATATATCACTGAAATGGGAGTTGAAGAACACATAATCATCCCATTAAAAAAAAATCAATTTAAGGTTCTTAAATAAAGAAAGCAATTTATACCCTGTATGAAGGGAATTCATTCTTCAACAAAGGGTTACAAGAGCTGGGCTTTAAATTATTGTTCAAAAATTACATATTCAGTAATGAGAAGTACCCGTGAAGGTTATGGTGAGAAGGGATGAAAGGAATCAAAAAGCCCTCAACTCGAGCACTGCTCGAGTTGAGGGCTTTTTGATTCCTTTCATCCCTTCTCACCATAACCTTCACGGGTACTTCTCTTTGTTCGGCTTCCAAGCCCCACACCATAGAGCCATGGTTTCCATGCACTGCACTGATGATGGCCAAGTAGCCTGAAACAGCTGTATGCAGTTTGGAATAAATGGCTCTGTACCAAAAAGGCTATATTTGCACTGTACACCAGCGGTTTCTGGATGTGCATCTGGCTGATGGGGCGAAAAGGAATCATTTGCATGGCTCCGCCCACTGTCCCAAAACTAAGACTTCCACCTAAAGTTTTGGGATTTGTGCTGGATTGGGCCGTGTAAATACCTTCTGTTTTAAGAAGGCTTGATTTGTGATATTCAGTAATGGAATGCCATGTTATCTGTAACCTCTAAAAAGACTAATTCAAAGAAATATTTGAAAGGAAACTTTACCTAGCTAAACCAACATTGCAAAAAGCAGTGATAAATTATGCAACAGCTAGTACATTCTAATTTATTAATCATGGAAATCATCACTCATATGAAATATCTGAAGAGAAAGGCCCTTTAAACCCACAAATGGAATGGGATAAAATCAACAATCTTCATATTTCCTGATAATAATAATCTTGATTATATATGTGTTTAATACATTTTATATTAATCTGTGGCTGCAGTGAATTCTTACTCTAAGGGAAAAGTATTCAAGAAATTCTAGTGGGTTCTACTTAAGTAACAAAGTAGCTTTTTACACATTTGTCATTAACTCCTCTTAACATTTTATAACTTCACTTGCCCGATCATTTAACTATAGCTCAAGGTATGTGTATCTTATAATATAATATTTAGATATTTATAATATATATATTACATCAGAAAATGCATCTATTTCACAAAATCATCAACAAACCTATAGGCATGTCTTAAATCTACTTAAACATTAATCATGTTCTGTTGTTATCTCAGATTATAACAACTAATTGTAAATTAGTTTGGGTTAATGCAGAGTCTCTAATATGACAAATCCAAAACCAAATAAACATTTTACGTGGCCTCATATCCTATAGGTGAAGTGCTGATTTCAACATATTAGACTTGTTATCTGCATAAACATGGATATGTTACATAATTACAAAAGTTCTGAAATGATTTATCTCATTTGTCAAATTTTTTTACAGATGAGGAACCTGACATTTGACCAGGGGTGTGTAGACTTTTTATATCCACTGTATGTTAAGTTCATCTACACTAAAAATACTTTTAACACTGTGCTTCACAGCATATGAATGCTGCTGTCCAAGCTACATGTGTCCTCTATACAGTGTATCATCTCAAGGAAAAAAAAGTAAAAATACAAACTAATGCAGCAACCACAGCTATAGATGGCTAAATTGCAAGATATTACACTTTTGTTCTTGGTTTAGACATATTTAAGTTATTCTGAGTAATTCAGAATATACAGTGATTTTAAAGCACACCTAAACTCACAAAGTGTACCTTATGTCGCTCACTGGCAAACACTCCTTTTTGTGGACAATCTGTCGAAAATATTTTTTTAGGTATTTGTTGTCCATAGAGATTATGAGATCATCCAGAATTTCCTGCTTCACTTTTCCCCTCTTTAGAAACTGCTGTGGCAGCAGAATGCCACAGATCTAGTGCACAGCAGGTAAGTATATTTTCAGGACTTCACCATTGTAATGCCTCAGAAGTAAGTTTTTATTTTTTATATTTAGGTGCGCTTAAAGCAAAAAAACAAAACACTTCTATGATAATAATATGTTGTAATATTTTCCATGCAAATTGGTGTATTTGTTGTATTTTGTTTAATTAGAAGGTAGAAACACGGCTCCATAAATAAATGTTTTATTACATTACTTTGATGGTGTTTTTAGATCACATTGTACAATCAAAAGCAATACACCTGGCAAACAAATGCATATAAAACTGCAGTTGGAATAAAACAACAACTGTTCTTGAGTTTATCTGGTTCTGTTTTATTTGAAAATGTCTTCTAAAGCTACACTGCAGTTTAAATAATTCAAGTATGTCAACACTTTATTTCTTTTGGCAGAGCTCCTAAACGCTTCAATGTTCCATAAAATCACTTTCAAAAGTTCTCCCTGCTTCTTCTCAAAGATTCACCCTTCGTGCTCTATAAATAGTCTGCAGATGATACTGGACAGCTTTTGAAGTATTTATTGAACACCTAAATGCTTACTGCAAAATAGCAAATGATGATATGACTACACCATAGATACCAAATGCTTGTGTATATTGGGGCTTTTCTTAATCTCTTTGTTCCAGTGCTAAGGTAAAAAGAATTGGCATAACAAATTTAAAAAATAAAATAGACACAGAATAGAGTGCACTTTATATTAACATATATACTAAAGAATGGACCTCATGCATTAATGAAACATCTGGTAACACATGCCGTTGGCACTGATTTTGAATGACAGCTCAATGTACATATTTAAGAGCTGATCAAATGTAAATGTTTTAACATTGGGTTGACCTGTATAGCCCAAATAATGTTATTAACCCCCCTAGCGCTTCTGATGGCTCCATCTCGTCCAGCGATTTCCTGTCCGTGTTGCAGTGGATGAGATGGAGCCGTCCAGCAAAGATCAGAAGCTGGATGGATCCCATTCCGTTAGCCGATGTCAGCCCTCCCCCTCCCCCCAGTGATGTGATCAATCGGTACATGAACGTGCCCACCTGGAGCAACCGTTCGTACTCGCACAAAACTTTGATCAGCCAGAGAACAAACGTTTTTCTCTGGTCGATCGCCAGTACTTTGAATGGGGACAAGGGTCCCCATCCAAAGTATTGGTTGTCGAATCGTTAATGGTATATTTCGAACGATTGGCCATGGCATGATGATGTCATCATGCTGCGGCCGATTGTTCGATAAACGCCCGCCAAGCATAGCGTCTATGGCTGGTTTAACCGCCCTAGCGTTACGCCCAAAGCAATTACTGGCGCAGTCTGATCGTTAATCAAACTGCGCCCGTGCCAGAATCAGGCGCAACCGCTGGCTCTCTGTGTGCCTGCAGCATTTCTACAGAGCTGCAGGCAAAACACTGTATCACTTATGGTACAGAAATCTGGACCTCAGTTAACCACCAGGGAGGTTAAATAAACTCCCTGATTTTTTTTTGCAGAATAATGTGAGTAAAACCATGAGTATCATAGATCAGGACAATATTAGTGGGAATATCATTTGGGTACCTGAATTCACATCACGTGTCCTAGTACCTATAGGGGCATTCCAGTATAAAGAATGCAAATGGCAATTTACTGTGCCATATGTAATCCTTGATCTATGGAAACTTTGCTATGTTGCCATGTCAAGGGTGTAATTCCACCTTCATCTGTCCTTGATTACAGGACTTTCTAAACCAGTGGTTTCCAAACTGGGGGCACAAAGGTATTTCAAGGGGGCGCTGGCCCTCATTCTTAACCTGTGTTTGAATAGGGAGGGGGGGGGGGCTCGATAATGTTCCTAAAAAAAAAGGGGGGCCCTGTAAAGACAGTTTTGGAACCACTGATCTAAACTATCCAGAGAAAGGATAGCAAATTACAAAAAGGGAGAGTAAAGCTAGCCATATACACATCCACTTTTACTTGAACAATAAGTGATTTATTCTTTTGTATATAAAGTTTTTGAACAAATCAATGAAACATGCTGGAATTTTTCATCAAAAATGCATACAGCAGGGAGTTTTTTTTAAATGCACGCGGAAACGCTGGGTTTTTAAAAACGCAACACATGCAGTGTGAATGGTAACATTGGTTGTCTATGTAAGAACACATGCAGTAAAAAAGTGTGCGTTTTTAAAATGCATATAGTGTGAAATGGTCCTGAATTACAATTTTCCTGCATTTTTTTTACTGCAAGCATTTTTACATAGACACTCAATGTTACCATCCACACTGCATGTGTTACTATTTGAAAAAAAAGCAGAGTTTCCACATGTATGCATGTTTTATTAATTTTTCATTGATTTGTTCAAAAATACAAACACAATTGTAATGTGAAAAACGCATGCATTTTTGTATATATGCAGAACAATGCATGCCTTTAAAAAATTGATATAGTGTGAAAGGGCCCTTACTGTTTATAATTTTTGTTATCAAATGTAAGAAGCAGTGAGGCGGGGAATTTGAGTGTGTCCGCGAACAGGCGGACGGCGGACTTCTTTAAAAGTCCAACCCGCCCGTTCGCGGACAGTCCAGGCCGATGTTCGGCCATCACTAGTAAGAAGTCTGGAAAGTAATATGGAAAAGCAAGTACTGATGTATATATATATATTTACATTTTTCTTTTTTTCAATTAATTAAGTTTTTTAAAAAGTGGATTAAAATATTAAGGAACTTTCTATTTTGCTATCTAAACTAATGCAAAACAATATATAGATTATTTCTATATTACATCTATCTATGTACAAAACAATCTAATGTTTAGCAATTGCAGCCTTCACATCTGTAATCATTTCAATGCTAAATAGTGGTCTGGATAAAATGGTGTCAGTAAACAAGACCTAAAGACTGGGTCTTGACTAGAATAAAATTACACTTTAAACTCTTGTTTGTTCTGTTCCACCTAAGTGAGTTGATTACTTCTTGAAAGTTCCACATATCTGGGTTATCAGCTTGCATTGCCACAGTTTGAAAAAGATGAAAAATTTGAGTCAGGATATTTATTTTCACACACGCAATATTACTGAACCATGAAATTGTATATTTCTTCCATAAAGCAGATTCTATTTTCAAAGAAAATAGAAAAGTATGTAATTACTATCACAGAAACTTAAAAAAGAATAAATAATGCAGAATTTTGAACATCATTTTGAATCAACTGTAGTTAAAGCCACTATTATGTGCCAGTCTCTATTTATCTTGAGTTATAGGTATAGATATGGGTGTCCCTACAATCTGGTCACTGAAAAAGCAGTTATCTTATTGGCCCTTGAATACGTTCAGAGCATCAGGCTGTAAATTACCTCCTGGCTTCAGCTGCACAGTATTTCATCTAATTAAGTGAAACACTTTCCCAAACTGTTGCCTAAAGGCGTAAAAGTTTGCTATACTGTGTGGTCATTTGATTAATATAAAGCTAGCCATACACGTTTAGATCCCTGTTCGCTTTGCCGTGGTTGAATCGCAGCACGGTGATGTCTCCATGCTGCTTGCTGTCACCGGCACAACGAACAGGAATTGAAATATGCGCCACTGACATATCAATTCCTGCTCAATACTTTGCATAGGGGTCCAGTAGGGCAGCTAGGGTCCACATAAGTTATAAAGGAAACCTGTGTACCTTTCACATTAGACCTGCCCTTGCATTTCTGGTAGCACGCAATGGCGCACGTTACCAAAAAACATCCTGCAGCCCATATTTTTGCAGGTGCACCACAAGCATCTCCCATACGTGTATGGGGGAAGCAAGCACAGCCACTGCAAAATGTATTTTTTTTTGCCACTGATGTCCTGCAAAAAATGCAACTGCAAGCGCAGTACGGCGAGTGTTTAACGGTCATCAAAAAACCGCAACTGCAAGCACAGTGCTGCCCCAAGCATTACCGTAAATGCAAATGCAGGGCTAGTGTGAAAGGTACACAGGTTTCCACTAGTCGCACTGTGATGCGGTACTGTACCAAACCGCACCTGTGTGTAGTGACACAAGTACCAGTCTTTCTTGAATGCCCAGCAGGTAACTAAGAGACCATAGTTTCCGTTTGATAGACAGCTTCATTAGTTATTAATAGGCTATAACAGTGGTAGGCAAACTTATTTGACCAAAGAGCCAAATTGCAACAGTGCAACGCTTGAAATATATGTTGAGAGATCTGGTGGGGGCAGGAGGTGATGTGGTTCTGTCGAAATTGACGATTAAATATACATCCTCTTCCCCTAAAAACATTCCCTAAAATTAATTTAATAAACTTAGTCCTAGTTTAACTTAAAACTTGATATCATACTTAACCTCCCTAGCGCACTTCTGAGGTCCAGGTTTCTGTAACAAAAGCGCACCATAGACTTCAATGGTAAATTTTTCTTTATGTTGTAGGCCTGTAACTTGTAACAAAATATGTCCGTACAAGGGTCTAATAGACATCCTAAATATAATAATGTTTGAAACAAACAATTATGTAAAACGAAAAAAAAAATCTTAAAATAAAATTTATGAAAAAACACAAAAATCAGAGCACAAAGTTATGCTGCTATGTACTAAATCTCGCCCAAATAAAGTCTCTGGTGTCCCAGATGTGCCCATTTGCAGTTAACCCTCTCTAACCTGGTGTGATGGATGTGGTAAAATCCTACCAGGGAAGAGAGGGTTACTGCAAATGGGCACATCTGGGGCACCATAGACTTTTAATTCTGGTGGTATTTCTTACATAGAAGCACATTGAAATCAGTTTTCTACATAAACAACTGATTTCGTGCAATTCACTTTCAAATTTCCCGCCGCCTCCCCGATGTGACGTCATCACGTCACTCGGAGGGGGGGGGGGGAGAAGCCGGAGGATCCAGCCAGCATGTCACATCGGGGAAACCGGAACAACAACGTTGTTGTTTGTAATTTTAGGCACGATTCCAGGTTCTCATCAATAAGATGACTTCTCAAATGACTCTTGATAAAGTTCATGCTGGAAAATCATTGTTTGCATAAATATGTAGATCTGAATAAGGAAATAACAGCAAAAGTTATTTTTATTCTGTTGATTGTAGATATTGCTTCAGTAATTATCAAGGTTGTCCAAATTTTTTATTTTGCATAAATTAAATTCAAATTTAAGTGGAAAATTTAACTCAAGCATTTCGACTTGACTTTGAACTTTATTTCTGAACTACAAGTGCTAAAGCAATGTTCCTTTAACCCTTCTCTATTTCTCCAGCAATTTGGGAAATGTTATCATGTTCAGAGGCTTTGTGATTAACTCGCAAAGTAAGATGTGGAAATATAAAATTTAATCTCTAGAAAATTAGCAGAACGCCCTCAAAGGCACCTGTTTAGATTTCACCAGCCAAATTCAGTCAATGTTATCACTCCGAGCAACGGAGGTTAACCATCGGGAACAGAGAGAGAAAAATATGGCTCACAAGCCACACTTTGTCGATCCCTGGGTTATAAAATTATTTTAGGATATAGAATATTTTGCTCTTGCAATTAGATAAAATGAGAGCACAATCAATGGTATCTTATTGTGCCACTCACAGGATTACCTGGTTAAAGCAAAGAAAACACATTCAACACAGAACATTAACCAACCACCCGCTCTAAAGCTAGCCATACACGTGTCGGATTCCATGGCCGATTGATCACTGATCCGATCGATTCCGGCGATCTCAGCGGGAATCGGAGCTCCAATCAATCGGCCAATTAAGAGTATCCGATCGCTGCATACCACCTTGTCCCACGGATTCCTGGACGATTCCGCGTCCGATCGCTTACTTCCCAAATGGCAACTCCCCCTGATGTGTGTAGAATCGGATCAGAAAGACCAACATGTTGGTTCTCTGTCGGATCCGATTCTGAGCTGGGCTGCACGCGATTCCGGCACGATCGTTTCGCGTGCACGCGCCCGGAATCGATCGTCCCGGAATCCGGTCGGAATCCGACCCGTGTATGGGGGCCGTAAGAGTTTTAAAATTGCCGTATATTCCATTTCTGTTTTTGCATAAATTTGAATTTGAATACTCCTCCTGTGTCATTACCTGTACCTGTGTGTTATACTGTGTTGTATCTCCACTCTAATGTATTGTACAGCGCTGTGTAATATGCTGGCGCTATATAAATAAATGTTAATAATAATAATAATAGATTTGACTTGTGTTTACTTTACTTCTAATAAACTTTCACAACTACAAGTCCATTAAAAAATTTATGATAGATTGCAATTCGGTCATGATTGTACTCATATTTAGACCTTAAGCAGGGTACAGATGGCTCAATATTCAAACCTTCCGATGTACCCTGCAGCAGCGTGATGACGTCATCAGGCTGCTGTCAGATATCGGAGAAGCCAGGGAGAGCAGAACTGCCTTTCCCTGGCTCCTCCTCTTCAGCCAAGCTTTGCCTGGACACTCAAAGCATCGGACATTGGCCATATTACGGTCATGTCCGATAAGGCTGTTTTCCAGCGGGATTGATTTGTCTCGCTGGAAAACAGCTATAGGGGCAGATTATATGGGTCAGATAGATGGCCGTGAGCGTGCACGGCACTCGAAACGGCCGTCGATTTGACCCATATCTCCACATCTGTACCCTGCTTTAAGGTGGACTTTATAAGACCACACATAATATTTACAGAGACAACACTGTAATGGCAAAAGTCAACATTATGTTTCTACATCCTATAGCTACAGACCTAGTTTATGACCATTTTTAACTCATATATCTCTGCTGTAACTCACAAATGTCCCAGAACAGAACAGCACCTGATACCACCTTTGAGTGCTTGTTATAAACTTGAAAAGAAAAAACATTGTAATCATACAGTTTGAAGTAGCAGGAGACTAATAAAACACAATATTTCCACAAAGCAATGAAACTAATCTGTGCTGGATTACCAAAGTATTCATTATATGAATCACAGCACAATGCATCAGAATAATATTATTATGGTATGTAGAGCACTACAATGTGCATAATGTTTGCATTGCCAAAACAGGGTCAAATAATCCATTCTAGTGTAATAAATATATAATGCATTATTAAGTGTGTACTGATGCATCTGAAAGGAATACTTAAGTGTGAATGGTCCTTTAATGATTTAATATTGGATACCTTAATACATTGTATTGTGTATTTTATATTTTCCTGCAGCTCAGCTATCTACAATAAAGCATCACATGTTTGTAGCTTGTCAGTTGACTAGGTAGTAAGCTACCAGCAAGTTATATTTTAAATTTTTAATCAAAATGTAAGCCAAATGTTTGGGCATGCTTCCACTTCTGCGTTCTTGCACAGTTTAAATCGTGGCATGGTGCCCGTGGGAGATCGGTAGCACTCAGCTATCTCCTGTGGTCTCCTGTAATTTAAACGGTGGCACTGACCTGCAGGCAGGAAGTGGGGGATGGGTTAACAATGTCCTGTCCCACCCCCCCCCATTTCCTGGTTGATCACGCCCATATAGAGTGAATCCATGCCTGATCCATTCATGCGTCCATTCATCTCTATGGCCGCGATGAGGGGCAATCGGCCATGCAAGACACGGTAAGCCACATTTAAGATTGCAGGTCACTGTGTCCGTGGCCAACTGCAGCTGTGCAGCTGTGTATCACTGCGCTGCGGTTAAAACTGCGGGGTGACCGCGGCCAAGAGCTTAAGTGAAAACAAGCCCTTTGGAAGCTGCCGGTTTGCATGGGGCCAATATGAAATACCACATCTCAGGGCTTCAGGGCTTTACTAAAAATATATGAAAACACCTTCCATGTGAATCTTAAATATCATACAATATTGAGTTGGCAACTATTTTTCTAGAAATGTTACTTGTTGGTATTGGTAGTGTTATACCTCTCTAACCTAAGGGGATTGTGAAATTCAGTGATTTGGTTAATCCGTCTGATTTCAAACCAGCAAAAATGAACATTGTTTCTGTAATAACCACAGGATGCAGTGACCACTATATGCTTACAATGCAGCAATGCAGAAGTCTTACTCATTTACAATATGAGCGTCGGAGTACAAAGTGATGACACCATGATGCTGCACTCCGTTGCTCAGAGTATCGGTGGGCACCCTTTTTGTGACGGCCATTACTTTGAACGTGGACGCTGGTCCCCATTCAAATGGCACTCTGGCCGACATAGCTATGGGGCAACAGGGACCTGTCGCCCTATGTGGGCACCCCTGATCCCTGGCCTATTTTGCAGCCAAAAAATTTCCAGGACTTGCTTGGTGTATGGGGGCCTTTAGTCTGCAATGAAAGTAGACATTACAGACTCAAATAAAGACGCACTATACAATGATACAACATTAGGTGTTAACCCAGCCTGTAACCATAGCTAACTAACAAATGATTATGCAATACAAAAGCCATCATGCCTCCTGTCAACCCTCCCTATCCCCTACAGGTTTAGGTGATAAATTATATACAGGTGATTTGCGAAAAATTAAATAATCAGCTAATTAATCCATACGACCTGCAAATTGTTACATTGCCTCTCAGTCTGGTTCAGTAGGAGAACCATCATTAACCTCAAAAGGTAATTGTAAAAGAAGTTGGATTTTCCCAAAGTGCCATATCAAAGCATGTTAATTGAAAGTTATGTAGAAGAAAAAGGTGCACAAGCAGCAGGGGTGACTGCAGCCTGGAGAGAATTGTCAGGAAAAGGCCACTTAAACGCATCACAAGGAGATGACTGAGGCTGGAGTTAGTGCATCAAGAGCCACCACACACAGACAGGTCCTGGACATGGGCTTCAAATGTCATATTCCTCTTGTCAAGCTGCTCCTACACAACAAACAATGTCAAAGGCCTTTTACCTATGCTAAACTAAAAAAGAACTGGTCTGTTGCTCAGTGTTCCAAAGTTCTCTTTTCTGATGTTGCATCTTATTTGGAAACCAGAGTCTGGAAGAAAGGGGAGGCACACAATCCAAGCTGCTTGAAGTCCAGTGGGAAGTTTCGACAGTCTGTGTTAATTTGGAGAGCCATGTCATCTGCTGGTGTTGGTCCATTGTGCTTCAGTAAGTCCAGAGTCAATGTAGCCATCTACCAGGAGATTTTGGAGCACTTCATGCTTCCTTCTGCAGACACAGAGCTTTATGGAGATGCAGATTTCATTTTCCAATAGGACACACTGCCAAAAGTACCAAAACCTGGTTCAATGACCATGGGATTACTGTGCTAGATTGGCCAGCATACTTGCCTGACCTGAACCCCATTGAGAATCTATGGGGCATTGCCAAGAGACATCAAAGGGGACAAGAAGAGCTGAAGGCCACTATTAAAGCATCCTGGTCTTCCATAACACCTCAGCAGTGCCACAGGCTCATAGCATCCACACCGCATTGAGACAGTAATTATTATTGATCCCATGAGTATGATACGAGAAGCACACCTATAATGTTTCATTGTAGTATGAGGCTATGTTGGAGCATCTCTGATTGGATACATATTTATTGAATAGTCTAGAACTTCTAGTTTTGGTAAAACTACATTAAAGATACAGACATACAAGGCCTTACCACTAAAATTTAAATGAACATTTTGATCAGTTCATTTTAGTTAAGGCTATAGTCAGCAAATATTAAGGTAACCATATACAGGTGGACTTTTGCACAATCGGTCTTCGATTTGCTCTTCGATCCGCTCTTCAATTCGATTCTTCATCTTCTTGCATGATTTTAATATTGTCTGTCAGTCAAACATTGTACCACCACACAGTGTCTTTGATTTAAAATCGGTCGATTTGTTTACTTAGAATTGTGCACATGCACCATAGTAAAATCGAATTCGAAATGAACCTGGAAAACCCATCAGATATTGTACAATGGTCTGAAATTTGTAAACATGTCGGATAATTTTTTGTTTGATTTTTTCGTTTGATTTCGATTAAACAAAGTGAGCAGGAATTGATTCCCATTCGGTCAACTTTAAAACATTGATTATGTGGTAGGTTGAATGGAAATAACCCATGTATGGCTATCCTTACTTGTGTTTTATCGTCAGGAACTTTTTAAAGTAATTTTTTTTTTTTTCGATTATAATTTTTTTTTATTGAATTTTTTTTTCTGATGTCTTGGAAAATTAGTATTTGTATTGGTATAGAGTGAAGTGCATACAGTTGTGTTCAAAATTATTCAAACCCCACTGAAATTGAGTGTTTTGGCCATTTTGACATTGATTTTGATCATTTCAGTCATCTTGTTTACAATTAAATCAAAGCAGCACTTGTAAGTCAGACAAATATAACATAACATTAATAATGAAATAACCACAAATGTCTTTTCTGTGCTCACATCATTGTCAGTTTTATTCAACCCCCAAGTGACATTCATTCTTAGTACTTAGTACCACATCCTTTTCCAGTTATAACAGCTTTTAAACGTGAAGCATAGCTTGACACATGTGTCTTGCAGCAATCTACGGGTATCTTAGCCCATTGTTCATGGGCAAAAGCCTCCAGTTCAGTCACATTCTTAGGCTTGCGCGCTGCCACTGCTTTCTTCAAGTCCCACCAGAAGTTCTGGTGACTGCCATGGCCACTCCAAAATGTTCCAGCCTTTAATCTGCAACCATGCTCTAGTGGACTTGGAGGTATGCTTGGGATCATTGTCCTGTTGAAGGTCCAACTTCTCCCAAGCCTCAGGTTTGTGACAGAAACAAAGGTCGATCATCCTAAATAGTGATGGTCGAACTGCCCGCAAGGCAGTGTTCGACCCGCCCTGTTAGCCGGCGAGAAGGAGCTCTCTTTTCTTCCTCCGGCGGGAGGAAGAATCTTTTCACTGAAGACCGGGTTCTCGAGAACCCGGTCTTGCAGTGAAAAGCTGGCTCGTAAACCTGGGAGTGACGTCACATCCGGCTAGAAAAACCAGGAACTATGCGTTCCAGGTTCCGTTTTTTCCAATTCAAATTACCTGCCTAGAGGCTTTTTTCAAAGTCCAATCCGCCCGTTCGTGGACGACATGGCCGAAGTTCCGCCATCACTAGTCCTAAACATCGGGTCTCAATCTAAACATGTATGGGGGGCTTTAGTATTACAATGCTTAGTGACCTTCATAGCCAATATGATTTACACAGATCTCCATGGCAATCAAATACAGGGGCTAAGGCCATAACTATTGCATTGCTTCTTGGTTCCTTATCTTTGTTGTTTTGGGAAGAAGATTAATATATAACGTAACACATTTTTACAGTACATTCTATATTCATTGAGAAAATGGGGGAAAAAAACACTGCACCCTGTTTTCGATGAAAAAGGTAATTGAGAAAAAGTGAAAGCATTTTCTCAGTAGCCCAGATAAATCTACAAAGCAGCAAATAAAATCCCTAGATAATTCCAGGCTGTCTATTATGGTTATTGATTACATCACAACTAATGTCAGCAGAATATTAGTATTTTAGACTTGCTCACTTACTGGATACCACTAAACTAATTAGATTTCAGATGTGAGCAGAGGGGGTAGATGCTAGTAATTCTGTCTCTTTGCATTTGTGCTCCAGTCCTTGTTATTATTGTAATTGTGTTATGAGGAAATAAGAGATGGCTGAATTAAATTACTTTTAAAACACCAATATTCATCCACCTCCTTATCCCATTATAAAACAAGAACCTGAGACAGATTACAAAAGCCTTATGAGCCACATTGGTCTATTAATGGCCTAAGTCTTATAAAAACATCTAGCTATGCTTGTCATTGTGGTTATATGTGGTCTATATAGGATGTGATTGCTGTAGGTCACCTACTAGACAAAATTATAATGAAAACTTACTCTTCATACTGCTTCTCAATTTTTTTTTATTATCCTTTCCAGGAAACAAATACCATACATTAACTTAGTTAAAAGCTACATATGCTTTGCGGTAAATACAGCAACAATGTTAAGGAAAAAAGTTTATTCGTAATCCCAAAGAAATTCACACAACTCTCTAAAGTTTATACCAATTGAATTAAATACTAATACTAATCATTACCGAATAACTGTTAAGTACATATGAATTGGTATTGGTGCACCTTTTTTATTTATTAGAAAATAATTGGTCAGATGAAAACATTAGCCAGTACATTTCCAAATGACAATCAGAAATATTAGCTAAAAGTATGCATAATGCAGTGCTAAATGATGCCTACATTGTTAGAAGGTTACAAAAAAACATTTTCTTCTTATGGTCATCAACATTACTTCATTATTAGCATGACTGAGAAAAGTGCATTGCTACATGGAAAAACAGGAAATCAAAAATTCCAATAAAGATTAAACATAGGAAAACATTTTATTTACCACATATAAAATAATTTATTTCTTTAGTCCCAGATTTGTAAGAATTTTTTGTGAAGCTGTCAGTCTCTTAACTATAATAATGAAAATAATTTAATGAAGTTCCTTCTATTGGTCTACCTCTACCATGTACTTGGGTTACTGTTATAATAACAGTTTTCAGAGCAGAGGATTATTGTAAGTAAAAAGTCAAGATATATATTCAATGTAATGTTTTATACTTTATACTTTATAATTTTGTTACTCCTCTTCTTTGTTCAGCAATCATGTTTGCTACTGTAGTTTCTTCCTTTGACTTTTCATGTCTATGAAGTCCTTACCGTAACCTTTTACAATAACAGCATAAAAGTATATAGTCAAAGTGTAATGTGTAGGGTGACCTTTATATAGGAAAAAGTTTATTAATCACAATAGAGATTCACCTTTTTTACTTTTACTACATGTATATACGTAAATATATGCTTTATTCTTAGAAAGTTGTGCAGGGACCCAATGTGTTCTAATTACCTGCACTTGACTGAAAGTTTATTGCTTCTTGGGCAACTTTCCAACTTAATGTATGGATAAGAAGCATGTAAAAAGCTGCTTACTGCTGGAGCTGCTGGATGAACACATAGGCAGTATTAATAATTTACCTTACCTTACACATATTACCCACTCAATGGGCTTAATTGTCCTTTTGAAGAAAACTTGTTGATTTGGTAAGATGCATCAGAGAATAAGGAAGGATTGAGAAAGAACTCTGTCTATATGTACGCATTTATTTATTTTGGATCAGCTGTGGCTGTTATGTGATGTTTTACAGCACCAAGAAACCCTCAAGTATAAAAGGGCTAGTATAGAAGATTTTGCAAAAGAACTGGTACAAGATAAATAAGAGTTTAAATAAGAGTCTGTTCCCTATAAAGCTCCCAAAATTTTTGCTAAGAATCAAAAGCTCTGTTTTAAGATTTTCCTAAAAATCTAAAGTTAAATGTTAAGATTAATGAGGATCTATAGGCATCTGTATGTGTTAATAGCACTGTATATTCAAGTATGTGAAAGACCAAATACAGACAATGACATCAAAGTAGCTCTTTCCCAAGAGTGCCTTTAAGATTTAAAATCATGTCCAGTGTGCAAAGTGCCTCAGTACTTAAACAGAGCAGAATGGGTAACCTGTGTCTCCCAAAGTCTGAAGCCATATCTTGAGACAAAATGGGAAATTTTTGAGATGGGTATAACCTGAAATGGTAAATAATTTTACATTGACATTTCCATAACTGAAACAGCAAACTTTTCATTACATTAAAATACAATGTTATATGTCATAATTAAATAAATGATGACATCTAACATATAACCCCTTACACAAATCACATACCATTACCCCTACCCTAAAAAAAGCAGATAATTCAAACCAATTAATACTGCAAACTTTTGCATGAAATTAAAATACAATGTTGTATGTCATAATGAAATAAATCACAAATCATTAAACCCTAAAGCAACTGACAATTCAAAACAATTAAAACACACTTTTATATAAAAAAAATACCCCCATGCATATACATATAATATACTTTTTATGTTTTGACCACAACATTTCTACATTACAAAATACCCCCATACACATTCATTTTGACATTAATTATTACAAATACAATGGGATTAAAATAGGGCTGAAATACACCCCTATAGAATTCCAAACCCATTAACCCCTTAGTGGAAAAGCCACTAACTAAAACAAACATACACATACATTTAAAAAACAGTAATAGGTAATAATAACTTAACTATTGCATGTACTTAACATATTTCATATATGTTTTGTATATGTGCTGTTGAGTTATTACAAATTACTGTTTCTTTGAGATCACCGTCTGCACTGGGAGGGACCCACCTCACACTGTGGGCAGGGGCACCACATTCAAAAGAGACTTGTACTGGATACAGTGATAGCTGTATCCAATACAATTCAAAGTTGAAGAAAACACAGTCCAATTGAATTAAATTTTATTACAAATAATAAACATAAAAATAATATAAATACATATTGTTTTGAAATCTATCATACTAAAGAAGTATTTTAGAGATTTCATCATTCAATTGATACGTTTAAATATATTTTTTTTTAATTACACTTAAAAAAATGTTTTTTTAATGATAGATTTCAAAACAATATCATAGTAAAGAAGTATTTGAGAGATTCCATCATTCAATTGATACGTTTAAAAACATGTTTTTAAATTACACTTAAAAAAATATATTTTAATACATGATTGTTTGTTTCAAACAAATATTATATTCAGCATGTCTACTAGACCCTTTTACGCACATATTTTGGGAAGTTACAGGCCTACAACATAAAAAAGTGTATGGTGCACTTTTGGTATAGAAATCTGGATCTCAGCAGTGCACTAGGGAGGTTAATATGTCCAATCCCATGCAGTAATACAATCACGATATTAATCAAAGTTGATCATATATGTGTTGCTTACTCAACAACAAGTACATAATACATATATGAAATATGTTTAGTGATACATGTAATAATTAATGTAATTATTACCTATAATAATACCTATGTACGTTTTGTTTGTTTAAGTTAGTAATGGGTTAATACAATCAATTACTCCTTCCATTTTATTGTTTGTAAATATTTATTTCATTTTTACAGATAATATTTTTGCGGACGGGGGGGGGGGGGCTATATTTATTGAGTTTCTATATGTGTTCACAACAAAAGTATTTATAATGGGCTGTTATTCTTCTAGCATGTTTTAACTAAGTGTCTTGGCATACCACCCCATAATGAATAACATAATTACAACAAAAAAAGGCAAAAATTGGAATTTTATAAATACAGCTTGTAATTAAAATGTTATCATAATTTGTATTCATATCATTAAAAACCAGGTCTCTAAAGTGACATCACAAACAAAAAAATGCTTAATTGTGTAATCAGTGCATATATTTACAAACAAGATTATTTTCTATGATTGTTGGATTAGATTATTTCCACTTTCCACCTTCAATGCATCTCACTCTCAATGAGCTTTTTCAGGAAGTTGTGGATAAGAAGATTTGGATAAACAATCTGTTTGAAAGTAACATATAATATACATAATTATATACATACATTCATTCAAGTCCATATGGTTCACATAAATTGATGTTACATGCTGGTTGTTCTTGTGTATAAAAAGTATACCAATACAAAATAATTGCCAAGGGATTCACTGGATATTCTTTAAGTAGCCAAAAGTCTAGTATTTCATCTTGTTTGCCTTGTTTGCCATTATATAACAGCATGATGGTAAAATCACCCTAGAGTTCCTATGAGCATTAAATATGAGTATAAAATATGAGTGTAATCTCATCAGGGGACAAACCATCCAAATTTTTATCAAGGATTCATCAAATCAATATTCCAACAAAGTGCCCTTCCATATTTCAATAGAGTATTCAACTTACATCTCCCAGTGGTATCAAAGAACTACTATATCCAAGGGTTTAAATAAACGCAAAGTGTGGCTCAGACCTCCTAGGGCATAGTTGTAACACCTTACCCCCATATTAACTTCTTACAAAATTCTTCTTCTTCTATATCCAGGGCTGGCAGCGGATTAGCGTGAGTACACAACACTGGCTGTTACCCTTGGTGTCACCCGACTTCCGGCTTCCCCACCCGCATGTGGCATGATGGTGTCATTGTTTATTGACTTTACCATCCACACTTGCTAGCCTATGTGGGTGGTCTTGGCTGTCAGTCTGGACAACAAATTGCTTAATTCACATAAGTGCATGTAAGATATAAAATGGTTCAGACCAAAGGAGTTCGTTCATTACTTCGCCCAGGAAGACAAGTTGGTTTATTGCATCAATGTCGAAGGTCTGATGGGTCAATTTTAAATCCAATATGATTCAGAGAAATGGCGTCTTTTTATAGATTCTTCAAAAAGAAGTCTCAAAGCAGTTTTACTCCACAACTGTGTTTTTTACGCTTCCATACCTGTAGGTCATTAAATTGGCTCTTCATAAACTTAAATGTGAAAACCATGGTTGGCAAGTGTGTGGGGACTTCAAGGTCTTATGCATACTGCTCAGGGCAACAAGCTGGGTATACCAAATACCCTTGTTTTCTGTGTCTATGGGACAGTAGAACAAATAATTGCTTAAAAATCAAAGCCACGGACGATTTTGCTGCCGTCCGATGTAAGTGCACGCTCGCAGCCATCGGTCGGCGGCCGATCGGGGGTGCCCATATGGGGTGACAAAGCTTGGTCGGCCAGAGAACGGACGTGTCTGTTAAGTTGTTCAAATTTTAATGATTATGGCTTACAGCTTATGAAAACCCCAAAATCTCAGAAAATGTGAATATGGTGAAAAAGTTCAATATTCTAGGATCATAGTGTCAGACCCTAATCAGTTATTAAATCCAAACCCCTGCAAAGGGTTCCTGAGCATTTAAATTGTCTCTCAGTCTGGTTCAGTAGGATTCAGAATCATGGGAAAGACTGCGGACAGACCTGACAGTTGACAGAAAACCATCATTCACACCCTCCACAAGGAGGTAAAGCCTTAAAAGGTAATTGCAAAATAAGTTGGATGTTCCAAAATTGCTGTATCAAAGCACATTAACAAAGTTTTGTGGAAGGGAAAATTGTGTAAGAAAAGGATCAGGGATGACCGCAGCCTGGAGAGGATTGTCAGGAAAAGGCCATTTAAAAAATAAGGAAGAATTTCACAGGAGTGGAATGAAGCTGGAGTGCATCAAGAGCCACCACACACAGGCAGATCCTGGACATGGCTTCAAATGTTCATATCCCTCTTTTCAAGCTGCTCCTGAAGCATCTTACGTCGGCTAAGTAAACAAAGAACTGGTCTGTTGCTCAGTGGTCCAAAATCCTCTTTTCTGATGAGAGCTAATTTTGCACCATATTTGGAAACCAAAGGACCCAGAGTCTGGAAGAAGAACGGAGAGACACACAAACCAAGGTGCTTGAAATCCAGTGTGAAGTTTCGACAGTCTGTGTTGATTTGGGGAGCCATGTCATCTACTGGTGTTGGTTCACTGTGCTTCATTAAGTCCAGAGTGCTTTCTTCCGCAGACACAGAACTTTATGTAGATGCTGACTTTTCCAGCTGGACTTGGCACCTGCCCACACTGCCAAAAGTACCAAAACTTGGTTCAATGACCATGGGATTACTGTGCTTGATTTCCCAGCAAACCAGCCTGACCTAAACCTCTATAGAGGATCTATGTGGCATTGTCAAGAATATTTGTTTTATTTATTTCATGTAATATTCAAATTTTCTGAGATTTCTGTGTTTTCATAGACTGTAAGCCATATTCATCAAAATTATAAAAAATAAAGGCTCGCTTTGCATGTAATCAGTATATTTCACACATCAGTTTCACATTTTAAGTTGAATTACTGAACTACAGGAACTTTTAAATAATATTCTAATTTGAATGAATTGGCACAAAATGAGTCAACTATTAAAATGAAATATATGCATATTTGACCATTCCCAAAATAAATTATAGATAAAGTTGGGGGCAGGTTCTGCATGACATACACAGGAGAAGACACCAGAGGTATTTACGCTTAGTTAACCTAGACTTTACAAATAACAGTTATGAAATACAAACAATGAACGATTAAATTGGGGAGAACCCACTTGTGGAGTGCCCTTTCAAATCCATGGAGAGCCTTTTCTCTGTAGTACAACTATTTTATAGGTGTATGACTTATTTCTAAGAAATAACAATAGTTCACTCTTTTGGTGTGCTTTGTAAATTAGAAAGAAAATTTATTTCCCCAGTTTTTTCTTTTTTTCATCGTATATGCCGGCGTATAAGACGACTGGGCGTATAAGACGACCCCCCAACTTTTCCAGTAAAAATATAGAGTTTGTTATATACTCGCCGTATAAGACTACCCCCTCTTCCAATGCACACCAAACAAAAAAATGTATGTCTACTCTTTCAACCCACAGATCTCCAACACCCTTAGAAGTCCGATCTTTTTTTGTATTAGTAAGGATAGGATAAGTGAAAGCATGTATGCAGCAGAGTAGTGCTTTGTGCTAATAGGTAGGCAACATTTTATAGGGGGCTATTAGTAGGAAGGATTATGCTCAGGGACCTGAACATTTGCATGGATATAGTCTTAGGGGTTAACTAGTAAACCACAAAATTTCAAGGTTCTACCATTCAGGGATTTAAAGATATATGTGTTCAATGTAGGCAAGTTAAATAGTGCATATAGGAGTTAATCACTGGCCATGAAAAAGCATTGTCTGGTGGCTGGAATTTAGCTGAAATGTAAACTATAAGTGTTATAGCTTAGAGTAGTGGTGAAACTCTGGGTTTAAGTAGTACGTAGCGTGAGCATTACTGACCCTGAAAGTTTATCATGATACTCTAAATGGTTTTCCTGCTATGAATGTTCAAAGTTACAGCAGTCTACAACAGGAAACAGTGTGTGTTCCTCTGGGGAGAGCGTCCTGGAGCCATGGTAACACTGCTCAGTCATTCTTACAATGTAACAATGTATCTAAGCGAGCCCTCGCAGCTTCAGGCAGCACGGATTCAGTAACCGGCTGCCATAGATGGTCCCCTGTCCCCCCCTGCCTGCGGCACCCGGCGGGTATATAGATGACCCCCAACTTTGGGCAGGATTTTAAGGTACTGAAAAGTCGTCTTATACGCCGGCATATACAGTATATATCTTACTTGTTGGGGGGGGGGGGGCTGGTATAGGTCCAGCAAGGTTGATAGTAAAAATTTTAAATGTAATTTCTTCACAGACAGTTTTTTTTTTTAACTTGTGCATTGGTTAATTGATTACAGTGTGCGGTAACATGATCCATTCATTTTTTTCTAAGAGAAGTTGATGCGTGTATGGCTACCTTAGGTAAAATTAGCTTCACATAGTTTAGTTAATATGATAATATGAGAATATAAGATAATATAAGATGATAAAACAGACATTATCAGGGTTCAACAGTGTTCTGTTGCTGTTAGTTTTTTCATTGAAGCGTTGTCAACTTACCAGATATGACACTTCAAACGCTGCCACCACGAAAGGAGCAAATGTAATATCCATTGTTTATAATGGTAAAAAAGAAAAAAGGGCAGTGTATGTCTACAGAGGAAAGACAAACTGACAAGCTTTTTCGGTTCTATGGAAAGAGGGAAGCTACTGGCAGGGTTCAACTGTATGGATGCTAAATTTTTATTTCTGTGAATCTTTATCTTGGACAATAAAAATGTAGTGTCTTCGTGAGGCTTTAGCAAGGTTGGGTCCGGTGTTTTCGGTATTAAATATAATATATTTTTCTCTACTATTCATACATAATTGTAACCCCGGTAAAAGACAACAGTGAGGCTGTCCCCACATTACCCATATAATATATGTTGCATCTTTCAAGCGATCATGGTACCTGTGTCAATTAATGAGTAAGTAATGTCGGGTACACAAAGGGTGCCTGCTGATCTTCTGAGCGACCTGCTGCAGTGTGATAATGTCACACTGCATTCGGCTGCTAGATAATTGGGCGGGGATCGTACCGTGTATGGCTACCTTAAGATTTTCAGATCACAAACTGTATGACATGGATTGCTGAATAGGCTTGCTTTTACGTCAAATTTAAAATGTTTGTCTATTCTGCAGAAAAAAATCTATGTGCCTTTAAACACAGATCCTATTTTTTCATTGACAAAAGGCAAAATTGCTAAATGTATGAGGTTGACATATTTATGAAATCTCTAGGAACCAATGACAGGTTGCACGTTTGTTTAATGTAAGCTTTCCATTTGTAGACTTATGGCATAAATGATGATCATAGCAGATCATATATAACATATAATATATTTCTACATTGCAATTCCATACTAAAGGTAGGTAGAAGTCCAATACACTAAAATAGTAATGAGGTCAATATGCAGTGTAATATAATCTACTTTATTCAAATACCACAATGGGAAACCAACCACTATACAAGTAGAGATATTTCCAAAACGTATTGATATGTGGAAAGCTGATTTTGTAAAGAGCTATTTGTTCTGCTTCCTTCAGTGGTAAAGTGATTTCTATTATTTCCTAAGCCGGAAGCTGTTGTATAATAGTTAACAATATTAAAGTTCCCTCAGGTATTTTAGTGAAGCATTAGCAGTAATGCTAAATCTGGATAATCCATTTTTATAGTACATCCCTAGAAAGTCCTCCAAAAGGCATTTGCATTCTACTACATGTGTATCAGGTTTATCAGTAAAGTACATCAAACATATTATTTTTAACAATGGCTTTTATGAAACATCGCAACTAGTTTTTTAATCTTTAATTACTTTACTGATAAGGCATTGGCATTTGCATATTTATATGCAATGCATTTATTTATGTACTGGCAATGTGTATCTTAAGTTTTAATGAGTTGTCAAAATTTAGTGAATGTTAGTGATTAGTCATTTTAAGAGATAGACCTCCTGTTTGCAGACACTGAGAATGAAAAAAGAGTATAGTCATAATATAATAAATGAAATAAAAAAAATATAGCTGTAGTTGAAGGTGGAGGTCAAATTTGCTCACAGCTTGCTTTGCTTTTAAATGGATATTCAATACAAGTACAGGTCATTCAGATAATTTCTATGTTATTGAAGTAAGTGTGGGGTATTCAGGAAAAGGTGTACCATGGGTAGGATACCACTTTTGTTTATTCAAATAGCTATATAGTAACTGATGTGCTGTTAAATCTACCCTGTAGTTAGGTAAGAATATTGGCAAACAAACATAAAAAAATACATAACATAATTTGTTTTTCAGCAGTAGTTTAATAAAATAAAGAAAACACTCCACCAAAGTTAAACATAGTGACCATGAGGACAGGAGTGTGTCATATACAACATGCTGAGGACAGCAGTAGATAATACACTGAGTTCAGGTGTTGGGAATGTGTAGTGTACTGCATGCCAAGGCTATTTCAATTGATTGTGTGCATGTGGAAATGAAGGTACAAAGTGTAAACTGTATTTGGGCTCTACTTGTCACCATGTTAGGGTATTTTACTTTTCCCACTGGCAGCAGTCAATGTTGAAAGCTCCCATATTGTGTGTACCCATTTTGGTGCATTGACCTAACCCTGAAGCTATAGATAATAAAAAAAAGACTTAGGTGATTATGCTTCTAGAAGTAGAGTTTATGAAATACAAAAAAAAGAGGGCCGCAAGAGGAGACCTTTAAGCCTGTGTAATTGATTACAAAATCATAGATTTATTTTGAAAAAAGATACTTGTATTTGTAAGGTTTCTGAATTCTGAACTGTCTGTAAAGAATAAAACTGTCTGGTAGTTTGAGGTTACTGCCAGTGCCTGGTAGGAATGTGGAGCAAAGATATATCACGTTGGAAAGGTTATTCCACAAATGTAATTACAAGGTTCCCCCAAAAAGGCAGGGCGATAGAGGCATGCCTGAAAGAATAAGGTAAGCTGCTGCTATTGGGCTATTTTAGGCGTTTGCAGGATTCACTTACTTTATCCACGTTGCCCTCTGAATATTAATGGGCCATGAGCCAAAGACGCAATAGGACACTAAAACCAATCATATGGCTTTCTTCTGGTAAATGAGTTTTACATTATAGTGATTGACAATAATGTCTGAAAACACATAATTTTTTTTACTTACACAGTTATTGTTTTTTGTGACAATATGAGGCATCTAGGTTAAAGCAATGGAGAAAACCTGAAAACAGGCAGATCAAAATGCTGCTTAGAAATAAAATTGTAAAATATAGCACTTTGTGCTTTTTCAACTAATGCTGCTTTCCTCAACATTAATGTACTGTAAATGTTATTAAAAATGGATTTGTTTCTTGGCAGAAGCACAAGAGTGTTCATTTTGAAGGCTTTTGGAAGGGGCCACTGCTTTATTTTATGATATATATCAATATATTCAGTTTTCTTTTTCATTTTTTTCTAAGACAAGTGAGATTGTGATGACTCTGCTACTGTTCATTTATTTTCTGTAAGTGGCAGCGACTTTTATTATACACAGCTTGTGAATTACAATGCCTAAAGCAGGCTTCCATAACAACATCAACAACAGAGCTGCACTACTTGCTCTATTGCTGTGTTTGTAAAGTCATAACAAAAGAAATATAGGGGCTGATTTATTATGGAATACTGGATTAGCATTCTATCATTAGGAAAGTAAAATCCACCTTCATATTGAAGTAACACCATAGCACACAAACATCAGCAATGTAAAACCTGTGAAACCTTTCTAGTTTTCACAGGTGTAAGTATGCTTTATTTAATTATTAATTATTTATAAACAGGACTTCGAACTCCAAACAAAGAAAAACCTTTCAACTACCGATTACATACAACAGATTCTAATAGATCTGGAATTAGTTTGCTTTCTGTGTGATTTTACATTGCTGTTTTTTGCAAATCTAAAAAAATTACTGCTTTTTTTATAATATCACTAACAGTTTAGCAGCAATAAGATTTGACAAATGGACTTATTGCATGGGGGCATTTGATCACAAAAGCAGTTGGTAAATTACTGACACAAATGTTTGTTGACGCAATCTGTATGCCTAGTTGTCTGACTGTATACACCTTTGGCCATAAAAGCAATTGAAACCCTCAAATTCAATGGTATTGACAATATAGTGGAAATTTACAAGATGTTTCTAACATAAACAGACATGACACACCTCATGGCATCATTTTTTGAATTAATGCAAGGTATACAGGATTCCGCATTAATGGTCAGCTACTCAAACATATGGTCTTGGGACATGTAGTCCAGGGAATGAGCCCTTGTATAGACAGCAGACCGTGTTCCCCAAATGGGAAGTTTGAAGCACCATTGGCACCGGAAGAAAGAAGAAGGAACATAGAATAAAGTAATAAAGGGGATAAAAACTTTTTTCATAAAAAGAAATGCCTTTTATCTATTTGAAATTGCTTATAAGTTGGAATTAAAAATTTTTACATGAGGTTTATACTAGTTTAAGTATCAATCCTAAAATAAAATATGCATCATTAAAGAAAGTGCAAGAAAACCTGTTAGCTATACATGCAAATTTTCCTGCACTTTAAGGCAATATTTTATATTTAATATTAAACTACAAAAATCAAACTATTACAGACATAGGCTGCCAGAAATGTACCTTAATTTCAAATTATGTTACATATCACTTGGCCTTGCTGCTTTATGTTTAAAAACTCCATTGCAATATCATAACTGTTGTGCTAACGTTTGACAGAGACATGCCACCCTGTGTCACCTGTCCATGATGAATATGCTCTTACTTCTCCGAGGCAGAAAATTGTATTAGTGACAGCAGCTGCAATGATGACAAATGTTGTGGATGGTTTATCTCTTCTTTTATGAATCAGCAACACCCATGTGAATTCGCAATAGCACTGGTAAATTTTGCTCAATGCTTCGGATAAAGGCCAATGTGATCTATAATGTTTTAACTTTTTTTTACCATTACATGAAGTTGGCATTTTAAATTTGATATTTAAAGATTTGTTTATAACTTGCAAACAAAAATTCAGCGATTTCTGTGATTGTATGACAATCTCTCTGACAGGTGGTTTCAAGGGAATGTTTCCACTATGCGCTCAGTTCACGTTGTGAAATGGGGTTCGACGACGCATATCTGTTCTTTTGTGCCTTTTTTTTTTATTGCATTTTTTATGCTGGCCATAACAAATTAGATTAATAAACAAAAATTGATAAAATTGATAAGTATAAAGTTGAATGAGCCATGATCAGTCATGTTGGAAAATTTGACAGTTTTCACTTTGTGTGTATGCCTAAATTTTCTTTATCCATTCAGGTCAGACTGACACTGTTATTGCTAAGGTCCCTTATGTTCACCTAATCAGCAACTCTTTCTTCTGCCATATATCTGCCATATATCTGGCCAAACCTTGGCACCAGAATTTAACCAGCTTCTCTTTGACAATTCTTGGGTATAGAAGTCAACTGTAGGCCTGAACACTGCAACTTTACCTTGAGTGACATCACAGCTCCCACCAGGACAACAATATCGGTCATTTGGATGCTGATGGTAGAGGAGAAATGCACAGAAATATAGCTCTGGCAAGGAGAGTATAGGCGGCCTTAGAGGCACCATTTGCAGAGACACTATTACATTGCATTGTATGTGCTATACCGTGTGTACTGGGAGAGAAATAATGCATGGTCCGGAACTCAGAGGTAAAAGGAAAATTCTAATATTTTTTAGCAACGATCCCATATTAATAAAATACACCTGATTATTTGTTACATGCTACTGTAGTTTCCAGGCCACAAGACAGACCATAACTGTGACAATTTTCAGACAATTTCAAACATTTCCATTTCAAACAAACTATTTATCAAACATTTGGCTAAGTCACTATTTCTGTCTGAACCATGAGATAGTTAAAATTATTTATGGTTGTTTGGATGTATCCATTAAAAAGCCAAATAAATGAAAGTTGCATGAAATTAAAGGCTCAGATTTAGTATGAACAGGTTTACATCCATGACATTGCATTAAACACTATTAAACACATATAAAAATATGCAGCCAGCTTTCATAATCTGGATAGTACTTTAAATTGGGCAGTACACTAACTTTCTGATCCCAGAATGGTACTGGAAATATAAACTAATACCAAGTAATCTATCTTTATTTCCCGCTCTCTCTCATTCCTCCTGCACATTCCTGTCATTAATAATTACAATCCAGGCATATGGAGAGGACACTCCCCCTCCAGGGTAGTGGATCCAGGAAGAAGAGTTTAGGACATAGAGGCTGCAGGACCGTGTGGGCTCACCTGGAGCATGTGGACCCTGAGTGTAGCTCAAGGTTACTGATATTAACATTTAAATCTAATTTACCACTATGTAGGTTAAACATTTAACACATTTATAGAATACATTGATATCTGAAAATATTAAGCACATACAAGTAAACAGAGAAACTTTGTAAAGCAACTTGTAATACACGACAAAAGGAAAAGCTGCACTATTATTTAGATCCGCAGATAATGTATTTAGAAATATTACCATTTCTTAAACTTTTTAATTTTGATTAAATATTGACTGCAACACAGTAATTTCCTGCTTGCCAGTCAGTTAAGCAGTACACAATTATATCAGTTAATGAAAGGGTTACCTGAGCAGTACTAGCTTGTATGTATGACTCAAGGGTAACCCAATGTACTGCAGTTACCAAATTCTACATTTCGTGCAATAGTACAAATTAGTAACATTTTACCTGTACAGTTGCAAGCAGTAGTATGTGAACCCTTTGGGATAACATGGAGTTTTGCATGAATTGGTCATAAAATGTATTCTGATCTTCATCCAAGTCACACCAATAGAAAAACACAGTCTGCTTAAAATAATAATGCACAAACATTTTATGTTTTCATGTTTTTATTGAACATAACATGTGTACATTCACAGTGCAGGGTGGAAAAAGTATGTGAACCTTTTGGACCTAATAACTGTTTGACTCTCCTTTGGTTGCAATAACCTCAACAAAACATTTCCTGTAGTTGCAGATCAGACCTGCACAAGGGTCTGGTGGAATTTTGAAACACTCCTCTTCATAAAACTGTTTCAGTGTAGCAAAATTCTACAGGAGTCAGGTGTCTCTTTTAAGGTCCTGCCACAGCATTTCAATTTAGTTGAGGTCAGGACTCTGACTGGGCCACTCCAGAAGGCGTATTTTGTTCTGTTGAAGCCATTCTTTTGTTGAATGACTTGTATGCTTTGGGTCATTGTCCTGTTGCATCACCCATCCTCTGCTTCAGTTAGCGGACAGATGGTTTTACGTTTTACTGCAAAATGTCTTGATAAACTGTGGAATTCTTCATTCAATCAATGAAAACAATCCGTCTAGGCCCTGAGGCAGCGAAGCAGTCCCAAATCACGATGCTCTCTCCAACATTTTTTACAGTGGGGATGAGGTTTTGATGTTGGTGTGCTGTGGCTTTTTTTCTCCACACATAGTGTTGTGTGTTTTTTCCAAACAACTAAATTTTGGTATCATCTGTCCACATTATATTTTGCCATTAGTGCTGTGCAACATCCAGGTGCTCTTTTGCTAACTTCAAATGTGATGCAATTTTTTTGGACAGCAATGGCTTCCTCCATGGTGTCCTCCCATGTACCCCATTCTTGTTTAAAGTTTTCATTATTGTAGATGTGTCAACAAAAATGTTAGCATGTGCCAGAGATTTCTGTTAGTCTTTAGCTGACACTCTAGGATTCTTCTTTACTTCTTTTTTTTGAAAGGGGAGGGGGGAACTAACCCTCAGGGGTGGCCAGCCCCAACGGACTTTTGAGGTGAAGTAAATTAACAAAAGTTCCAGTCAAGGGATTGACGTTTTTTCTGTCCTTTATTGATACAGTTCACACAACATATAGCAGATGTTTTCAGGATATCTCTATCCACATTTCTAAAAACAACATATATACGAATATACAGAGCGTTTTTGGTCCTCCATACCAGGATACAGTTAAAAGTACATTACATGTCACAGTAATTCAGTAGTCTCTTTTAGTAGGTATATTCCAGCGTATTCCGGCGCATTTCTGTCCCGCTATCTCTGGGACTTCATCAGGGATCACTGCGAATATTATATTTCTGAAAAACCATCAAAATATTTGCATATCAGTACCTCATACCATTTCCACAATATATGGGTGGTAGGTCTTATATCACTAAAGCACTCCCTGCCACATGTTATCCTGTCCTGTGCTGTATATAAATTTTTAAAAAATCAATATTGCCAATCCCTTATTACTCCTATCATAGGAATAGGTTTATGTACTTATTAAGTCAAATGTTATGGCTTACCAGTTTGTTGCTTTACTTCTTGTTGTGGATGGACTGAAGGGCATTCGGCCGACACCCGGCAGGAAGTGATGTAGTGAATAGGGCGGAAATGCGCCTCAGTGAGGCGCATTGCGCCCGCCCAAGGCTACAGGCTGGCGGGGAATGATGCCCCAGGGTGAGACGGAAGTATCCGTTGCCCTGGGAGCAGACCCACCCGGCCTGTCTCATGGCGGGAACGGGATATTATAAATACTGACCCCAGACTGACAACGATGGCTGCTAAGGGCGGAGATGACTGAAGACCTTCCATTTGATTGGACCAACTGATGACAAAAAACAGGACCCTGCAAGGACTAAACTGACAAGGTAGGAACCTCAAACTATATTGAACAGCACACCATAACAATAGGAAACGGCAAGTTACAGCTGCTCCAATCTCAATAGGACGACAAGACTTTGACTAAAACAGATAGACCAGACACACCATGGAAATGCCCTCATTGAGATGAGACACGTAGGTGTACCTTCTTCTTTATTTCGTACCTTTTAAAGCCATCTACTGCCAAGGAATTAATGGGTGGCTTGGGGGGGGGGTAAAGACTATATTCCCTCATGCCCAAACACATATATATACCTGGTCATTGGAAACCTAATAGAGACACATACCAGCAAAGACCATAGTAATATGTGACTGCCCTTCCCCCCATGATAGTGTCTCCTTGACGGAACCCTCACGCCAGGTGCTGGAGACCTATTAGGTCAGCCTTTGATCCCTGAGAGGGAAGATCTGGTAAACACTGCGACCTGCTCATTCTCCTATGGCATGGAACAAAGAACTACTGGTAAGCTAACACAAATTTATCATTATCGTGTGTTCAAAAACACACCTCTACTAGGAATGAAATATTTGGGAATGACTACCAAGGAATATGATAAGCTAATTACATCTTGAGACGGTTAGTGCCGAACTTGGGCTTCCTGGATACTTAATATAATGCACTGTTAAAAATGTATAAACTTGTAACATAGTAGTAAACAAAGGTTTTATTGACAATAGACTGTAATAGACCGTGATACTGAGTGGAAAAACCGAGCCAGGGCAAAACCCACATTTAGATAAGACATATTGAAAGAATGCTGATATTTCATCTTGATGATTTCTAGGTAACTACCTTCAACAAATCCCTGATGAAGTCCCAATAACGGGATGAAACGCGTCGGAACACTTGGAGTTGACCCTATAGGACATTTTAACCCCTGGATCACCAGGATATGTGATGTATTTTAAGTTGTTATGTATGAATGTGGGGAGATCCAATGCTCTTGATCGCTAAGGTGACACCACTGATCTGTGTATTCTTAAGTATTGTGGAACGCCAATATCGTGTATTGTGATTGTGTCAAGATGTGCCAATAAACAGTAAATGTCAATCCCCTGACTGGAACTCGCTCACCGTTAAAGTCCATTTAGGGTTGGCCACCCTTGGGGCCTAGTTCCCCCCCTTCTTCTCTCTTTAATACCTTAATCCACACTGCCTCCATTCAATGTCATTGGCTCTCCCAGGTGACACCAGAAGCTGACCTACTGAGCTGCTCATTGTCTCAAAACACACTTAAAGAATTTGATAGCCTTGTGTACACATGTCTTATTATTTAATCTCACAAATAACAGCATAATAAAGGGCCTAAATTAATATAGAATTCATTGGAAAATTCACACTGAACAAGCAGTGACAGTACAGCCATTACAGAGTTTCTTTCAAAATGATCTTTTAATGTTGCAATAAGCAATCCACATAATTTCCTGGGAGACTGGCCAGAAATGTTATCATTGTACCCTGTCATAGGTGCGTGTTCTACTCTTTTGCTTGGTGCAAATAAAATATTGACCTCCTGGGCGCTATGCCTGAAGCCAGATCGGGCGCCGTTTGATCGTGAATCAAACTGCGCCTGTGCCGGGATCGGGCACAAACGCCAGTTCTCTGTGTGTCTGCAGCTGTTCTACAGAGCTGCAGACACACTGAGCCTTTCGGCCCCGTGTCTTCAGCGTCATCTGTGACACCAAAGGGGGTGGGGGGGGGGGGTGACGCTATAGACCTCCATGTCAATGGAGGGGCGCCGCTTTTCTCCCCACACACTGCCGGCGTCTATTTGACAACGGCGGTGTGTAGAGGGCTGGGGAGAGAGTTGGCAATCATGGTGGAGTACAGTTGCGGGGGAAACGGCTATATAGCCTTCGTTTCCAAAGAACAGAAAATAATACACCCACAAACATTCAGCATTATGTAGTAAGTTTCCAGTTCTTCCAATATTTATTTATTCTTTTTTATACTCACTTGTTGAATTTGACATGCTTGATCTATTATCATCTGCACAAAACCCTCTTAAAAACAAGTAAGAGAATATATGAATATATATTAAGTATGATATACCTAAAGGTCATAAAATATCACATTATGATTAAATTCACAATACTTCTGAAACACAAAGGTAAAGGTCATCTTTAAATTAGTAGGCATGACATTCTTTCATTCTCAATCTTTACATTTGTTTAGAATTAAAAGTTTTAAAACTCCATAAAACTGTGTTTGAACAAATAATTGCTATTCACCTTTTCATATAACATGTATTGAACCTTGTCATTGCTAATCCCTTACCATCTCTATCTTTGTTTATGTTAGCACAGCTTCAATATACCAAATAGTGTTTTTAATTGAAAAATGCCAAATGCTGCATAGCAGGTATTGATCAAAAGCAGCAGCCGTTACTGAGATAGAAAAAAATAAAGCCACGCTATTTGTTGGAAAAGTGTTTGAATTCTATCAAAGCAACCATTTAGAATTTCATTTCAAATGGTTTCCTTTATTTTAAATCCGGCCATAGACATGTTGAGATGGACGTTAAAATGACCATCGATTTGTGCGTGATCACGTTGGGGATTGACGAAAAGTCTTCTGCAAATCTATGCAGCCCACCAGCATACCTCAACTTGTAGCCGATTCTTACCCCTTTGGATTGATGGCAAAAAAAAAAAAAGGTCACTTCCTGTTAATGCCTCTGATCGGCAAGGATGGCGCAGGTCAAGTGTCGGCCAGTATAAATGATTACAGATAATAACATGGAAAGAATAATGGGTCATATTAACCCCTTACTCCTTCCAAATCTATTAACCCCTGTGTGGCAATAAGCGCTAAGCACACAAACACACACTTTTTAAATACAGTAAAAACCTAATATCTATAATAATTACATTAATTATCACATGTACCATATATAAAACCGCAAGCCCGACATTTCCACCAAAGCAATACACTACAAACTGCACATAAGACCACCTAAAGCAAGTCAATCCTAAAAGCGGCGGCCCAAAATGAATCCACATTTTCTTCCATCCGATATAAAATAAAAAAAAAGAAAATATCTTTAGGAGGTTCTTCCCCCACGAAGTCTGGCGCCGAATGAGGTGTGACTTCTAGTCCTTTTGTTGATAAGCAAAACACATGTGATGTCTGCATGACGTCACTGGCATGCGCAGTGAGCATGGGAAAATTTGCGCAGGACCGGAAATCACAATTTCTTTCAGATGGAATGTGGATTTGGAGGGGGGGTCATTTTTTTAGGGGGGGGGGGCAATTGTCTTTTTGGATTTGATTTGTGATGGGACTACAGTGTGGGATTGGACATATAACTGTAAGTAAATTGACATTTATTTAATGTGATTTTGGGGGGGTTGTATATTTCTTATATGTGTTGCATCTGTATTGGTAACTCACCAACACTTCGGCAAAACATATATGTATATCGGCTACATGTAATAATGAATGGTATTATTACATGTAACAGGTATGAAAATGTATATACATATGTATGTTAAATTTTTTGTAATTGCCCGGTTTCACCAATTGTGCAATTTCATGATGTGGCAAATGTGTTACTTCTGGGTATGACAAATGTAAAAAAAAATTATGCGCTTGTGTTATATGTCATATGTATTTAATTAGGACATATAACATTGCTAAGGGGAAATTAATGTAGATTAGTGTGTTTTATTGTATATTATTAGTTATTGTAGGATATGGGTTAATGTAATGGGACTGATTATATGCCTATTCCAGGTTATTGGGAATTTTTTTGGACACTATTTATTGTGTGATGCATTTACTGTATTTATTTATTTGACACATTTATTTTATGCTGTGTGTTTTATGCTTTTGCTGGTGTGCTAGTTAGTTTTGATTTGGTAGGGGTTCTTAAATAGCTGTAGGGGGGGGCGTGGCTTGGCATTGCCGTCTGAAGAAGCAGGGCTAGTGAGCTTCCGCATGGCTCAGCACACCGTAGGACTCTGCAGCTCCCAGGCAGGCTGTAGCCCTCTATGGGGAAGAAGGGTGACCCCAAGGCAGCCCAGCGCACCCCGCGGACCCGCCAGGGAGCCTTGGAAGGCTTCCCGAGGACAAGGATGGAGACTTCAGGCACTTCAGCTTCAGCCACGTGCTGCCAAGATGGCGCCTGCCAGCGCATTCGTGTGCGGAGGCGCAGGTGAGCAGACCTCACAGGCTGCAGCTGCTTCCCTGATGGCTGACTCTGAGCTGTCCCTCGATGGACCCCCCTCATCTCCCAGCTCGGCAGGCAGAATTTCTCCACAGGAGGCTGAGTTCCTCACTAGGGACTTGAGGAGGCTCTTGGCTGATCTCCCTACAAAAAAGGATTTGGCTGCACTTCCCACCAGACAGGAGATGGACACCATGATTACTAGGGTTGAATCCTCTATCAAACAGGAGTTGGCCACGGTTAAATCTGATGTGAAACAGCTCGGTGACAGGGCGGCCGACGTCCTGGAGCGATTACAAGCTAAAACAGCGCGCCAGGACACACGCCTTGACGCCTTGGTCTCCCAACTTGACGATGCAGAGAATCGGGACAGGTGCTCTAACATCCGCGGGGCGTAGGTGCGAGGTGCGGCAGGCTCTGCGCCCCCTTTTGGCCGCTCTTCGCCAGGCTGAGATTCATTACCACTGGGGCTTTCCCTTTGCCCTGATCGCCAGGAAGGACGGCAAGTCAGCGGTCTTACGCACCGTGGATGACCTACCAAAGATGCTTTACACCTTCAACCTTCCAGATGTGGTCATTCCCGACTGGAGATCCACGGAGGATATCGCTTTACCCCCAAGGCCCCCTTTTTGGCAGGTTGTGCGACATGGACGCCGATCTGCCCCAGACCTTTCCTCTTCGAGACCGGCACCCACGTCCTGATTTGGAGCCCCCAGCCCCTTTTCCCCTTCTACCACTATGTGCCTCCTGACTTCGCCTGCTGTCTTGGCCTTTCCCTGTTCCAGATATTTCGGCTGCATGGACTGGTAACTGTGGGGTTTCTTATTGGGTGATGTGGGGATTATTATTGCCTTGTTGTTTTTGTTTTCTGTTGATTCTCGCACACCATTCTCGTTATATTTATTGTTTTGCTGTTTTGTCTTGCCCCTGTTTGGTGTATGCTAGTTGTGAGGGGCCGGGGTGGAAGGCGTTCTTTGGCTTCGGGCCTGAGGGCCCCAATGGGTTCCCTCCCTTTGGGTGCCGTTACACGCCCTTTTGATATCACCGGGGTTGTTTTGGGATTTTTTGGTTTTTAGCAGCAGTGGTTATAGTCTGCCTTTTGTTCTAGTAATTTCTCTGTTTCTTTCGGTGTTGATGTTCTGTGCGGGAGCCACGTCACACTGGACATCGACTTCTGCGTTCCTACAATACTTGGTGTTTTTTTGTTACCACCTGACCCAC
>CM070036.1:82696812-82712175 GCA_036250615.1 Ptychadena robeensis | reverse complement strand
CTCGGACCCCGAGGGCAGGGCGGTTTTTGTGAAGGGGACCATACAGGCCAAATTGTTTACTTTTGCTTCCCTCTATGCTCCTAATTCTCACCAAATTACTTTCCTAGACCGGCTCCTGACCAGGCTCTCGGAATTCAGGGAGGGCTGCTTGATACTGGGGGGTGACTTTAATCTATGTCAGTGATCAAGGGGCTCCCTAATGGCAAGAGTCCGGGTCCTGATGGCTTTTCAAAGTTGTATTTTCTTAAGTATATGGAACACTTGGTGGGACCCCTTTGTACCTACTTTTACTCGGAGGGGGCCCGCTTCCCACAGGAGGCCTTGCTAGCTCATATTTCGGTCCTCCACAAGGAGGGCAAGGATCCTGAGCTATCGGCCTATTTCCCTTCTAAATTTAGATTTAAAGATTTACTCCAAGATTCTGGCTAACAGGCTGCAGTCTCATGTGCCAGACCTGGTCCATCCAGTTTTGACTCGTATGGGTCTGGGTCCCCGTATGAGGGTGTGGGTGATGGCCTTATACTCCGCACCGGAGGCTAGGGTTAAGGTTAATGGTGTGTTATTGGAAACCTTTGCAATAGGGAACGGTACGAGGCAGGGGTGTCCTCTGTCGCCACTGTTATTTGCACAGGTGATGAAGGCTTTTCTGCGAAAGGTCCGGGCCTCTGCTGATATCACTGGCGTGAAGGTGGGTCATACCGAACATAAGCTTGCAGCGTATGCTGATGATGTCCTGTTTTTTCTTTCCAACCCGCTTGTCTCGCTCCCTAATATGGTGGAGGAGATGCGACGGTTTGGATCCCTCTCCCTCTGGCATTTTACCGCTTTCCGCGCCCCCGGCCTCAGGGATAATTTACGTGCATCTTTCCCCTTTGTGTGGGAACCTGTGGCCATCCGGTGTTTAGGGATCTATTTACCCTGCAAGTTAGATCGTCTTTATGAGGTCAATTACCCCCCCCCCCCTCCTGTCTCATGTAACCTCAGATCTAAATGCGTGGTCACATTTGGCGGTCACTTGGCTAGGGTTAATTTGTTAAAGATGAATGTTCTCCCTAGGATCTTATTTTTGCTCCAGATGGTGCCTATCCGCCTGCCTAGCTCGTTCTTCTCTGGTGTTCGTAGGGCCTTCACGCAATTTATCTGGCATAATAAGTCTCCAAGGTTAGCGTATAGCATACTGTCCTGGACTAAGGCTAGTGGGGGCTTAGGCCTGCCAGACGTAGGTACTTACTACAAGGCGGTGGCGCTTGGTAGGATTTTACATTGGAATTATCATGGTGACTCTAAATTGTGGGTATCTATAAAGTTTTTGGCTGGCAGAAGTCTGGCTAATGACCCTTGACTGCTACGTATACATAGAGGACTCTCAGCTGGAGTATCTCCTTTGACCATGCATACTCTTCGTCTGTGGGATTCCATGAATGCAGAGGGTCGGTTGGCTCCATTTCCTTCTCCTCTGATTCCCCTAGGTGGCTTCCCTTGGTTTGCTCCGGATGAGCACCCGGGGTTTTTTCATCTTTGGTCGACCGATGGGGACACCAGATATTTTCGATTTCTGGTGGACTCTGCTGTGCCGCCCCTAGGGGTTTTCAGGGAACGATTTGGGCACCACCCGATGGACTCTTTATACTCGTTATACGCAACTCATGGCCTTTCTCCACCGCAAAGTGGGCCCCGTCAGGGACTTTCTCTCTTGCACTCCTTGGGAGAAGCTGTGTTGCGCTGCTGAGGCGCCGACCCATCTTCTCTCCCGTGCCTATAAATTATTACAGTCTGCGACTTCCTCACGTTATCCTTATTTCATAGCGGAGTGGGAATCTGAGTTGGGGGAGACTTTCACAGATGAGCAAAAACTCAAATTGGCCTCTTTACAGCACGTTTCATCCATTAGTACCAATATTCAAGAAATGGGGTATAAGCTTTTTAGTTGATGGTATTGAACCCCGGTGAAGGTGGCTAGATTTGTTCCCGCTGCTTCTCCGCTATGTTGGAGGGGCTGTGGACAGCTGGGTACCTTCTTACATATTTGGTGGGACTGCCCATTCATCAAATCCTTTTGGAGTGAGGTCCGCTCTCTTGTTGGCAGGGTGATGGGGGAGTCTGTACCGGATGATCCCGCCTACTGTCTGTTACATCATACCCCCATACCAATCACCATTTGCTGAATACAGCCAAGGCATTGATACCACTCTATTGGGGGCAGACGGTTGTGCCTTCCATTGGTTTGTGGATCAGGCGTGTTGAGGAGGTCATGGAGGCAGAGAGGTTCATAGCTACTAGAGATGATAGGTATGATCAGCATTATAACATATGGGCCACGTGGATTCACTTTGTATCCTCGGGGGCAGAGGACTCCACTTAGATGCTTGAGGGGTTGAGATTCTTTCCTGGGCACAGGGTACTTTGGCTGGCCGCTCTCATCACGGCCAGTGGTACTGTTGGTCTCATTAGACTATACGAAAGGCAATTGAGCTGCGACACCTAGTGGTAGCTTTTCTTTCCTGTCTCTCTCGCCTGTGGAGTGAAGATGGCCTGGTTTTCATTATACCTCATATGGGAAGCTGATGTCCCTTTCCTCGATCCCTGGACTTGATTCCTTGACATTTGTATGCCATTTTCTACTTTGTTTTTGTACTGTATTTTTCTTATGTGAAAATTTTCAATAAAAATATATTATACAAAAAAAAAATAGCTGTAGGGCAGTGGTGGGCAACTGAGTTGATATAGAGGGCCACAAGTGCGGCCCTCTGCATTACTAAAGGGCCGCACATAACATCGAACCAGACCCTCCCCACGTCTCAGCAGATGGTGGACCAGACCTCGTCAAGCAGTCAAATGCCAACAGCATCCACCCCCCCTCCCCCCCCCACCACTGGGTGCAGCGGTCATATGTAGTCTAGCTTTCAGTATTCTAGGTTGTAATACCTACAGGGTCATATGCTTAATATCTTCATTTTATCATGGGAAATCCACACCCTATAATTAACACATTATACACAACAAAGGAATCCTTGCCAAGGCACAGCAGCTAAGCCGATGTAACAAAGGCAAAGGAGACAGGTGGGTACCCTCAACCCAAAGGGTGTTGTGGATCTCCTAGAGACTATGTTTAATTTTACATAAGTGAAAACCGCCCTGGTCTAAACATATAAAGGACTTCTTTTTAAAAAAAGTATCATAATTTTATTTGTACATAGTTTGTGAAGACATACATCATAATCAACATCATGATTAAAAACATTTATACTTAATCAAACCACATGATCGGGGTGTATCGACTCATAGACATTGACAATTTGTAAATAGGATGTACAACGCGTTTCGCCCTTTTAAACATCACGGGCTTCATCAGGTAAGTGTATTCATGGTGAGTACATGGTTTCCCGGATCAACATTGACAATTTGATATTTTATTGTAAAGTTGATTAATAGTTTAATAGGGTTTGGGTGCCGCATGTGGAGGACCAAGGAGGGCCGCCAAACAACACCCAAAGGGCCGCATGTGGCCCCCGGGCCGCAGGTTGGGCACCTAGGCTGTAGGGGGTCTTATGTGCGGTTTGTAGTATATTGCTTTGGTGGAAATGTAGAATTGTGGGATTTGCGGTTTTATATATAAATTCTTAAATATAAAGCTATCTATGTGTTTTTAGGTAATTGAGTGTGTGTGTAGGTGATTTTTAAATGACAGGTTTAGCTAGTATCTGTGATAATTAATGTAATTATTACAGATATCAGGTTTTTACTGTATTTAAAAGTGTGTGTTTAACACTTATTGCCGCACAAGGGGTTAATGGCTTTGGCAGGAGTTAGGGGTTAATATGGCCCATTACGTCTTCCATGTGATTATATGTAATTATTCATTTTTATGATAACAGATAAATATATTTTTGGTAGAGGTGATGGATACAGAAAAGGTGCCGGTAGAGCTGGAAGGGATCAAGAGCCTCCAGCAACATGCGTTTTTATTTGACCACGATCGGGCCAAATCCTTATTTTGTAAAAATATTAGTTTTTTAGGGTCAATCAAGGTGGATGTCATAACATTTCCGGATGACCAGTCAGCAAACAACTCACGTGAGCATGCGCGCTAATCAAGCGTTTTTGATTACGGCAGAAGTCGATACATCTATGGCCCACTTAAGATCGTGTTCACTAACTTCGTCCAAGCTTTAACCTCTAATACCCGGAAGTGTTGTTGAAGTGTTTTACATGCAATTAATTTTGTAATCAATGACTCTAATTTGGGCAACAATTCACAGATTATTTAGTTTTGTTAGTGGGGGAGGGAATTCTGCGCAAATAAAAAAAAATATAAACAGGTCTCTCAATATGAAAACGTTGTAAAGCCGGCCATAGACTTCCCGATCTATGGCCAACATCTAGCAGACTCTTCACAGCGTGGTGACGTCACCATGCTGTGAGCAGTCTGCTACGGAACGGACAGGAATCCTGTGTGTTCCACTAACACACGGGACTCCTGTCAGACTGTAGCCAATTAACTTCCCCTCCGAGTTAACAGCCTGCAGCACAGTCGGGCAGGAAAAAAACCAGCAGGACGGATCCGTGTGCGATCCGACCTGCCGGCTTTTTTTCTACAAAACTCAAGGTGGGCTCCCCCATAGTTGCGGCCGACCAACCTTTATGTGGCCTATGGCCGGGAATCGGCCCGTCTATGGGGGGCTTAAGTTCTATTTAACTGTGCTCTTGAAAGCAGACACTTTGAAGTGATGTCAATAACGCATCAAAAACATGCAATGCTTTAGGAATGTGCATGTGGCATGTGGATGTGTCAACACAGCTATTGAACCAAAGTGAATTGCATCATACTGCTGCTTTAGTGCATTAATAGTAATTCCAACATTATTCAGCAACAACACTCCACACCCAATTCTCCAAAGTAAGCCCAAAGTAAGCAGACCTGCTTTTGATGCTGCCTGGTATCTGGAAAACATGATGCTCCAAAAACCACAAAGCTTCCCTTATCCAAAAAATCCCTATACAGGGACATGGGAACTGCATCTGTATCAAAAAATGTATTTTATTAAAAGCAACTGTAAGATCACAAATAAATGTAATCTTATACATGTTTAAACAAATGCTACAGTACAGACATTTATGTTCGAATATGTCCATGCAGAAAGATTCAGATAAAGAACACATTGCACAATCCCGACATGTTTCACAATAGTCTGCTTCCTTAGGGTCTTTCTGTGCAGAATACAAGGTTTAGATTAGGTTAATTGTATCATGTCATATTTATTTTGTCAGGTTCATATTGATCAAACCATAACTGTAGCAATAGTAGAACAGGGAGGCAAACAAGACCACATATGTCCCACCTACTATCAAGATCCCCTGTTTGCACGTATAAATGTAGTGCCTCCATGTTTCATTACCCTTATCCTAGTTTTTATGTTTATTTAACCTCCCTGGCGGTTCACTGATGTCCAGATTTCTGTACCAAAAGTGATACAGTGTTTTGCCTTTCCGTCCCCATTGGGTCACCAATCACACCGATGGGGGCGAAAAGGCGCTTTGTGCCTGCAGTTCTGTAGAAATGCTGCAGGCACACAGAGAGCCAGTGGTTGCACCCAATTCCGGCATGGGCGCAGATCAAACTGCGCCTGTACTTCCAGGGGGGTAATGCTAGGGAGGTTAAACCGGCCACAGACGCTATGCCCTGTGGGCATTTATCGAACATTTGACCGCAGCATGATGACATCATCATGCCATGGTCAATTGTTCTGCGAATCAAAATACACCATTTGCGATTCAACAACCGATGCTTTGGATGGGGACCATGGTCCCCATTCAAAGTACTGGCGATCGACCAGAGAAAAACGTTACTTCGTTGGCTGATCAAACTTGTGTGCAACACGAGCGGCTGCTCCAGGTGGGTGCGTTCATTTTGTGATTGATCACCAAGCGATCACCCCGAATGCGCATGGTGATCATTTGCAAAATCGGCCACAGATTGACGCGCTATGGCTGGCTTTAGAGGTACATGAAAAAAATGTTTCTTAAAATGTTTTCTTTTATTTCGATTTGGATTGGATAAAACATTAATCAATTCAATTAAAAACAAAAACTAATAAGAAAAGAAAAATTCTAAGAAAAAAACAATTTCATGTACCTTTACATTTTAAATCCCCCGCCCGGCCGTGACGTCATCAGCACACGCGTGCTGATCCCGGAAATTGCCGGAGAGATCAGCTATTTCCGGAGACACTCGGGTCCAGCTGGAGGTGGATCCAGATGCAGGAACTCTCCCGCTGAGCGTTTCTGCTAGCTGGATCCACTTTTGAACTAGATCTGATCCAGTTCAAAAGTACAAAAAAAAAATGTACCTTTAAGTCTGGGTCCCGCCTCCATGACGTCACTCGGGAACCAGGAAGAAGCCGGCGAGGATGTCGCTGGAGGCGGCAGCCGGAGCAGGTGAGCTTCCGAAGCCAGTCCGGGCACATCGATAATTGCAGCGTCCTTTTGCCCGAACTGGCTTCGGGCATATAGCTAGGGAGGTTAAGCTCCTGGTGGTCTGCTTTAGTCTGGTTTTCTGTGGCAAAAGCGGTATGTAAACTGTAACTACACTGTGGATCCACTGAGTTCCAGATTTTTGTACCAAATAGGTATTTAGGTTAATTAAGTCAGAGTAGAATTTGCAAAACTGCTGCATAGGTTTCTCCAGCCCGAGTCCAGCTCAGGATTACCAATTTCAGTAAGTTTTTTCACACTGAGCTAGACTCAGGAATACTGTCAAGGAGGTTAAATAAATGTTAAAGCGGATGTTTACTCACAATATAAAAAGTATGTACCGTATATACTTGAATATAAGCCGAATTTTTCAGCACCTGAAATGTTTAAAAAAATTAAATTCGGCTTATACTCAGGTGAAAAAATGAAAATCGCGGCATTTTGTAGATGGACTTGCAAAGTGAATTGCAAAGCCCCCAAACATGCTATCCTCACCAAAATTGCTGGAGATGTAGAGAAGGGTTGTGGGAACATTTGAAAAAAAAAATGATTGCTCACACAAATTAGGTTCAAATTCAAGTGAAATATGAACATATTTTGTGCAAAAACTTGATGCTAGAGCAATACTTTTTTCTTTTCAATACTCCCACAACTCTTCTCTACATCTCCAGCACTTCTCGTGATGATATCATGTTCAGGGGCTTTGTAATTAACTTACAAATCTGCTAAATTAAATAATTACACCTCAAAATAAAAGTATATTTGCTGTGTGTTTCTGTGCCTGAGCTGCATTTCCCTCCCTATGCTTATACTCGAGTCATTCAGTTTTTCCAGATTTTATTCTAAAATTGGGTACCTCGGCTTATATTCGGGTCGGCTTATACTCGAGTATATACGGTATGTAAAATTTAATTTTTACTTACCTCTGAGCTGGTATGATGGTGGTGTAGCACTCCACAATTGTAAAGAAAATATACTTACTTGCTGCTACCTGGAATCATATAAGAGATTCCATTCTTTATTTGCCAGTTCTCTGGGGGTTAACAAAAGATGCAATATTGCTAGTAGCCACTGAGGGCATTTATTATGGTTTTCCATGGCAAAGTTTGTCTGTACATTTTAATGCAGAGCCCAGTTTAGATACTTTTCTCATTGCTTATAGATTTGGGGTCTTTTTTGGTCTGCCCTGGCACCCATCATGAGCCAGAGAGAGAGGAAGAGCTGTTATGGACCTTCTTAAATTACTTATTACAGGTAAGATTTTTTTTTCATGGCATCTACCCTATTATTGGCACTTCAAGTGCCATTCATGCAAACAAGAACTTCTGGTGGTAGGTCTGCTTAAACTGCTATTTATAATATAAGAGTAGCATAGTGAGCCAAAGCATGCAAGTCTTATGCTTGTGTGTTAAATGTACAAACATGTTTTATGACAAAAGTTTGCTTTATTGGGTCACTGTTGATGCATGTTTATGAAGAACTAAATCTTTAATTCTATGCCTCTCAGATACAGGTAGGCTAAATGATAATTGTTACTTATAGTAGCAGAATTGAGCCATGGCTTATAAAAGTTTTCCTCACTTGCTTCTAAATAAAAACCCAGTAGAATCAAGTTGTCACCAACCAAACTTTTAATATCAAATAGAACTATTATTGCTTGAAGCACCACTGTGGTTGAATTATGATTGCAGTGATTTGGTGACATGGAGTGATTAAGAGTCCTGGAGATTTCCTTCCTGTATTGGTTGGGAAGAAGGATTGATCTATGATAACATTCGCAAGTTGGAATGTCTTCACAGATTGCAGACAAGAACAGAGATAGTAGTCGAACAAAAATTTTGCATTAAGGACTTTTGAGGCACCAACTCTAGTAGAATAAACATGTTATATTTACAACCATATTACAAAGATTAAAAAGTCTTATTTGATATAGGACCATCCCACATATTGCATAAATAAAAATACTACAATAATTAAAATCTATTCTCTTAAGTTTAGTCTACAGGGGTCCCGTTAAAGAGCCAACGCGTTTCGCCCTGTGCATGGGCTTCCTCTGGTAATCTTTAATGGGATTACTATGAAGTAACGTATAATATGCAATCATTTGTATCATGTTATCTGCATCACCACAAAGTAAGTCGCAACTCCATGGCTATAGTATAAAACACCAATACAACAAATGGCATACATTGTACAGGAATGTTGTAATGGACTTTTTAAAACCCATGGGGGTCCAACCCCCTTCCTCTGATGCTAGTTTGGGAACACCAAACTAGCATCAAACTAATTTATTCTACTTTGGTGCCTTAAAAGCCCTTTATACCATTTAGTTTTTTGCTTAAATAATTTTGGGTGTGGCACCATGATTAAGTGCTCAAGGGAAGAACCTTATCATTTAGATCAGTGGTGGGCAACTGAGTTGATATGGAGGGCCACAAGTGCGTCCCTCGGCATTACTAGGGCTACACATGACATGTTTTATCTATACTGACTTGTATAAGCATTTAATAATGAAAACAGGACAGAATGCATAGCTAGAACACATTTTTCATTTTAAATAACAAAACTTGTTTTAAATTATACTTTATACAAGCATTAGAAAACACTGTAGTATGGTAATGCATATTTTGTGTCATGTACATCGCCATAGGTTATGTGCCTCATAGTGATATATATGGGTCACATAACCTATGATTCAAAGGTTATGTGGAGTGGTCTGAGGAGGGCCTCTGAAGAACACACAAAGTGCCGCATGTGGCACCCGGGCCACATGCTGGGCACCTGGGATTTAGGATATAAGAAGACAGTAGTCATGTAACAGTATATGTTACCCTCCTGCCATATTACATTTCAGGTGTAAATGGTTTTATTTGGAGTACCTGCGGTAAAATTGATAGGATTTAGGCCAACCAGAAACTATTCCTGAGGTAGACTTCTTTAACCACCTTAAGCTAGCCATACATGAAGGGATTTCCCTTGATACTGCTGTCCCCATTCAAAGTAATGGGTTTGAACGTGAAAAAGGTTCAGACAGCTGGAACGCACACGTTCGGTCGGCTGAAAATCTGCCCATGTATGGCCACCTTTAGTTAAAAACGATCTCCCATAAGCAGGGAAATCCAAACATATTTGATACTGAATGCGCATGACTGGATGGGTGAAGTCTCAAGAGCTAAACATTCTTTCCTTTTCTTTTTAATTCCTGTTCATTTTTACCTAAAGGAAATCGTATACAGACCTGATTTTTCAGTGATGGCCACCTCAAATCATCAAGTAATCTCAGAACAGTTCTAAGGCACTTTATTGCCTCTGCAAATGTCAGGATGCTTCAATAAAGCTAATTTATTTTGATGCAATTCTAAATCAATGTTTTTAAATACCACAGACCATTTATTCTGTAGGCACACAATAGAAAGCTCTGAAATCAATTTAAACTATCTTAACATTAGCTTACTGCTTCAACTGGGCACAATGAAGGCACATTACTGAACACAAACCTTACTAAGCATGGGAAAAGAAATGTGCTGTATTTGCATGCAAATATCCAAGCTCATCTTTCTAAATTATTTTGATCAATATAGTCCCAGTATTCATATACTTAATAAAACGAAATTTTAGATAATGGATTTATTGAAAACAATTTCCAAAATGATTCAATGTAAAAAGACCTCAATATGGATATAAAGGATATGAAGTAGTTATCAAAGCCCTTTTTGTTATGCAGGTTACTCCTAGATAAGGTACATGTCGATATTTAACTAGAACTAAACTTATGCATGTTTTCTTTGTTTTATAAAGCATTTTTATCAATGATAACATAATAAGCTTTTATTTTGTCCTTTACTTTTTATGGTTTCTTTACCTGCACTGTGCACTTCCTGCAAACTGTGTAATCTTCCTTCCTGTTTGTGCTCAATAACAGGGGAGCACCATAGCATTACTACTGTGACTGTGTGTTATTAAACCCTTAACAACAAAACCCTTTTTTATAATGGCTTCCATTGTAGAAACCTCTTCTGGTTGTGTGGTGGCTGCCTGGTGCAGCAGCTATATACCATATTTTTGGACTATAAGACACAACGGACCATAAGATGCACACAGTTTTTAGGGCAGGAAAACCATAAAAAATCCCCTGCAGTACCCAATTTCAGCCACAAAAATTGTGTCACTAGAGAGCACACTTCAGGAAATTTCATTTTCCTTACACATGGGGAAGAGTAGGGGGGGGGGGGGGGGGGGGGGGGTGGATTCTGCACTTGTCTCCCTTTTTGCCAGTGTGTGAGCTCCGCAGACCTCCATGGTCTAAATTATCTTTCCCACTGCTGCAGGTGGTGAAAATGATTAGCGCTATTTCATATGTTTTACACAAGTCAGTTTTAACTGACATCTAAGCTGTCAGTTTTCTTTACAGATACATTTGTAACTTCCTTTTTATTTATCACATCCACCTTTCATTTTATGTAGTTATATTTGCTTTCTTTTGAACCTCCATATCAGTGGTTCTCAACCTTTTTAGAGCTGCGACCCTGGTAGTGACTAGTGATGAGCGGCATAGGCAATATTTGAATTTGCGATATTTTGCAAATAATTCTTTTAATATTCTAAGTGTAAACTAAACTAAATTCGAGTGTATGGCCATGTATTGCAAACTATCTTCAAAATTAATATTTATTTTCGCATTGCGATTATATATTCACAATACATGGCCATAAGCTTCCCAGTGCAAAATATTGTGAATATTCAAAATTGCGAATATCTGCCACCATATCTTTGAATCGTCGAATAGCCGATATTCATCAAATATATTCTCAATTCGAATATTCAAGCTCAACAATAGTAGGGAGGCTGCGAAGCAACTCTTTCTGTATTTGGAACATCACCTCACTTCCTCACACCTCAGAGTACTCGGTCACCTCACTTCCGACATGATCAGATAAGTACAGTATAATGTCCCCCTTACTCCTATTTTCCCACCTCATTTATGATGATGATGTGCATGGGGGAAAGTTAGAAGAGAGAATTTGTCTTCTCCCTCTTAAATTAGGAGGAGGGGGAATTACTGTCCCGCCTAACTTCCCACCCTGCTTGTGCACATCTGCTTTGATGCTTTCAGGGACTGGAGTGACCCCTGTGAATTGGTAGTTCGACCCCCAAGGGTGCCCCGACCCACAGGTTTAGAACCACTGCTTTATATATGGATAGGTCTATCCACTATATTATTTTTATATGTGTATATTTTGAGCTTCAGCTATGGAGCAGGTAAACAGTTTGGTTTTTTTCAGCAAAGCAGTCAATATTTGTTTGTCGGCCATGTGAAAGGGTCGTGGAAATTAGATAGATCATGGGTTTATTTCTCAGGACTGATCTAATGCACTACAGTTAGGTTACTATCATGAACTATAAAATATTTTACTCTATGTTGGTGGCTAACATTGTATATAACTCTGAGATGCTAATAAACATTTCTTAAATAACGAAAAAAATATGGCAAAAAAGGTATGAAAGATAAACCTCTCACACTAAAATTCATTTAAATATAATGAGGCACGATAGCATCACAAAAAGTGTTTGGTGGGAAAAAGTCCAATAAAAATGTTTCTGTCAGCAGCTAATACTTCATTATATGTATAGTTACATTTTTCTTAAATATAAAGCCTGTGGTTCATTAACCTCTCATCATATTCCCTAGTGCCAACAGAGCTTAAGGATATGAAATATACTCACACAGTAATAATGGCCTTAAAAATCAATTCACAGATGCATATATTTAATTAGAAAATGTTCTAAATGTTGGATGGCTCTCTCAGCTGGTGGTTTTAGCTGGAAGAGTTTAGAATTTTATTATAAATTACCTCATTAGTTTCTTGATGTTCTAAATGGTGTGTTCTATGTGTGAATGATGGATAAGTATATCACACAAAATGGCAAATACATCTACATATGTTTCCATGTTGCATTTTTATTTATATTGTATATTGTATATATGGAGATGGGAAAACTCATGAAATCAGGTCTAGCGTCATTTTAACTGGATTTGTTGAAATACTCATTGGCAAATCAATCCGGCTTTACATGGAAATGACTGGGCAGTTAAGTACAACTGGAAAAAGCCAACTATGTAACATGTACCAAATGTAACTAAACTTTTCATTAAATGGTCAGTAACACAACATTTTTTTTTACTTCCATATCCAGAGTCTGATACCAAAAAGAGGGTGGGAGGAGAAGCCACAAGGTAATGGCCTATCCCTCCACCTAGTTTCCTTGTTGAGAACAAGGCGAGGGGACTTTGGCGGGGCCCCCCTAAATTTACTAAATTACCTCTTAATAGAGGATTTGAAGAATATAACAAGGTTGATACATGGTAGAACACAGACAGTGTAAAAGCAATCAAGTGCAATTAGCAGCTGAGACTCCCCTGTGGGGGGAGATACATATAAAAGGTTCAACATAAGTCAAAAGTCATAAATAAGAAATTCTTGATGCGACTAAAAAAGTTTATAATTTTTTTAATTCCAAGGTTTAAAATCGGTGGGAAGGATTGGGCCCGCTCAGGGGTCACCAGATCAGACAGCAGCCATATCCAAAGAAATAATGTCCAAGAAGTAGAACAGGGGTCATTGGGGCACCTCATATCCATAGTCTGTTACTATGTGCAGTTTTTATTTTATGTATTTTATTTTTATTTTATTTATTTTATGTAAGGCTTCTTGTAGGTGATCATGTTAACTGGCACCTTGTACCTTCACTGTCCTTAGTTTTGTATTGTCATTGTATTACTTTACTTCTCTGCTGACATCAGTATATCTGTAGGTGTGCTTTTTCTCTCTGGCACACTTGCAAAAAATTACTACTGGTGACCTGCAACCCCCCATTATTCATTAATACATTGAGAAAATGCCTATATTCTAGCATGGGGAACTGGCAGCTACCATAAGAAAGAAGGTAAGGGTCCATCACACTGCATTTAGTGGATATTAGCTTACTGTCTGTACTGTTTCTTGAAAGGTTTCCAATATAATGTTTTGGAGATAATGTTTCTAGCTGTATAGACATTGTCTAATCTCTTAAAACAATTCTGAAAAATTAGTGTGACAGAAGTGTGTGTATGGGGTTTTAGATGGATACCTAGGGTTTTCATGCTTTACAGACATAATGTAAGGAAGCTTGGAGGGAAGAAAGAATTACCGTACATTTTATTTTACATAATTATATAATGCAGAATTTCTGTCTGTATCCTATTACTTAATGCTTTTTCATTTCCATTACAGTCTTTGGTTTTTCAAGAATATAACTTTCTTTATTCCCAGAGAGTAAACCTACATTTCATGAAAAGTATTTATTTTGCTTATGATGTAAACACTAATACATTGTTGATCTTTGGCACAAACAAAACTTGGTAAAATATGGATTGTATACAGTGTAAGTAAATAGAACCCTCCAGAAAACTGTTCAATGGATTTTCCTTCTTTTTATTAAAAAAAATCTGTATATACATAAAACTATTCCATTGCAAAAACACATTCATGGAAAGTAAAATAAAACGGATTAAAGTGTTTCTCTTTGATTTTCTTTCATTAAACTTCGGCTAGTTTAGAGAATATGTTTGTCAGGTTTCTATGCCCAATGTAGAGATTATCCTTTGTCACTAAATCTTTGTCATTTAAATCTTTGCAGCTCTTACTGAAGAAGCAGGTTACAGAAATTCTTAAGCTACATTTTTGGTTGTTGGGAAAGATCGGTTTTGATTGTTCCCAATGATCAGAGAAAGAATGATCACTGTACACACAGCTAGTCTATGTATTTCACAATGTATTTGGCAAACCAAGTGTGTTGTCTGAAAAGTATGCAGAAAGTGACCCAGCCATTGTGAAATTACTGGCAATAAATATACCAAACACTACTAAATTATGGAATCGCAACATTTTAGGTAACTGTTCAGGAGCATGACTGATATACTAAAGGAGTAAAGCCTGTTCACTTTGGAAAGTCTATTTTCATGAAAGTGAAGTGCAAGATTTACCTGTCAATCTTCATTACCATAGGGGGAAGCAGAAACATATGGACAGTAGAGAAGAAAATCTGATGTAAAACATAAAACACTTTAATAATGACAAGGGGTGAGTTAAGTATAGTACAAATATTTTTATATATAATGCGCCTGCTTTATTTAACATGAATTTGTGTGTATAAAGGCAATCAAAGCTTCTACGGTGCATTGATATGGGAATATTAATTATAAAGCACAGAAATAAGCATCATGACCTTGAGCATTTCATTAAGTAATCTCTTATCCTTGTATAAAATATTAACCTTTTTTAAATTCAATTGCTGTGTACATGCATAATCTTGGATTGAGAAACCATAACAGAGATCACATAAAATAACAATAAAAAAAATTTTGTTGTAGTAATTCTACTGAGGACCCATGAAAAAGTGCGAGTCATTAGATGCTGAAACACAATCAATAACAATCAGCAGTGGATGTTTAAGCAAACATGATGGATTAGAAGGGAAGTACTTTATCTAAATGCTTAAACATACATAATGTTTCTACATCTCTGTTCCAAATTGCACTTTGCACTTTAATTTTTAATTATACATATATTTTGCAGCAAGCAGAAAGTACAGACAATTCCCAAGGTATATCTTGTATTAGATATTGCTGATCTGTTGGAGACACATAGTGCAGGTCTATATAAAATGCCTATTGAAGAAATGTATTTGTAACATATTCTTTACAGTTCACAAGAGGATGTCATTCACAAATATTAGCCAGTAAACAAGTCCCACGCATTGTACTCCTATTTGGCAGAGGCAACAAATCTGTATCATATTAACCTCCCTAGCGCACTGCATAGGTACAGATTTCTGTACCAAAAGCGCACCATA
>CM070036.1:82683617-82694856 GCA_036250615.1 Ptychadena robeensis | reverse complement strand
GTGGCTGGTATTGCACAACCCACACATCGATTGGGGCACTTCCACTGTGAACTTCACTTCCGCATACTGCCGGGATCGCTGCCTTCCATCACTCTCGCGACACTCCTCTTTGCACCTTGCCACGTCCCTGGAGCCCACAGAGGCCGACCTGGTACCCAGCACCTACCACGCTTACCTGGACGTGTTTAGTAAAAAAGGGGCCGACACGCTACCCCCACACCGAGAGTATGACTGCCCCATCGAACCTATCCCCGGGTCCAAGATACCGTTTGGGCATGTCTACCCATTGTCACAACCTGAAACCGCGGTTCTGAAGGAATATATAGACACTGCCCTAGCCATAGGCTTCATAAGACCCTCCACCTCACCTGCTGGAGCGGGTATTTTCTTCGCCGAAAACAAGGACTAGTCCCTATGCCCAATAGTGGACTACCGGCAACTGAATGCCATAACGGTCAAAAACTGTTATCCTCTGCCCCTGATAGCGGACCTTACCCAGAAGCTGCACACCGCCCGGTACTTCTCAAAGCTGGACCTTCGTGGGGCCTATAACCTCGTCCGGATCCGAAAAGGGGATGAGTGGAAAACTGCTTTTCGGTCCAGGTTCGGTCACTATGAGTACCGGGTGATGCCTTTCGGTCTCTGTAATGCCCCAGCTACGTTCCAGGCCTTCATAAACAAAGTCTTCAGAGATATGATCGACCAATTTATGATTGTCTATCTAGACGACATCCTAGTGTTCTCCTCTTCCCTACAGGAACATCGACTACACATGTGCAAGGTCCCGGAACGGCTGCGGGCTCACTCCCTATTTGCCAAGGCTGAAAAGTGCCTTTTCGAGAAGACCTCCATCCACTTCTTGGGCCTCATCATCTCGACTGAGGGCATTTCTATGGATCCTGCTAAGCTCTCAGCCATTGCCAACTGGCCTCCCCCAGTAAATCGTAAAGCGGTTCAGAGGTTTCTCGGGTTTGCCAATTTTTACAGGAGGTTCATCCGGGGTTTTTCAAAGATTGGGGTTCCTCTCACTCGACTAACGAGTTCTAAGACCCGTTACCTCTGGACCCCTGAGGCTCAACTTGCCTTTGACCAACTAAAAGCCTCCTTCGTCTCGGCCTCCGTCCTGAAACACCCGGACCCCAGACTCCCTTTTGTCCTAGAGGTGAATGCTTCGGAGCTGGCCATCGGGGCTGTCCTCTCACAGCGTTTTGCTCCAGAGAATCGCCTACATCCCGTTTGTTTCTTTTCCAGGAAACTGTCTGCTCCAGAACAGAACTACGATGTTAGCGACAGGGAGCTCCTAGCCATTAAAGCTGCCCTGGAAGAATGGAGGTATCTCCTAGAAGGAGCCCTCCACCCGGTCCTGGTGTATACGGACCACAAGAACCTGCAATATCTACAGCAAGCCAAAAGACTCAAGCCCAGACAGGCCCGGTGGGCACTCTTTTTCAACCGCTTCGATCTCCACATATCCTACAGGCCCGGGTCCAAGAACGCTAAGGCGGACGTCTTGTCTAGGATGTACCCTGAGGCCGCTCCAGGGCCTACTCCGGAACCCATCCTGTCACCGGCCTGTTTTGCCGTCCTACAGACTGATGTCTTCCACCACATACGGTCACATTCCTCCGCCCTGCCATCTGGGCTCACCCCGTTGGCCTCCAAAGATGGTGTGTACTGGAGGAACTCCCGCATTTTCGTTCCCCCTGCCTCACGTCCGGCTGCACTCAGCTCCTGCCATGACTCCCCCATGGCAGGACATTTCGGCCATCAGAAAACCTTGGATCTCCTGCAGCGGCATTTTTGGTGGCCAGAGATGGCAAAAGACTGCCGTGATTATGTTGCTGGTTGTATCACTTGTAACCATTCCAAGACCACCAGGAGGCTTCCCTTTGGTCTCCTTCAACCGTTACCTGTACCGGACTCTCCTTGGACGCATCTCACGATGGATTTCATCGTTGATCTACCCCCCTCCGACTCGTCCACGGCCATTATGGTAGTCGTAGATTGCTACACCAAGATGGCACATTTCACCCCTCTCCCTGGGTTGCCGACCTCTGCTGCAACTGCTCAGATATTTATTAAGGAGATCGTCCGTTTGCATGGGATACCCCATGACGTGGTGACCGACAGGGGTACCCAATTTACCTCCAAGTTCTGGAAGGAGTTCTGCCGCCTTCTGGGTGCCACTTCATCCCTAACGTCGGGTCACCACCCTCAAGCCAACGGCCAAACGGAACGGATGAATCAGACCTTGGAACAATATCTCCGTTGCTTCTCCTCAGCCGCCCAGGATGACTGGGCATCCTTCCTTCCCATTGCTGAATTTGCTTACAACAATTCCCAGCATGCAGTCAAACACCTCTCCGTTCTTTGTGTTGTATGGTTATCACCCCTCTTTCTTGGGCCCTGGGCCCTCGGACTCCACGGTCCCAGCGGCTGCGGACCGCATACAGGCATTGCGTGCTTCTCGTCTCCTGGTGGCTGAACACCTTAAGAAAGCTCAGGAGGCCGCAAAACGCTCCGCTGACCGGTCCCGACGTCCATTCCCCCCACTCTCAGTCGGGGATTCCGTCTGGTTGTCGTCTTCTTCCATTGCCCTCCGTTGTCCCCCTCGCAAGCTGGGGCCTCGATTTGTGGGCCCGTTCCCCGTTGTGGCTCTGGTAAACCCGGTTGCGGTTCGGCTCCGCCTTCCGCCCTCCCTCCGCATTCATCCAGTCTTCCACGTCTCGGCTCTGAAACCAGTGGTCCCGGATCGATTCTCCAGGGTGGCGCCAACTCCTCACCCTGTAGTGGTGGATGGGGAGGTGGAGTATGAGGTCCATGCCATCCTAGACTCCAGGTTACGGGGACGTTCCCTGCAATACTTGGTACAGTGGAAGGGATACGCTTTGGAGGAAGCATCCTGGGAGCCGGCGGATGGGGTCCATGCCCTGCGCCTGGTCTCCCGATTTCATCTCTCACACCCGGCAAAACCTGGTCCTTTGGCCGTCCGGCGGCCGGCCTTGAGGGGGGGGCTATGTCACCCCGATACTAGCAGGGCTTCCCTCCCGTCGCTGGCTACACCTAGTGTCACCTCTGCAGTGTTACCTGCGGTCACCCAGCGTCACTCTCGCTCATCCCTGAGACCGGCTCTCCACGCTCTGCCACCTTGTGCCAGGCCTGCCACTAGTGCCACACAACCGGGTACCGATGTACCCCAGATGGCAGGTCGCCCTGCGGGTCCCACACAGTCACAACCAGTTTCCTCGCGCCTGCGCTGTCGCGCAGATCCAAGCCTGCGCACTAGTTCAAACACCCAGGTCTCTCCATAGACCTGCATAGGTGCGAGGTTACAAGGGGTTAACTCCCAGCCTCTCTCACCAGCACATGCCCAGAGGGAGAGGCTTTCCAATCCCTTTCCCTATATAAGGCAGCAGTGTGAGCAGTCACATTGCTGCTTGATCCAGTCTACTTCCTAGTTCCTGTATCTTGTGTTTATGCTGCTTGTGATTACCCGTGATTCCTGACCCGGCTTGTTACCCGCTTGTGAAGACTATCTGGCTACTTTGACCTCCACTACATCCCCGACTACTCTCTTGCTTGCCGCCTGCCAAGACCCCCGCTTTGTTACTGGTTATCCTGCTATCCACCTGCCAACCGACCCTGCCTGTTCCTGACCATTCTCTACGCCTGACCCTTTGGTACTTCGTTTCTGTGGATCTCCTCCTAAATAGGGACCTCTGCCTCGGAGAGGCTTAACCCCATAGTGGGTGTACCCGGTTCTGCGAGATCTGGTGACTGGTTGCGGGAAAAGACCACAGGGCCCCCTCAAGGGGTTCCTGCCTATCTCCCATTAGGGGGGCTCTGGGGGAAGACCGCCAGTCACTTAGACCCCTCGCTGCCGGGTACCCCACCAGTTGTTACCACGCTCCTGGGGTGAGCCGTAACATCCACGTTCTCTAAGTCTCCGCCGGAGTCCCTCAGCCTGGACATCAAAGTCCTGGATGTCGGTACAGTTGCGGCGGATTCTCAGATACTGTCCATATGGAATGTTTTTGATTGTTGATCCTGCATGCCCACTGCTTGCATGCAGGATCCTGTTGCCTGCACTTTCTTTGCGATAGAGTGAAGTACTTATCTCCTCCTGTCTGTTCAATTTGATTTTCATGTCCAGAAAGGATACTTCCTCTCTACTATATAGATGAGTAAATTTAAGATTGAAAGGGTTCACTTGTAACAAAACCAAAAAATTCTGGAGCTCCACCTCCGGGCCTGTCCACAGCATAAGTACATCATCTATATATCTGTGCCAGGCCAGGATGTGGTCATAGTACTTGGCTGCTGGGGAGCCTGACCAAAGCCAGCACTCCCAGCCCCTTAGATAAAGATTGGCATATGAGGAGGCGCAGCATGTTCCCATGACCACACCCTGTACCTGCAGATAGCAAATGTCATCAAAAACAAACATGTTTTTGGTTAAGATAAAGTTCAACAGCGTCAAAATAAATTTGTTTAAATCGTTTTCCTCCCTACTTCGCTCACTTAAGAACCTTTCTATCACATTTAGTCCATTTTCATGTGGTATACTATTATACAATGATTCGATGTCAATTGTCACATGTATCGTGTCTATAGGTATGGTCATGTCATGTATGCTTTTCAATAATTCCAATGAGTCTTTGACATATGAGGGTAGGCTGATTACATGAGGTTTTAAATATTTATCTATGAAGATGCTGGCTTTTCCGGTTAGATTCCCATTACCAGAGATAATGGGACGTCCTCACTTGTGTTCTTTAGGAAGGGCATAGAAGGTGGACAACACAGGAAACTTTGTAGTCAGAAAGTTCCCTGTTTGCTTCTCCACTATGCCCTTCGTTGTAGCTTCATTTATCAATTTATCAAATTGGACTTTGTATGTCGGCCATTCCTCACCAGATATTTTTCTGTACCATTCCTGATTTTCTAAAATCTTTAGGCACATTTTTTTGTATTGTTGTGTGGTCATTAAGACCACATTCCCTCCCTTGTCCGCAGGTTTCACAACCAAATCTTGTTGTGTTTGTAATTTTTCCAAGGCCTTTGTTCAAATGTTAGGTTCGTTTTTGTCTTACTTTGTCTCTGTTGTCCCATGAGTTCTAAATCTTTTTCAACTTGCTGCACACATTTTGCAATGCTTAGATTTTTTTGTAGACTAGGGAAGTTTTGTGACTTTAGTCTTAGGCCCAGTTGTTCCAATTGGCCTCGTTTTAAAGGAGCCTGAGGTCGCCTCCCCCTCATTCTCCTCCAGTAATTCCAACAATATTTTGAGGGCTCTAAAGTCCTCCGTTTTAAATCCTTTAAATTGTTCCATCCATTGTGGACTTGATGTAGGAATTTTAGAGATAGCCTTCTCATGGGAGCTTTTTAGTAGTAGTTTTCTTGCAAATAAATGCAAATCTTTTATGGCTTTAAACGAGCTATATTTGTTAGATGGACAAAACGTTAGCCCTAATTTTATTAGTTCTTCCTCCGCTTCTGTCAGTGTATGAGATGTTAAGTTAATGACTGTCACGTCTTTGTCAGTTTTGTCGTATATTTCTCTATCATTTGCTGTTTGATCTGGTCGCCCTGTTCTAAAAAAGGACCTCCCTGTTTGCTTGGGGGAAGTGGGGTATTCTGCATCATCTGACTTCCCATTCCTCTGTCTTCCCCGGGGCTTACCCCTTCTTTTCGTGGTGTCTCTTCTGCCTGTATATCCCCATCTCTATTTTCCCCCGTGTTGGTAGAATCCTTTTGTATTATTGTTTTTATGTTTTTAATCCGTGACTCTATTGAGGCTTTTGCTTCCTTGGGACTAGGCACAGTTATCTGTGCCTGTTCCGCTGTTCTTTTACGTACAATTTGAATTCTGGAGTCTCTTCGTTCAAACTGTCTTTCTCCCATAGATGTCTTTGATGAGACTGAGGATACTGATAAACTATCTGAAGCTACAGATTGATTGGGAACCTTCGTATCCCTCTTTTTCTCAAATTTTTTATCTGTTTTTCTAAATTTCTGCTCATTTTACCATTTATATGCTTTTCCAGATGAGAAGGCTCCTCTATCCCTGTTTAGTTTCCTTTCTTTTTTGGTTATAATACTAGTGTTATATGAAATTCAATAGGTCACTCTCTTTTTCCTCATATCCTGACTTCTGTTTAACATTCGCAAATTTCTTATGTAATTCTGCAATTTCCTGTTCTATCGTTCTTAGTTGTTGGTTATAATGTTCAATCAAAATTTGTTATGTGTCCATGTACGCAAGCTGGATTCCCAAGCTTCTCTTAGCTTGGGGTCCAGATTCTTCACTGTAGGGAAGATCTGGACTCTAAGACCTTGTGGATTTATTTTTTCTGCTATATAGATTTCAAAGTATTTTTGGTGCCAAAAAGCAGCTGATTTTCTCAACAACAGATTTTTCCATTTGAAAAGGAAGCTATTCATATTACCATCTCCCTGTTGGGAGATGAAGGCCTGCTGAAGCCTTTCCATCATAGAGTTCCAATTTGCACTTTCTAATTCTGACATTTTGACAAAACAAATCCAAAAACCAAAGAGCTTAACCTTTTCACTCCAGTATCCAGTAACCAGTATCCCTTTCCAATTATATGAAACAAATCAAAAATCAACATTCAGAGATAATCAACACATTTGCTTAGTTCTCCTACGACTCCACCACAGAGTTCAGGTTACAATTACATACAACACATACTTCCATAATCATAGGTTGCCAGACTATCCAAGTATATGGTGTTTACCACCAGGGATTGGTACCCTTTTCAATTGTGTAAAGACGAATATTTATTTGGCAAACCATGGAAGACACGGCAAGCAAGAGAGAAACCCCCCCCACCTCATATACTGAGGATTTATGCAAATATCGAAAAATCGTGAATCTTCATATGCTGGCAAAATATGAAAAAGAAGGGTGTTTTTGAGGTTCTTTCCCTTACCAAAATGACAAAACTTAGCCAGAGACCTTCAACATACGTTTTCACCCCTAGGGGGTACAATTTATTACAAACATTGACAAAAAGACAACACCATCTGTCAGTTAGTTCAATACAACAAAAAGTATGCAAAACAAACCACCAATCGGTACAAAGCCAGGAGAAGACAAGAACCTTCTACACACGGTGGTCCCTGTTTTTTCCTGTCAGATTTGTTCATCAAACCCCCATTTCTGGTGGGTCAAATACATTCGATTGTGCTGGGATATTGTTCGACGCGTTTCGTCCTTTGTGGACTTTTTCAAGAACACCCGTACACTAAAAACACCAAAAAACATATAAAATTACAAAAAACATCTTTAGACATTAATCTTTTGTATTACCTTTAGGGCTTGATAGAAAGTTTGTTTACCTGTCCTTTTCTACTGAGACCATATATTCTTTGTCCTAGATTTCAAATCTTCCTCTGATGAAGAGGTGTGTCACCACAAACCTTCAAAAATAAGTAGTGAGGGATACTCTCTAGTCCCCTCCAAAATTCAAGTTCCCCAACCATCCAGGACCCCTAACCTATCCCCTGTCTCTTTTATTAACCTGTGAGTGTGTGTCCCTTTAAGAGGGCTCAATCCCTGTTTTGTCTCCTTGTGTCTCTTGGTCTATTTTACCCTATATTATTTTGTTACCTACAACAATCCTCTAATGACTGAATGACTAACTCATTTTTCAAAACCATTCCATGTCACAACAAATTCAAATTCAATTCAAATATGCTTAAAATCATTATTAGAAAAAATATAAATATATATATGGACGGAGCTGAGGACGTGATACGCGCCACGTGAACGCGCAGCTACCGGGAGCATACAAAGCCTAGAAACCTCGGTGGTACATACACCTGATATGACATCAACCTCCATTGAATCTAATACAACTTCAGTGGCAGGCATGGACACAATTTGGCAACAGTATGCACAGACAGTACCCTCAAAACAGGACTTACGTGATCACCTAGTTCAAAGCCACTTCCAACCCAAAACCAATTCTAGGACCAAACGTGGCCTCTATAAATGTGGCAATTGTGATCAATGTCAATGGATCCGTGAGGGTACTGGAACCTACCTTCCCGACGGCTCCATGATGAAATTAAATGTGTCAGTTACCTGTAGAACGCCCGCAGTCGTATACCTCTTGACTCGCATTCGCGATCATATTGGCTATATTAAAAACGGTGACCTATTGAAACCTATGGCGCGCCATGTGGCGTATTGCCACAATTACGACCCATCTGGGATTTCTTTCCAGATATTAACACATATTGTCCCCACTATTCGTGGGGGCAACATAGACACCATCTTGCTCCAGAAACAGCAAAGATGGATCTACACGCTGAAAGCCAATACCCCTCCAGGCTTGAATGACGCCATTTCATTTAAGCCTTTTCTTACTGACTAGAGAAATTGATTAACTATGGATCCAGTTTGGAAGTGTTCGGTCCCCCACAACCTTGATCCATAGTCGATGTGTACTGACAAGTTATACTTTAACGTGCATATATATGATCTGACTATTGTTACTATATTCCCATGATGGTAGCTGTCGATCTATGTGAAATTGGGCTCATATCTTTATTGACCTATTTTGATTACCATAGAGCTATGGGTGACAACAGCCTATATGCACACTGGCGAGCTCATATAGTGTGAGACCCCCACTCTTGTTTGGCCATCTTGGCAGGTACCTTCCCCTTATCCATCTGGGGGAGCCCCCTATTTAGAAACAGCTATCCAGTTGTCTCCCATACAGCCGATCTGTGGTCACACTGATCGGCTCTGTGTTGATGCACCCTCACAGACTGGGGGTGGTGTGTGTGCCTCACTGGCACGCTGTTTGCGTTCCAGCGGGGCGCTTGTTGATGACACACTTCCGGTGGGGACCGGAAGTGCGTGGCGGCTATGTGGCTCGCGATGCGCTCCGTATCCAACCCCAACCGGGAGTCTGTTCACTGGCAGGATCACCAGGTACCTGCCATGCTCGGATTGTCTTCCTCAAGGTGGGATTGGCTGGGTAATGAGGCGACACCACACTGGGCGGGATATCTCTGGCTTGGGAACATCTAATACGCCATCACGCTGACCTATTACATCTACAGCCGTCCGCCCCCAAACCCTCCCCTGTAGCCTCCCTCCTGACAGGTGTTAACAATCCCGTGGGGTATAAGTGGCGTTCTGAGACAGGGGAAGGGTGTGACTGCTCATGGACAGGACCTGGCCCCTGCCCGCCATGTTTGATACCAGCCAGTAACCGGTAAGCCTCTGGGGTTGTTGTACTATCTACAGCCTTTACTAGGCTCTCCTTGGGCAATTTTCTATCTGCCCCCTAACTGATTGTGTTTTATGTAGGCTCTTATCTGTAACCTCCAGACCCCCCTGTAATGCCACCACAGGATATTTACATCTTATGAGTCTGTGAGGTAGGTTACTGTCTGGTGTCACGTGGGGTTAGGGGTAGGGGTGGGCCGCTGTTCTGTGACTACTAACCCCTTCCCTTGTTCCCCAGCTATCCACCTACTGCTCCACGTGGCCCCTGAGGTGAGTGCCCCTTACCAACAGGGGGCCCTATAACTGGTGCTTCTAGTGAATGATCCGTCTTGACTGGTACCTTGCCTCCTCCCCTCTGAGCTCGACCTGCATTTCCTGGCACCTTTTCCATTATACTATGATGCATTGAGACGAAAGGTGTCCATCTGCCTCCATGTAGGTAATGGTGTAACATTATGTGCAATGATATGTCTATGTCTATGTTCCGCTATATACTGGTATATATGCTAATTCCCTGATTTTTTAATATAGAGATACCACTCCTTATGCCTCCCTGAGGAAGCCTAACTGGCAAAACGTGTCGGAGAAGTGGGGAGCTATCACTGCTCAATGATATTGTGAAATCTGTACTAGTCTATGCTGTATGGATCCCTCGGTTTGATGTGCCTTTTATATATTTAATACCGGTGGACCAGATTTGAAGCGTGGTCATCCTCATATGGAGATCACTGCCACATATTGGAACCATCCACACGGTTATTTTTAGTGAACCACTTCATATGTGATTTTGCTAAATATATTAATGTATTTTACTCTTTGGTCCATTGTTAATAAAGACCTTTTTATATTTTAATTTACTGACTGCTGACTCTTTGTGCCTGCAATGCCAGATCATTAGTATTTCCCTGGGTACATAACATACCTAGGTTTAGGGACTATATATTTTTTCATACACTCCTACTGGCTAGGGCACACCTCTATATTAGTGGACCACCCCCCACCTGTAATAACTATTTACCATTTCTTTATTATAAAGAGTTCGAGGGACTATTGGCCCCTTACCTGGCGAAACTATATAATAGATTTATGGGGGGTGATGCAATCCCTAAATCTATGAATCTCTCTTATATATCTGTATTCCAGAAACCTGGAAAAGACCCTTCAGATAGCCTTATTGAACTCGAATATATATATACTCAAAAATTTTAGCTAACAGACTCACAAAATACTTGCCTAAATAAGTAGATGCTGATCAGACGGGATTTGTACCATGGAGGCAGGCAGCCGACAATACCCGTAGAATAATAGAATTGATAGATATAGCCAATAAGAAAAAAGTTAAAACAATAGTATTGAGTTTGGATGCTGAAAAAGCCTTCGACAGGCTGAGCTGGCCATTCCTATTAAAAAAAATTGGAAATAATAGGGTAAGCGGGATCATACGCAACAGCAGTAAAAGGATTATATATAGACCCATTAGCATCAATAAAATTACCTACAGGCAATACGAAGGTCTTTCCCATATTAAATGGTACATGCCAGGGATGCCCCCTGTCTCCGATCCTCTTCGCTTTGGCCATTGATCCACTAGCGGCACATATAAGAAACTGTGTAGATATTAGGAGATTGGAGATAGGGAGCAAATCATACAAGATTTCACTATTTGCAGACGATATTCTGTTAACAATAACTCATGCTATCACCTCTGTCATAATTTAACGAAACTATTAGAGGAATACAGCCACCTATCTGGATATAAAAATAATACTACAAAAACTGAAGCCATGGCTTTAAATATGGAGGAGGAGGAAATAGATAATCTAAGAACAACATACAAATGGAATTGTAAACAAGAGGGACTAAAATATCTGGGTACATGTATCACTTTGAGATAAGAGGGGCTGTATGAATACAACTATATCCCCCTCTTCCTTGAGATAGATAACATGCTCAAAATCTGGAAACCACACG
>CM070036.1:82660965-82682296 GCA_036250615.1 Ptychadena robeensis | reverse complement strand
GTCCCAAGATAGGTGAAATTTGGAAACAGGTGAGGGAAGTGCTGAAGAATGTGATGGGAAGGGATTTTGATATGGAAATGGACACCTACATATTGGGAATGTCAATGCCGCAGATGACAGATGACAAAGGACAGGAAAAAGAGCAAAAGACTAAGGAGAGGAGAGGAAGGGGGAAAGAAAAAAAGGTAAACAGAAAAGAAAAAACAGAGAACATTGTAATGTTATGTATTTATATGTGGATATATGTGGAAAATGTCAAAGATGTATAAGAGGAGAAATGTGAAAGAAACGATGTATGAGGGAATTGTATCGCTATAAATTTATAATAAAAGAGAATTTGTCAAAAAAAAAGAAAAAAATATATATGTATGTATATCTGTGTTAAAACCATATGTCCATGTCTCAGTGTTTATTCCTCCTGGGTGTTGATTGCCACTGGTATAAAAACCCTTTAAAGTGCAGTGTACTGTTATAATTTTGCTCTACATTCCAGATACCTATACCTTAATCCCTGAAGAAGCCTCACGGCGAAACATGTAGGATTCGATTGTGGGGTGCTCATATATGTATCTGTGGTATACTTCATGTATTTACCAAGGACAATTGATATATGCATATTATGTATCATGACTCTAAATTATGTTTAAAATTGTATAAATAAAATATGCTTTTTATCTAACTATTTGCTTAGACAATTGTGCCTTAAAAACCCCCAATTTCCGAGCTATGTGAGTGATATATCCCCAATATCCCCCATAGTTTTAATTCTTTAGATATTTTGATAAAAGTCGATAGCAATGTATGTATGCAATTTCATTTTTAAAAATGGTATTAAATATCCCCTAAATATCAAGGTATTAACTGACTAGTCGACTTTGGAGGCAGTCAACCATGTATAGAGAGAAGACCTAAAAAGACACTTAAAGCACGCTGACAAAATGCTTTAGGCTAAATTTTTCCTATATTGTTTTTTTATTTATTTATATATATGTTCCTGCACATTCATAAAATTCCTTCCCTGATCACTAGCAAAAGACCTTCTCCCTCTGTGTGCATGCTGACCTGCATGACTCTGATTGGCAGCCAGCATAAGACCTTCTCTCTCTGTCAGTATTGGTGGGAAGGGAAGAGAGAGGGGACATCTCAACTAGTTGTCTCGACCACATCTTTAGTGACTAGACTAGATGACTCTGCTTATAAAAGTTTTTTGAATGATTAGGGATCAAGAAGTGATGGATTAAGAAGTTTTACGTTTTCAGTTGGAACTGTTGGAACGACCTTTTATCACATGTTTTCAATATTGCTTATTCTCATTCTTTCATACTTTGAGTATACCACAATACTTAAGGGACATCCAAGGGACATCCAAGTATAATCAAGAATGGCAGTATATGAGCTATAGTATTCATTTGCAGCCATTTTTATGATCTACCACTAATGAATCCATTTTTAGGTAATAAGGGTTATTGATTTCTGAGTCTCTTTCTGGGTTGTATATGGCCCTAACCCAATTAAAAGGGAAATAAAAGTATCCAGCAGAATGCCGTATCCTATATAACCCATGTATGAGAACCACATATAATTAAGTAATTTCTGGAAACGCAAGAATAAATGTACTGTGTTTTAAAACGGCACATGATTTATTTGGCAGGATTAATTAATCAATATTATATTACTGTTTGTGTACTTGTAACAATATAATACTGTATCACATTATTTTAATAAAGCAGCAAGATATAAATCATTAGCATAGCTTATTTGAGCATTCTTTACTAGCAGTTTGCAGTGTTACCTTTTCATCTAATAGAGTGTTTAAAAATAAACAAGAAACAAATAGGAACTCAATCATGCTTAAGCATAATGAGCATGTTTTCTGCATAATTTCATCATACTGATTACAGCTGTTTATCATTTTTATTTTAATTAGACATAAATACCCTACAAAGGGAACCTTAGAAAAACTAACAGGGCTTTGAAGGCACCTCTTACATATCACAGAGAACTACAGTCTTGGCCAAAGTTTTGAGAATGACACAAATAATAAAAATAATAGTCACAAAGTTTGCTGCTAAACTGCTGTTAGATTTTTGTTGCAGTTGTTTCTGTGATGTACTGAAATATAATGATAAGCACTTCATATGTTTCAAAGACTTTTATTCTATTTAAGCAAGGAGCCATTTGCAGTGTTGGCCCTTCTTTTTCAGGACCTCTGCAATTCGACTGGGCATGCTCTCAATCAACTTTTGGACCAAATCCTGACTGATAGCAACCCATTCTTTCATAATCACTTTTTTGTCAACTAAGTTTGTCATAATAAGTTGATTTTTGTTTGTCCACTTGCCTGACCATGGACCCAAATTTCAACGTTTTGGTCCCGAGCCATTTAGTTATCACTTTTACCTTATCTCGTGCTGGAAAATGCATTGTTCTTCACCAAACTGTTGTTGGATTGTAGGAAGAAGTTTCTGTTGGAGGGTGTTTTGGTACCATTCTTTATTCATGGCTGTGTTTTTGGGCAAAATTGTAAGTAAGCCCACTCCCTTGAATGAGAAGCAACCCCACACATGAATGGTCTCCGGATGGTTTACTGTTGGCATGACACAAGACTGATGGTAGCGCTCACCTTTTCTTCTAGCGCCCCAAACAATCCGAAAGGGGCTTCATCTGAGAATATGACTTTGCCCCAGTCCTCAGCAGTTCATTCATTCCATACTTTCTGCAGAAGATCAATCTGTCCCTGAGGTTTTTTGGGAGAGAAGTGGCTTATTTGCTGCACTTATTGACACCAGGCCATCTTCCAAAAGTCTTCGACTCACTGCGTTCACCCCTGCCTGCTGCCATTCCTGAGCAACCTCTGAACTGGTGGCACTCTGATCCCGCCACTGAATCCTCTAGAAGATGATCCTGGCGCTTGCTGGACTTTCTTGAATGCCCTAAAGCCTTCTCAACATGAATTGTTGAAATCGTGATGATCCTATAAATTGTTGATCTAGGTGCAATCTTAGTAGCCACAATATCCTTGCCTGTGAATCCATTTTTATGCAACGCAATGATGGCTGCCTGCGTTTCTTTGCAGGTCACCATGGTTAACAATGGAAGAACAATGATTTCAATCTTCACCCTCCTTTTAACATGTCAAGTCTGCCATTCTAACCCAATTAGCCTGACATAATGATCTCCATCCTTGTGCTTGTCAACATACTCATCTGAGTTAACAAGACGATTACTGAAATTATCTCAGCGGGTTCTTTAATGACAGCAATGAAATGCAGTGGAAAGGTTTTTTTGGGGATTTTGTTCATTTTCATGGCAAAGAAGGATTATGCAATTCATCTAAACACTCTTCATAACATTCTGAAGTATATGCAAATTGCTATCATAAAAACTTAAGCAGCAACTTTTCGAATTTCAAATATTTGTGTCATTCTCAAAACTTTTGGCCAGGACTGTATATCTCATTCAAAAGTCTTTATTGCACATTCAAGACCATACATTAATAAATATGATAAAAATCGATCAAACATACACAGCTGATAGAAGTGTCTACATATGATCCATGGTGATGACTTATTCATAACACTGTGTTAAATCAGTCATCCCACGCGTTTGCCCCGCAAGGGATTCCTCAGGGAGAAATAATGATTCACAGACATGCGTCAATTCTTACACCAACTTATCAAGGATAACATCAAACTGTGAAAAGGATTGTTCCAGTCATATGGGCTGAAGCAAATAGCCAGTAAGCAGCAAATGGGTCCTGGTAACGTCCTAAAAACATAGGGGCAGTATGGGATATAGATCCGACTGTTCCTATGGATGGACCGCGAGGGACATAATTCCTCTGCGAGGGATATATGCTGACCGGGGTAATATTCCCAATCAGGATGTTGCTAGATGCAGATGGATATACACCCTGGAATGACAGGCTAAATCCCAAGATTAAATGAAAACATATTGTCTTAGTGGCAGTGCTCTTAGGAACCTTAAGTGCCGCAGAAATGTTTTTGTAACCTTGCCCAGATTGGTGCCTTGCCACAATTCTGTCCCTCAGCTCTTCAGACAGTTTCTTTGACCTCATGATTGTCAGGATTCAAACCCAGAGATGGGCCAACACCTGGTTGTAGCTCTACCTGCTGAGCAACCTCACAATCTGACTTTATGCCTTGCTGGATCCCTTGGAAATTGATACCAAGTCACCTAGTTCTCCTGAACCCTGAACACTTGGCCACTTCCCTGGACTTCCTATAAAAGCCAGGTCCCAACTTGCATTCAATGCCAGATTATTGTGCCTTGCCAATAACTTTCTCTGTCTCCTCATAGTGCTCCCATTTCTGATAACCTGTGTACTGAACCTTGGCTACTGAATATCGACTACTCTTCTCGCATTGCTCCCTTCCTAACGTGACACCATTGGCTACTGATCCTGGCTTGGATTTGACTACTCTTTTGCTTGTTTCCTGACTGCTACCTGTGTTTGTGCTCTCTTCTTGGACTGTGATCACCTGTGTTCTGATTGCTGTTTCAGCTACTGGACTCTGAGCCTGAATTGGGATCGTCACAATGATTCTCATTTTCTCTGACTTGCATTGTGAGCTCTAAGGTCTTATATAGACAGGTGTGTGGTTTTCCTTATCAAGTCTAAAAAGTATAATCAAACACAGCTGTTTTTCTGTCTGGTGATGTGTGTACATTAATGACTTTAGCAAAGATTTTAGCAAATGGCTGCAATATAATAAAGAGTAAACATTTTAAGGGGGTCTTAAAACTTTCGGTACACACTATATATTTACAAATACAGTGATATACAATACAATAATATGCAGAAAATGTCCTTTCAATCCTGTGCGTTTCTCCCTTAAGCCCCCCATACACGTTCTGATTATTCTCCCGACCGATTTTTCGGCCGATCCTGTCACCCGATTTTCACCTAAAATGTTATGGTCGGTCGGTCGGCACAAAAAATCGGAATTCGAATTCTCACCAATCCATCAGCCCGACCCTATTTATTAACAGCAGATCGACCAAAAATTTACGGACAGGTCCGAAGTGGTCCCGACCGATTTTTCGGCCGATATCGGTCGGGTACATAATTCCGAATCCGATTAATCTCCCGATCGATTAATCTCCCGACCACATTGGTCGGTCGGGCAAAATTCGTATGAAAAATCGGAACGTGTATGGGGGGCTTTAGACAGGGCTTCATCGGGGTCCACAGACAATAATTGATAATATTTCTATAAATAAAGAACAATGTTAGAATTTAAAAAAAAAAACACTGATATATATATGCAGGGCCAGGCTGTCCTAAATACATACAGCCATTCTCTCATTAGAAATTGCAGGTACCCTGGGGCGTTCCGCAGTAAAGAAACTCTGCAAGATGAAATCATCATCTGTCAGATCTAGTAGGTCATAACAGCTATATTTAGGCCCCCTTTATACCCCTACTCCACACCGTGCATGTTTGCCTTTGATTCTATATGGCTGACAAGCAAGTGTGAGGTCGGTTTGACATCCCAGGTATCTTCCTGAAGCTTCCATACATTGCCCCAGACTAAAAACCCTCCCTGATTGGGAGCCTGCACACCCATGACATATGGGATAACAGCTGACCTCTGGTAAACAACCGGAAGTTCAGTGGAGATCTCACCAATGACATTGAGAAGATTCCTGTTTGTCACATCCAGGTGCCACCCGGATATGTATAATAAGTGTAGTCCTATATGTATGTAAATAAGGGTCTCCATACACCTCTACACCTCTACATTTCTCTGTCAGATTTCCTTTAGATCTCCATTTCTTTTACCAATACCATGTAATATGAGGGACTTTCTAGACCACCAAGTCTACCTGTGTTCAACCGCAGAGGACCGTATACTACAAAGTTGTTGGTAGATCTAAAATGATATCTGACCAAGAGATCTAAAGGTGTAAGGCCAGCTTAAGATCAAAACATTTTGTTGTGGACTTGAATTGGCCAAATAAGCCCCATTAACTATGGAGTGGTTACCCTCCAATAGAGTTTTTTTCTCCTGTCTCTTTAATCTATATTTAAACTTTCTTATTCGGAGCTTCTGCCTACTATGAATTGGCACACTTTACTTGATTAAACTTAAAGCATGGTTTCAGATTTTGGGAGGCAAGTTCCATGGCCCTATACTTTACAGTTACAAGGGTTTTGTTAAGAAAAAAAAGATATATATCTAGTTTAAGCATTGGTCACCTCTCCCCCCTACCTTCCTAAACCCTCTCACTACCCACCCCCCTCCGCTGTCACTCTTCCTCCTCTATCTATCCCCCTCCTACCCCAGCCTTTTCTCCCTTGTCTATTTGCCTGGTTATTTCTGCTTACTTTTCCTTCTCCACCTTTATGTTCCCCTCTTTATCATCTGACTACTCTAGTTATATTCTCCTTACCTGAATACACCAGATTGGTGTAGCCAGATGGACCAACGATATTTCAGTGTTTCGTTCATGATGGAACTGGTATCATCAACAGCTTATCCAAGGATGGTTTCCATCCACCCCTGGAAACTAGGTCTCATATCAGGCTAAGTATGCTAATGTACATGCATTTATATATCTATGTTAACATTACCTTTAAGTGGAATCCGCAATTTGCCGCTAGACAGATTCTTATGTGACTAATTTGACACCATCCCTATAATTCTCCCTCCCCCTTTGTTTTCTGTACCCTAAACCAACTATATTATATTTATAAATATATATATATATATATATATATATATAAATATATATAATATGATAAAAAAAAATATTGTGCTAACGGAAGTTAGTGATAACAAGGCTCATTGTTGTACTGCTGTACTGTACTAAAGGTGGGTGCAAACTTTGGACATTTAAATCTTGGTTTTGTAAGACAGGAAGAGCAAATTGTGTTGTGGTTTAAAGTTAAGCTAGGAACACATGGCTTATTTACACATGGCGATTTAGGCATACAATCGATGTAAGATTAGATGAAGAACCTCGATTTTGGTATTTTATCGATTGTACCGTGTGCGCTATAGTGTCATACAATCGTAGTACAATATCGATGTAGAGAACATTGATTATTGACTAAAGTCGTCGATGCCATTAATGCCTTACAAACAGTAAACTATCACTTCCTCGAATACAATTGTACGATGAAAATGAAAAAGTAGTTTGATCATAATACAATTCGACAATAGTCTTTCAACTAGTCCGATCACTTTTCAATCCATGTAATGTTCTTCATCAAACTATTGTCGATTGTACCATGTGTCCGGGCTAAGATTTTGGTACAATCAATGTAAATTTTCACTGATTTACATCGATTGTATGCTTAAATCAAACCGTGTGTTCCTAGCTTAACTCATTTACTAAAGATTTTATAATAACATAAGATAGATTTAGATCAATTAGACTGCACCTACATGAACATAGTTTTGACAAAGCTAAACTCCAGTATGTTAGATTTCTGATAGTTCATCATGCATATAGGTAGCCTTGCTGTTTGGTCATTCCCTTGGGTTCTAATAGAATTGGCCAAATCTGTTTTTACAATCTAATATCCGTTACCCTATTTACTGTACAGACCAGGCATGGGTCTGTTAGGGTTGTTTATTGGGTTGTTTATTGTGTTTTGTTGGGGTTGTAGAGGTCCCCCTACGCCCCCCCCCTCCACTCCCAGATTTGTGAGGAAGAAGACTAGACTAGCTACTTTGATGGCAAGTGGACTTCTACTTCCTAGTTCACTAGGGACATCTTGTGGCTGGAGTTGATATTGCAGATTAAATTTACATTAAAGCTCAAGCAAATTGAATATCTCTATAAACTTCACTTTATCATGTATACAATACTGTAAAAGTTAAATTTTAAGAAAATGTCAGGGTAGCACTACTGAGTCATGAGATCTGGGGGTTCAAATGTGTTGTATTGTGAGAGGTAATTTGTATTTTGTATTATAAGAAATAAGCTATATTATTGTGTTTTTATATTATATTTTCAGATTGATTCGTTTTCAGATGATATTTAGGTGGTGTCTGTCATTGTGGTGTTCATTTGCACAATAACCCAGTGTATTTGTTTTTTATTATTATTTTTTTATTATGTTATTTTTTTTTAAGTGGAAGGGTAAAGTATTTGGTGTTAAACTTCTAAAAAAAATGTGGGTAAAAAAATGACACTGTTAGCCTCTATGGACAGAGATAATTTTATAACATTTATTATTACCTTGTTTTATGTTGCTTAAATCAACTTTTTGTTCATTTTTTTTGTTAATGTTTTAATTTCAGAAACCTAGTGTGTTCTTGAAAGTGTAACCAAGTTAGGCACAAATCATCCAAGGGTTTAAACTCCTTACCATCATAGCATACATAAAAGGGGCCCCAGAAAGATCTCACATAGGGCCCCCAAATAACTAGAAACGACCCTGGTCCTAACCTACTGTGCTGGTATGGAATTACATTGTAGCTTCCATGACTAAACTGCAACAAATTATTATTACCAATAGAGACCCCTTTACCAAACACAACAAAAAATTCAAGCAAAGTGGGAGGAGTTCATAGGAATTCATCCAGGGCCCTGAATGTTTTACATGTTCTTTATTCATTTTTGTTGCCAATTTGCTCGGTAGTTGAACAGAAGATGTCTGCTGCTTTTTGTTTTCTATAGCAATTTTTGTGCTGTTATGTTTTTTGAATGGCGAGGGGACTTCAGGACTAAGTAGTACCCACATTATGATGTGGTGAGCACTTAAGGTAGAAGGCAGTGGCTGTAAATCAGGGCCATGTGATGCCTTGAGATGGCATCCCAATAGAGTTAACCTTCCTGTCATTACAGGGAGGAGGAATCTTCAGTACCAAAGTCAATACATAAGAAGTTTTATTTCTCTCCCCATCAATGGCTAAATGTGGTGACATCACCAGGAGTTAGAACCTGGAGATGGGAATCTGGCACTGGACAAAAAAAACTGAGAAAGTAACTGAGAAATCTAGATACAGTGCTGGAGAGAGGGTAGGTAGACATTGGGGAAAATATATTCACACAAAGGTGAACTAAAAATAACAAAAATAATTGTTATTTTGAATATTTCAGTTGGTTATGCTGATTAATTTGTATTTGTTAATCAAGCCCTATCCATTCCGTGTATTTGCTGTGGGTTTAAGGTTCTTTGATTTCAATTTCAAAGCTGTAATCCAATATCCTTTTAGCAAGCGACTGTACATTACCACTGAGGTTTATTAATGCGCACATTACCTAAAAATTGTACTTGTACAAAACGCTCTGTTGGAGGTCACTGACATACACATTTTACCAAAGTATCGAGCACACAGAAATCTTTGAAACATACAAACAAACGCTTAATTGACATTTGATAGACATTGCTACAGAGCACAATGCTAACCTCATCCCAATTAGTGAGAAAGACAGAAATTGTAACAAGCTAACAGAAAGTGCACATGCTAATGGGGTAATGGCATTATGTGCTGCTACTACTGCACTGATTGCAAAATTGATCTATTACTGCAATACCTGGCCTTACAACGCAGAGGACATTCTATCTGAAGAGTCTGTTACCCTCCCCCTCCATTGAGAAGATTAGTTTATCCTGCAGTATCTGCGTACTGTGCTGGGCTAACCATGATCAACAGGAAAATTGAAATGCCATTGCAGGTGTACAGTATAAGGGTTATTGCAGTTGTGTTTATTGCCTCTGGGTGCAAATAATGTTCATTTTCACATAAATGTGATTGTATCTGCAACCATAGGCTGCACTAAGCTTAAGGTCTGAAAATCTTCAGCTGTTTTAGGCTAAGTATCAATAAGTATTATTAAAAGTGTATGAAGAATAGGATTAGTTCTATATTTGAGAATGTGAGATGATGCAGATGATATATATGATTTTAGACTTTGAAGGATTAAAATGTTTGAGTGCATGAAATTACAGTAAAATTTTTACTCCCCCTTCCGACATAGTGTGCCGACATCCATAAATCTCTCTACAAAAAACAAAAACAGAGAGCTAGAGAGCTATATATCACATCTCATCCATCTTCTCCAGAATGGAGGCTCAAACTCCTGGAATTTTAAGGCACACATTAGAAATTGATGGTTAATAATATTGTTTATATAAGATTTTTTATTTAAAACAAGGTACATACATAGTTTCAAAACTGATGTCATCACTACATGATTATAGATGTCACATGATACAAAATACACTTGACAATTCACATAAAAATTTGCTGTTGCATACAGATAATCTTCTACATAAGCAATTGCTTGATGCTATTGCTGGGCATTATCTCAACGAGTTTCGACATATCGGCTTCCTCAGGGGATCCAGTCCTTGATATAGTCTCTGAATCTATTAGAAATATGTAAAATCACTATTTATCATATGTTAAGATATTCATATATATGTATACATGTACACATATATACTTACACACTCATGAAACTACAAGCGGTCATGTAGGTAACTGAGTTTTCGCTCAGATGTGGTGGTCTGCATTGAGTTCTCCACATCTGAGCGAAAACTCGGTTTTATAATTTTCTCAAATTTCATTATTTCTGTTTTTGTATTAAGACTTATTTTAGAAATAATGTGCCATCTTAACTCACTTGGAAGAACTGCAGAATGTGTATGACTAGGGCTAGGGCTTGACTAGCATTGCCCATTGACTATGGGGATATGGGGGGCTGTCTCTACAGCCCGTCACAGCCCCCAATCTGATAGTCGGAGCCTCCATCAAGTTAATGTCGACGCTATGCTCCACGCCGACATCAATGCAATGGAGGCCTGACGGATGGCGTGCCCTGGAATGTTAGTTATACGTCATCCCAGAGGAAAAGAGGGGCTTGCGCTCACTGGATGCACTGACATCGTCATTGTGGAGCCCTAGCCTAAAGGTTTTCTTTTTTTGCTTTAAACTGCTTAAAAATAAAAATAGTTACTTAACTTTGCTCTAACATTCCAACAGAAACAACTGTCCATTGATTTTAATCAACAACAAAAAATGACCTTTGCCTAAAAGCACTTGACATATGTAAACAAAAGTATGTGAGAAAATTTCCTTGTGTAGAGAGCTCAACTATAGATTTTGTTTGCAGATGTGTTCTTGAGTTCAGGTACCTTAAACACTGATATGATTCCTTTGTCTTTAGCTATACATAATTCTGGTATAAACTATTGATGTTATGTGTATTTTGTTTGTGCCATAGATAGAGATGTCCAACAGTATGTATTTCATTTACCTTTAAGATGTCTTTTTTAAATTCCAGTTTCAAAATCTGCATGTAGCTTTCATGCAGTCCCTGTATATCTGGCACATTAAAGAGCATTTGTTCATTGATCATAGCAGATAAAGTTCATTTTACAGTGGGCACAATAAGTGTCCTGCATACTTTCAGTTTACTTACCTGCTTCCCTTACCTTTGCATGGAGTCCTGACTAATACCTGGGAATTGTTTTCTACTATATCATATAAATGACCATTGCAGTCTGGACCATTTAAGCTAGGCATAGACAATTCGATTTTAGCATTTGATCGACTTAAAGCGATCAAAGTTTACATCAATCAAAGTTAAATTGTATACTACACACATGGTTCAATCAATGTAAAAAAAATTGGATAACAATCAAAACATCGGTCAAAAAGTAATTGGACATGTACATTTTTCGTTGATTGTACAAGATCGAACTAGCATTTTTGTTTGTTGGTTGGGTCGATTGTATTCCATTAACACATTAACATATGACTCTTTCCTGCGTGTGGTACTACTTTGGATTTGATTACAATCAATGTTCCATAAAAAGATCAATATCTAAAATCGAAGTTCGAATATGCTAAAATCAAACCATGGATTCCTAGCTTTATTCATGTGAGATTTGCTAATCTCCCCAGTACTACATAAGTATATGTACAGTAGGTGTTTGCAATTACTGAAACAGTATGTTAACAGCTGTACTTCAAGAATCTTAAATTTAACTAAATAATTTAAAAAACCTTTAATATAATAATTGTAAGATTTGGAGTGATATATGTGAAAAGTGCATGTTTCTTTTTGGCTCAAACAAATGTAAAGCAGTAATGACCTGACTTTGACAGGTGAGAACAGCTTGACAGGAATTAAAAAAAATCTGATAGTAGTTTCCAAATTTGTGCAGGCTTGTCTTGTACCAGTAGAAAATTAAATAATAAATCCAACTCTAACTTAATTATGATGTTAAATGATGAATTGTTTAAAGTGACTTGTATTTTTTTTATTATATTAACATTTGTTTTTCAAAGTTTGATTGAACGTTTTTCCTAATAGTATTACAGAAAGAAAGGAAATCATAGCAATGGTGGAGCAAAACATGAAATGACCTGAACACAACAATCATTTCATGTTACATGTACAAAGTAGCTTCATTGTAACATTTTACCAGTCAGGTTCTTTTTCCAGTGAAATAATGTATTTGTCTTTTCTTACAGATGCCATCATCTTTGTCATTCCTTCATGGCCTAGTTTTTATTGTCATTTGCTTAAAATGTCTTTCTGAATGAACTTGAAAGATAATATACGAATAAATGAATCCCATTCATATCTCACATTTTACAACAGATATTAGAACTAGAGATAATAGCTCTGAGCAGATCTCTATCTCTATAAGGCATTGTGAGAAACAAAAATTAATCAGGCTCATCACATTTATTTCATCCGCTGATAATGTAACACTTGGATTGCAATGAAGCCTTGAAACTTGAACATTGGCTAATATGTAAATAGGAATTAGGGAACAGGGAACCATAACTCAGGGATAAAAAGATTATTCAAAATTTACTTTGCAAAGGCCATTACCTGTCGGCCGTGGTGCAGCACGCAATCTAGAACATGGGTCACCGCGTTTTGGATCGTGGGCTGTGGGTTACGGCAGCCGATCACCCTTGATCGCAGCCATCCACATGCTAACAATCTCCTGTGGTCTCTGTGCAGTGTCCAGAGTATGGCGGCGCTACCAGGAGACAGGCCAGCACATCAGGAGATGGGGAGGAGGCTGTAGAAAGGCAACAACCCACCCACTGCTGCCTCCACCTTTGTGAGAAGGAAAGAACACTTCTAGAGGGTGGAATGAGGACCAGACATCCACAGGTGGTGCCCTGTGTTCTTCACTGATGAAAGCAGGTTCACACTGAGCACAGGAAAGGCATGAAAGAGTCTGGAGACGCCTTGGAGAACTTTCTGCTGCCTGCAAAATCCTCCAGCATGGGTCAGTAATGGTGTGGGGTGGCATTTATTTGGAGGGAGGAACAGCTTCCATGTCTAACTAGAGGTAGCCTGACTGCCATTAGGTACCGAGATAAGCTCCTCCGACCTCTTGTGAGACCATATGCTGGTGCGGTTGGGTCTGGGTTCCTACTAATGCAAGACAATACTAGACCTGTGGCTGGAGTGTGTCAGCAGCTTCTGCAAGAATAAGCCATTGATGCTATGGACTGGCCTGTCCATTCCCAAAACCTGCATCCAATTGAACACATCCCGGACATCATGTCTTGCTCCATCCACCAACGCATGTTGCACCACAGACTGTCTAGGAATTGGGGGATGCTTTAGTCCAGGTGTGGAAGGAGATCCCTCAGGAGACCATCGGCCACCTCATGAGGAGCATGCCCAGGAATTGTATAGAGATCATACAGGCACGTGGAAGCCACACACACTACTGAGTTTCATTTTAAGGACATTACATCCAAGTTGGATCAGCCTGTAGTGTTATTTCCACTTTAATTTTGAGTGTAACTCCAAACCCAGACCTCCATGGGTTGATACAGTTGATGCACTTCTAATGTTTCCTTAAAAAGACAAAACAAAAGAAGCTGCCATCACAAAGACATAAAGAAGCTGAATGGGACTTCAGTCGGTTTATATAAAGGATATATGAAAAGTGGAAACAATTGAGACAATAAGAAGATGATACAGATGGTAAAATTTTAATTTTGGTTTTATTATTGGTATTAAATTTTTTCACACATAGGAAATGTGGTCTGTGTAGTGAAATACTTGACTGCCTGTCTAGGACCTCGGTAAGTCTTAAGCTCACCATATACCTTTCAATCTTTATACAATTTTCATTAGATCTACCACAACAACTATGTGTATAGTCCCACATATTACATATACTGCAGTGTATGGTGAGCCTAAAGGTGCCCATACATGGGCAGATTCTCCCTCGATAGATGAAAGACCCCTAAGAGGATCGGCGGGCATCCAAAGTAATTGGATTGGCCAGGAATTTACCAACATGTCTGATCACGGTGCGATCCATCATGCGGGAGGATCCTGGTCGATGTGACCAGGTGGGTGCACCCGATTTTCGGCCGAACGACCATAGGGCAATCGCCTGGAATACGCACGGCGGTCGATGTGGCAAAAAATTGGCCGGGAATCTGCCCGTGTATGCATACGTTTAGTTTACATGGTCCACCCATTTTCCACTCCCAACTGACATGGGGTTGACACAACATGAGGCAAGGCTGGCCACTGACATGGACTGCAGGCAATCAGAGATGATTGACAACCACTCACCCATCTTCGGCATAAAAAATTTACATCCACTATACTGGGCAATACGGTCTACCCCCCCCCCATGTGAGTTATTGTCTGAGTTAAGCTTAAAAATCTAGTAAAACCAGTAAAATTTTACTTCTGGATTTAAATAAAGCTTTATAATAAAACCATATACTGAACGTTATGACAATTCCTATAATCAACATGGAGTGTAGTCTATACTCTTCTGGTTGTATACATTATTAGCTGTAATTACTCAACCTACTAACTCGACTTCCTTTCTCTGGGGAATGTCACTGTCAGACAATTGATACAAATTATGTGGCAGTATATGGAGAAAGATTATTTTAAAGATCTTAAGTTGTAGCATACTGTACCTCATTATACTCTACTGTACGACTAAATATCATTCCCAGCAATAAAATGTGCATAAAGTACATTCATTGTTAAATAAACTATTTTTTATGTAATTTGTGTCATGATATTATTACCAATATGTGTATTCTAATTAACTAGTTCCTTACTGAGGTTAAAGTGGACCTATTAGTACAATTCAGACAAAACAAGGCAGATGATAGCATTACAGATGATATCATAATTATATAATTCAATCGTTATGAGATACACCTCCAATGGCAAACACAAGTATCTTAGCATGCTAATTCTCATGAAAATGTTAGGGTGCCCATACAAGGGTCGATATCTGATTGCTCAAGCGCACTGTGATGACATCACAACATCACTTAATGGAGAATCGGTGTGCACCACTTTGCGCAATCAATTTCAGCTTGATTCTGTGTTCGATCAAGAAAGGGTGGCTACGTTTGATTGTACAGGAATCAATTGAAAAATCGGCCCATGTATGGCCACTTTTGGCTTTAATGTTTTCTGGCCTACAAGTAATAATTGTGACTAGCCCTTTGCTACCCATTGATCAATGTTTCCACAGATAACTTCCTTTTTAAGTTAAAAACATAAACTGCATTGGTTTATATAATGCAGTTTATATTTCCAGACTCTAAATTTGTGTTATGCCAAAATGTGAAGGCACCTAAAAATGTCAGTAGGAAACACAATAACTGTTAAAGCTGGGCATAGATGGGCAGATCCCTGCTTGATTCTTCAGCTGATCGGCCACCGTGCACATTCCCACCAAGTGGCCGGTCGGCCTAAAATTGGGTGCGCCCATCTGGTCAAATTGACCAGTAGTCTGCCGCATGTTGGATCACACAGTGATTCCCAGCCAATCCCATTATTTTTAAGGCACGGTTTAAGTAAATTATAATTTTCAATAAATGTTTTAATTCTAGGATGCAGTGGCATGTGTAATATTATGGAGGCATTATACAGGTATATGCATGTAGCCCCTGTGCATTTATGTTTTTTTGTTATTTGGCATTTGTACATTGTTGTATATATTTTCACTTCGTTGAACCTGAAGACTCTTGTGGGCTTGTGACCAAAGCCTATGCAGATTGGGGAAAATCAGTGCTTAACCAGGATTTAAATATGGGACCTGGAAGGGTCATTCTGTACCCTGATAAAGGATGCCCTGATAAAAAGAGGCCATATAAAACTCATTCTTAAAATTCATTGTCATGTCCTTTTGATATTAATTATGAAAAAAATGTTTAGCCTCCCAGGATTTGATGCTAGTTGTTTTTGTAAGTGATGGATGTTTGCACTCCTTCTAGCCGATGAGCAGTACGAGTGTTCGACCCACCCCATTCGCCGGCGAAAAAGGAGCTCACTATTCTTCCTCTGGCAGGATCAGGAGCAGTAAGATCCCACCAGAGGAAGAATCTTTTCACTGAAGAGTAGAGAACCCGCAGTGAAAATCCGTCTTGGAAAACCAGAAGTGACGTCAGTGACGTCAAATCCGGCAATCGCAACCATGAAATATGCATTCCAGGTATGGGATGTGAAATCACTGACGTCACTTATGGTTTTTCTGATTTAAATTTGGCGGGAATTTGAATCTGGCGGATGGCAAATGGTGGACTATTTAAAATGTCCAATCCACCTGTTTGCGGAGAGACCTTGGGGAAGTTCAGCCATCACTAGTTTTTGAAAACATTGCTCTTTGACCAAATTCTTCTTCTGCCCCAAGTTCTGTTTTGCTGCCTTTTTTGTTGTTTTTTGAAGTAAAACTCTCAGGCCATTTTGGTGGTCCTTTACCCAAATTGTGTGTTTTAAGTATAGTATAGTATGCCAACCACATATTGAATATGCTTCACTTTGATTTGCCTAAGCTCTCGCAGTTATGCACTAGCTGCTCACAAAATATGAAAGGCAAGTTAAAGTACTCTATAATTATAATGATTTGAGACAATAGAGTTCTAAATTATACATCTTTACCAAAAAAAAAAGTCAAACAGGCAAGCAGCAAAATATCTTGCACAGTTTCAAACTGCTAAACCAGAAACTGCGGTTGGTAACCCTGCTGCCAGTGTTGGACATAAATCAATATACTGAGATGATTTTATAAAAGAAATCTCTGACAGCATAGATAAATGAAGAAAAAGACATAGCTCTTGTTACAAGAAGCTATAACTTCAATATTCAGCCTGCTAACCATGTGCTAAATTGCTCCAAAACATCACTGACCTGATGAATTGACAAACTGGAGGAAGAATGCAGTCCTTTCTAGAAGCACAGACATAATGTAATTTGCTTGTTTTGTAGTAAAATATTAGAACATGCTAGAAACAACCTCAATAAACAGCTGTTACTATCTCATTCATTGCATATCATTGGGAAACTATTCAGAATTTCAAGCTCATGTGCCAATACTTTTAAGTAGTTGTTTTACATAGAATGTTCTCATGCACAACACAATGATATTGCCGTGTTTAAAACAAGTAGCTAATAAATAAAACGAATAATATCCATTTAGGATTTCTTGTTATCCCAACACTTTGGCAGCCAGAGACAAGCAAAACTTAAGGATTTTTGGTAGCATGTGGCTTTCCCAGACCCGAAAATTGTTATTTGGGAAAAGTGAGAATATAACTCATATGGTTAATTACTGTTTAATACTTTTATTTAAATAATTATATGTTCCATGTAGATTTGGAACAGGGCAGGGGTAGGATTGTGTGCTGGGGGGTCGGTCCAGTGCACAGGAAAAAGGAAGTTTAGCACTCCTGCACTCCTCCTGCCGGTTTGGAGTGAGGTCTCTGTCCGCGGGTCGTCCATGTTTGGGGGTAAGGTGTGGGATTCGCAGACGCCAGACGGCCCCCTCCTTTTGGGACCGCTAATTTTTGTCATCTTGCAGCTGCCTGGACCCCCACCTGTGCCAATGCTTCCCCGATCGGGGTGAGAGGCAGTGCGGGTGGTTGTTTATGGCTCGCGACCGGCGGATAGGTTTCCATGGGAGGAGGTGAACTTTGGTTCCTCCCTCCCTGGTGCCATCCTCTGGCATCCTGCACTCTGGCGTTCGCGCGTCGCCATGGGAGCCGTGCTGATCACGTCACTGTTGGTGGGCATGGTCCCGGGTTCCCATGGCGACGGCAGGGGACAAATATGGGGGAAGTGCTGGGACGCTCTGACACCATCGGATGGGACGTGTGATGTCATCTTCACGAGACGGGATGCGGCCGGTCAGGGGGATGTCATGTCATGGCCACTCCGTCCATATTGGGGTAGGTGCAGTTTGGGTCTCACAGGTTTTCTTTTTTGGGGGGGGTGTGTTTGGGCCGAGGGGGTGGGAATGGTGTGGGGGGGGGGGATGGGGCAGCGAGGCGTTTGTTTTGTTTTGGCTTTTGTTAGGTCTCCTTTTATTTTCACATACACTGACACTAGTATTCAGACTTAGATGTGGGTCTGACACACAACACGTAGGTAATTTGTAATAGGCACATACACTTAGCTTCACATCATGATCACATACACTGTCCACACAGTAATCTCACATATGGACACTCATATAATTTTGAGTGACCTCTTTCTTACACATGGGTTGGACGGGCACACTTTAACACATCACAACTAATACACAAGAACAGCACACAGACACATATTTGATTTGGTTAGCACACATCATTGGGTACACTCTCACTACCTAGGGTTAGGCCCCAATAGGGTGAAAGTGGCCCCGCCCACATCACAGGACTGTTGCTTTATTTCCCACCTTACCATTTCCATCCGTAGGTGAACGAGCGAAATCCCTCCTCCCCCTCCGTGGTCCCCTGTTATCCCGCAGACCACCAACTGCCGGGCGGTGTGCGGTTTGGAGGCCTCTCCGATCCTTCCCTGTAGGGTCTCGCCCCATCCAAGACGAGCCTTCAACGTACTCCAGTTGATCTATACCATATATGCAGGTTGTGAGTACACACAGTCATCTGCTCGTATTGAGCCAAATAACGTGCTATATATATACTTGTGTACTATTAATATCGTGAAACTGATAACACATTTTACTTGTTAGATGGGAACACTTGAAATTCTCCTGAAGAAGTCTAACGGTGAAACACGTCGAGAACATTGTTGTCCCCAAGCTTGCTCAAATCTGTATTCTATGTACATTATGAATTTGGTTTTGAGTCTGCAAATATGTTTTACATTCTGTTTACTCAATGCAATTATGTTATACTGTTGTTGCTGACTATACTGTACCTATTTACAACTGTTGTACGTACTGATCATAACGCTGCAAATACATTTTAACAAATGTTATTTCAATGATAACATTGTGTATACTTGGTGCCTTTAAAGTCCAGAAGTCCCTAGTCTTCACAATGGGAGGTGTAGATGTTGGTGTGGTTAACATCACCTCTTCATAATCCCTTTTCTCTTGCTATATATATATTTATGGGATGTGGCACAAAATATAATGGGAATAGGAAACTGGAATGCTTTCAATAGAGGGTTGGTAGAAGATATTGTGTCACCATTTAAATATTTTGTCAGAAGATCTCTTAAAGCTGTGGAATCTATATGTTTTCTTTTAGAAACATTTCTTGCGTTTCAAGCATAGCACAAACCCACAGGCTAATATCAATTATGTTGCTAAGCATCAATAAGAATAGTATTGCTGCATATAAGTTATAATTTAAGGCAAAAGACATTTCTTTAGATTAATGGGAATGGGTGTTTCCAAGAGAAATGTTGGTTGAGACTAAATCCACAAAAAATGTACAGCCTCAAAATTGATTCATTAAGGAATATAAAAAAACAAATCACAGAACAACACAGCATCTCTTATGGTTGTAGTTTGAAAATTATTGAACCCCCACTGAAATTGAGTGTTTGGGCCATTTTGACATTGATTTTGATCATTTCAGTAATCTTGTTTACAATTAAATCAAAGCAGCACTTGTAAGTCAGACAAATATAACATAACATTAATAATGAAATAACCGCAAATGTATTTTCTGTGCTCACATAATTATCAGTTTTATTCAACCCCCAAGTGACATTTTTTTCTTAGTACTTAGTACAACATCCTTTTCCAGTTATAACAGCTTTTAAACGTGAAGCATAGCTTGACACAAGTGTCTTGCAGCGATCTACGGGTATCTTAGCCTATTCTTCATGGGCAAAAGCCTCCAGTTCAGTCACATTCTTAGGCTTGCGTGCTGCAACTGCTTTCTTCAAGTCCCACCAGAGGTTCTCAATTGGATTTAAGTCTGGTGACTGCGATGGCCACTCCAAAATGTTCCAACCTTTAATCTGCAACCATGCTCTAGTGGACTTGGAGGTATGCTTGGGATCATTGTCCTGTTGAAAGGTCCAACGTCTCCCAAGCTTTAGGTTTGTGACAGACTGCATCACATTTCCTTCCAATATCTCCTGGTACTGAAGAGAATTCATGGTACCTTCCCTGTACCTGCAGAAGCAAAACAGCCCCAAAGCATGATTCACAGTAGGCAAGGTGTTCTTCCTCCTCAAGTTGATCCATCCATCCGTTGATCGACTGCAGTAGTTTTGGGATAGTGTTCTGTGGACTGATGAAACAAAATTAGAACAGTTTGGGCCCATGGATCAACGCTATGTTTGGAGGAGGAAGAACAAGGCCTATGAAGAAAAAAACACCTTGCCTACTGTGAAGCACGGCAGTACATTCCACCTGGGTCCACCTATGAGCTATGTTAAGGGGCACCGGACAATCTCAGGGATAACTATCACATATTAGGCAAATTTACTCTTCATTCTACTCATGTTTAAATTCCAGTTGTTGTAACCTCCATTGCTTGCAGCTTGTCTGAGTTCCATGGAAAACCTTGGCTTTCTCTTCTGCTCTTGTTTGGTTTTCTGGTAGATCATCACACTGCTCCACCAAAAGTCTAATGCCTTGTGTGGCTTAGTCATGGGGCAACTGAGACAGGGTTACATTTTATGTCTCCTGTTTACACATGGGCTTGGCTATAGCCAGAGGAGCACATAAGGCGCACATAAGTGGTACTCTGGTACTCAAAAGGGGTCAGAATCTAGCTATGTGTACCTGCTTTATTGTTACAAAACTCATATGCGTACTAACAACTTGGAGGCACTCCATGTCTGGGCGGCCATAATTAGGTGCACCTGAGGAGTCTGGTTATCAGCCATAGAGGGGAGTGATCGGCAGCACAATCGGCATCCCTCCCACATTAAATAGCTGTACAAACAACTTCACTTTATCATGTACACACTACTGTGAGTAAATGTTCTATTTTGGCAAAATTCTTTCAGTTTTTATTGTTAAATGTATACAATTTACCACCAAGATAACATGTCACCTGGATAACATCAGGTAAACATTATTAACTATGAATGGTTGCAGTTAGGGGTGTGAAATTGGGAATATAAATTACTA
>CM070036.1:82639800-82660865 GCA_036250615.1 Ptychadena robeensis | reverse complement strand
TAAAGAGGATGATGTGGTCAAAATACTCATTTGACTAATAATTCTGCACTCCCTGTATAGGTAAAATCTGACAAAAGAAAATCACTGTTGTAATGTTGACATTTGGAATATGACTATGAAAGGTTGACATTTGGACTGCAGGTAGTCTCAGAGGTAAGTTACTAACCCAGAAAATCTCGGGGTTGCACTACTATGGTATGAGATCTGGGGGTTCAAACGGTGTTGTACTGTGAGTGTTACATTTGACCCAAAGCCAGCTGGGGACCTGTGGATGGAGATAGCTAATCAAAGGTCCATCTGCAGCAGAATCTACCATGTATGAAGTAGAGGACAGTGAGGGAGACAGTGAGGGAGACAGTGAGGTAGACGGCACTACATATGGGGTGAGTACCGAACACCACCTCCTGGTACTTATGTGAGGAGCTCACTAAAAAAGTTATGCGCAACCCTTGCAATAGCAAAGACTAGGATATTGGAGCTCCCTAAAACAGTCTTCCTAAAATATCAACACCTTCCATCTTCTCATTTTACATAATATTGTGGAGGTGGGATGGGCTGATTTTTGTAACAATAACATAGCAGATAGTCTAGTTATTCATGCTGTTCTCTTGACTATTGTTTCCAGCCCAAGATCTGTGAAGTTTTGGTCCAATATTAAACCTAGTCATTCATTTACTCATGTCCAAGTAACTAGTATACTTTTCTTTCATATATTAACACAAAAGTTGCCTTAACAAAGTAGCATTAACAAATGAATAAAAAACATTATATAAACTGATAGAAATTCTGTAAGCATATTTGCTGGAAAACTAAAATCCTCAGTGAAATACATCAAAGAGCTCATCATTGAAGTAGAGAAAGAAAGGACAAATGAAAAAGCCTGTTAAGGAACTAATGGCTTTTCCGAGCATATCCCTTGAAAAGCATTTTCAAAATGTAGCCCTTTTAGTGTTCAGACTGAGTTATTGATTCAAGTAACACAAGTTTTATTACTTTTCCATAGGACAACTTGCTAATGAGTGAATTTTATGTGAGCAGTAGAAAAGCTACTGGATACAGATCTCACTGAAGAAAAAGCTTTTGTAGTTTATCAGCGTGAATATAATTTGACACCAAGATGTTTCCTATAGTGGCGATTTTTTTTAAACAAAACCACCCCTTGGTTTTTCATCTACTTTGAACAATGTTCTAATTACTGCTTATTTGCAGCATCTCTTAACATTAACAATAGATGTCTCCATGATTGTGAAATTGGTAAACCATAGTTATTTGGCGTTTAGTTTTTCGGGCTACTATGTTTGCTCTTTTTTTTGTTTTTGTTGGTCTCCTCCTGGCATTCTGGTTTGATAACAATAACATACTGGTATATTGGCTTCTCCTATAACCACAATAAAAAGGATGTTCGACTATGATAGTAGCATTTGACAATGATAGTGATATTAAATTGTGAACTCTGGGAGACATCTACCAATGTGACATGTTGCATAATACCTTGGTGTTCTCTCTTAGTTTTAATATTGTCATTATTTTCTGCATTTATTGATATTTGTGTGTTTTATTGACACATTTAATTGCATATTGTTAGTCATCCATATTTTAAACTTGAACAGTTGTCTAAAATTAAAAGCTTTTTGAAGTTTTAAACTAACCTCTGCGATTCCAGCAACAACTAAAAATGTTGCATTTCCTCCTCTTTTATGTGAGAGCGGACACCCGAACAAAAAGAAATGTCAATCTCTCTAATAAGGACATAAATAGCAATGACCTAGATATTAAGATTAGTTTTCACATACACATTTTTCTGCCCCTGTAGCAATGTAGGCAGAGTCTTGAAGGTATGGAAGTCACTTGTTATTCACAGTGAGGTTGTGCCCTGAAAATGTGAAGCAGTACCATGAAACCTTGGAATGTTGGTATGTCTCTGTAAGGGCATATTTATATCTTACAAGGTGGAGAGCTTACATCTCTGGGGTGAGAGTTTGCAAGATGGGGGCTTTAGAGGAGTTTTTCAAGAAGAAGTACCGTATTTTTCGGACTATAAGACGCACCGGACCATAAGACGCACCCAGTTTTTAGGGCAGAAAATCCAGAAAAAAAAAGAATTAATAAGTTTTCACATCAATTGGGATACTGCAATGAATTTAATGGAGGCAATATTCCATTCAGCCACAGGTGTCACTAGCAGCAGTACACTCTCAGCACAACACGTCACACTACACTGATCTGTTCAGTGTTCTGTGTTTAGCCCAGCATTTCTGCATCCCCTGCACCCCGGCCGTGCCATCCATAGCTGAACTGAACACAGTGCACAGCTCTCCTCTCCACAGTGTTCTCGTTGGTGGGGATGCAGGGGATGCGGCATTTAGATGGAAGAGCCGAACATCGCAAATGACAGCTGCCGCAGCTCTCCTTTGATGCCTATGTATTCTAAATGTTTTTTATGTGTGTTTTCTATACAAAAGTCCCTTGTATGACTTAAATTTGCAATGGTCAGATAATGATATCAACCCCACCCCCACCTTTGCCACAGTGTATTGTGTGTGGCCCTAATAAACCTTCCATTGCTATGTAATTTTGTAATATAAATACAGTGAATTATTAACACATAAACATTAACATTTGGTTGTTATAGGGATTATACTTTTAACTGTAAGAAGAAAAGAAGTACTAATATGAATAACTTGCTTTTAGCTCTTTGAAAAGAACTGCCTGCTATTTTCATGGTTTCAGTGAATATCTAAGTATAGCAGCATTATTCTAGGTGAAGCCACATACTATACACACAATCAAACACTGTTTTAGCACATAATTCAGTAAGGTTAATGCTGCAATAGTCTAAGGCCCTGCATGTTTAAATGTTGGTTTGTGATATTTTATTCATACAAGGATGCATTTGCTGCTTTATAATGTATACAGGCATAATTAGTGGATGTTCAGATGTGACCTAAACATGCATAATATTATTTCATATTAGACATGTGCTGTAAAAAGGTTCCTGATCAAGTAACACAGTGATAATGGGTAAAGAGTCTGAGAAGCTGTAATCATGCCCTTTAATGCTACACTCTATCACTCATTGTAAATGGTATGATACCGCTTAGCTAAATTGTATTGATTGATGATTCATGGAACAAACTGGAGCATTTATTTCAACTGTACAATACTGGTTTAGATCACCAGTCTAATTCAAACACATTTTTGTATATATGTATATATATATATACACACACACACATGATATAAAAAGTCTACACCCCTCGGGTAAAAAGTCAGGTCCCTATGCTGTACAAAAATGAGACAAAGACAAATAATTTCAGAACTTTTCCCCCTTTAATGTGACATATAAACTGTACCACTCAAATGAAAACCAACAAACTGAATTTTTTTTTGGTTGAGGGAAGAAAAAAAATAAAAATAAAATAATGTGGTTGCATAAGTGTGCATACCCTCTTCTAACTGGCAATGAAGCTGTGTTTAAAATTAAGCAATCACATTCAAAATCATGTTAAATTGGAGTCAGCATAAATCTGCCATAATTGTTTTTAATCAAATTAGTGATATAGTGTTGCTGATAAAGACCCGTTTAGTTGTTCGGGTGGGAAGATTAAAAAATTTTCTGTCCCACCCTGGGATTGTTTGGATTGATATACTGTAGAGTGTGGCAACTGATTATTTAATAAGACTCTTTAGAGGCCCCAATCAATTATTCATAATTGTTAACTAGTAAACAATTGCTGTAAATTTACATGTCACGTCACCAGCTACTTTCCCACATATTGGGAAGGAGGGGGTAGAGGGGGACACTGTGGGTATCTCCCCTCTGGGCTAGTATGTAGATGCCCAGAGGCTGCTGTCAGCCAGTGCACGGGACAAGGAATACGGGACCGGGCAACAGACCACTGGGCCCCCCTAGATGGTCGGGCCTGGGACGGGAGTCTCCCTGAGTACAGTCAAATGAAAAATCTGATACCGTGCACTGTGTTAAGGTAGCTAATTCAAAGAACTGCTCTCTTTACATGAAAATATATACACTTGTGCCTCTTCCCTCCTCAACACATGCTACACGTTAACTATGTGTTGTTGTGGGCAAGATCTTTAGCCTAGATAGATTGGGGGTAAAGCCTTAAAGTGCTCCTGAAATTAGGAACACTTTTGCAAACAAACCCTATAGTTTGGACACATGTGGGGCTGACCATTCAGCTTGACATTCTTTGAATCATTTAATGCAAATATAATATGACTTTATTTTGGAGTGCCAGATGCCAGCTGCCTTATATTAGTTATCTTCTAAAATTCTCCCTGAACTTGAGGATCTGAATCGGCTTAGTTTTCAATTTTTATTACTGCATTCCTGCTCTGAGCTGGCTGATGTGGATAAAATTACATATTGCAGCACTGTTAATATAAGCCCTGAGTAATCAGCAATGCGAGAAAATAAGGGGCCACTTTGCTTTAAACACAAAATATAAACATCTCTCTCTTTATTACATAGTTAAGAAACTAAAAGAAGACTTTGATGTTTCATTCATGTGTCATTAGCTTGTGTGACAGGCATTATTTTCCAGCATTGCCCTAAGTTTTTTGAGCATGGAGTTCACTGGAGCTTCACAGGTTGCCACTGTAATCCTCTTTCATTCTTCCATGACAACTGGAGGTAATGGATGTAAGAGACCTTGCACACCTCCACCTTCAATTGAGGATGTCCAGCAGATGATGAATATGGCTCAATTTTGGTAAGGTATTGTATATTTATATTATTTGCACAAACATTATTTAATTCATTATTTTGGCTTATGCTCCACTGCGCCTGTGGGATAAACACAAATGTTGCGTTTTTGGTGCCCTGCAATTTATTTTCAATGGGGGCCTCGGTACATTTTCATTGTGACCACTACAATGTATTTTTGTAACACCGACCCCAGTTTAAGGTGTGACTAAGGGGCTTTTACTGATAAATACCTGTTCAAGTTGATACATAAATAGATCAAGATGAAATTTGAGGAAAACAAAGCATTAAAAAAAAACCTTGTCACTTGTGGAATAGGATATTCTGTCATCTCCAGGGTATCGCTAATCTACCTAGAGATCCCTTGAGCTGTTCTGTAGCATACCAAGTTGTATATTGAAACATTTTCATAAGGACCTGGGCATCTGAGAATTCTTTGGAAACAAATCGCTTCTACATGGAGAAAAAACGGTTAGTGTGTTATTCCTTGCCTGCATGGCGAATATTTTATCAAAATGTAGGTGCATGTTTTTGGAGGGCTTGTACTTCCTCTGTAGTTGGTGGGGAAGGGAGGAGCCATTTTTAGGGTAAAATACCTCACCCCTAAGAAAACAACTTTTGTTGGTCCCTATTGGTGATGGTAAACATACACAGTGTGGCGTGCTAATTGAACAATAGGCATACAATGATAATGCAACAGAATATAGAACTTTTCTTTTTATATGGAATGTTCTTATTACACAGTGTGGTGTGTTAACTGCACAAAAGGCACACTGCCAACGTAACAGATTATGGATGTTGTAGTATCCATGTAGTATATATAAAAAAGGACCCTATTACACAGTGCACTGTCGTGTCCCTGGTGTGGCATGTAGCCACAAAGCAGTCGTTTTGAAAATAACTTTTAGGTCTCACAAATGCTGAACAGCAGTGGATAGCAGCCTAACTAAACTCTCCCTGACACTATGAACAGCTCTCCCTATACTACCTTCTTGTTCTTCAGACACAGGATGAATCTTAGATGGCCTACTAAAGCAAGCCATCATTTGGCTGGAAAAGCCTAGCAAAAACAAAAAATGGCCAAAACTACTGTTTGGAACATTCTTAAAAAGAAGAAACACACAGGTGAGCTCAGCAACACCAGAAGACCACGGCATGTTTACCATTGGTGAGCCTCAAAAACAGGAAGGCCGATTAGAGTTTGCCAATGAACATATCAAAAAGCCTTCAAAGTTTTGGAACAACATCCTATGGACAGATGAGACCAAGATCAACTTGTACGAAGAGTATGGAAAGGAAAGGAACTGCACATGATTTTAAGCATACCACCTAATCAGTGAAGCATGGTGGTGATATTGTCATAGCATGGGCATGTATGGCTGCCAATGGAACTGGTTCTCTTGTATTTATTAAAGATGTGACTGCTAACAAAAGCAACAGGATGAATTCTAAAGTTTTTCAGGCAATATTATCTGCCCCTATTCAGCCCAATGCTTTAGCACTCATTGGACGGCGCTTCACAGTGCAGGCGGACAATTACCCGAAGCATACTGCAAAAGCAACCAAATATTTTTTTAAGTGAAAGAGGTGGAATGTTATACAATGGCCGAGTTAATCACCTGACCTGAATCCGATTGAGCATGTGTTTCACTTGCTGAATACAAAACTGAAGGGAAAATGCCCCAAGAACAAGCAGGAACTGAAGTAGAAGTTGCAGTAGAGGCCTTGCAGTGCATTGCCAAGGATTAAACCCAGCATCTGGTCTTTGCGTTCCAGACTTTAGGCTGTAATTGACTGCAAAGGATTTGCAACCAAGTATTACAATGGGAAAGTTTGATTTATGATTATTATTCTGTCCTATTATGTTTGGTCCCTTAACCCCCCTAGCGCTCTGCTGAGGTCCAGATTTCTGTACCAAAAGTGCACCATAGACTTTAATGCAATTTTTTTTATGTTGTAGGTCTGTAACTTTCTAAAATATGTCCCTACAAGAGTCTAGCAGACATCCTGAAAATAATGATGTTAAAAAATTACATAAAAAAATGATGTATATAATAAAAGGTATTTTTGAATGATAAAATCTCAAAAATTCTTATTTTGTATGAAATATTTCAAAACAGTATGAAATATTTCAAAACAGTATGTATTCATATAAATTTTTTTATATTCATTATAAAATGTTTATTCAATTGGAAATGTGTTATGTGTTTTTGTTTTTACTTTGAATTGTATTGGAAACAGTAATCACTGTATCCAATACAATTCCCTTTGGCACTCTGTCAAAAGGTTAACTGCAACTGCAACACCTGGAAATAATACTGGGAGCATTCTTCTGCATAGAGGAATGTTCTGGTCTGATTTCCATTTGCGTCGCTGTCCCAATATTTATGGACCTGACTGTATGATTTGCCAGCTCTAACTTGGTGAGAAACATTTATCAGAAAACCTAGTTTATTAGCAATATCCTCAGTATGCTTCTCTCTATAACCAAACATTTGCCTTATATAACGGATTTCTTCAAACATTTGCCTTATATAACGGATTTTGTATTGGCAGCTTGGGGTAACATACAGTGCTATACTAGTATATTATATTTAGTATAGGCTATATCTAACCCACCATGTTATGTCTGGTAAGGTTTCTTCATAAGGTAATCATTTCTATAAAATATAATATACGACAAATCTCACTAACAGTGTGATTATATTTGGCCCACAAAATTTGTTTTACATTTTATTTGACAACTAATTACATATGATGGTCAAATTTTTCGATTGAGAAATTTTTAATATTGAACATAATTTATGCAAAAACAATTTGTGTTAAAAGAATACTTTTTTTAATTACTTTTTTTTAGCAATGTTCCCACAACCCACTATTTTGTAGTATACCCCCAACCATTCTCTACATCTTCAGCAATTTTGCTAATGATACCATGTTCAAGGGCTTTGCAATTAACTCGAAATCATCGAAATGACCATCTCTAATGTGTTATAGTATTACACTTGTTCCAGATTCAATGTTGAAGTAAAAACTTTTAAATAAATATTAAGATTGAATGAATAGAGGAAGTCATAAAACCCTACCGTGTGTGTAGACCAGGTTAAGCACTAGGTATAATGACAAACATTTATTTTCGCTTTTTCAGGATTCATTTGGAACTTTCATTCACAATGTCATTGTCAAAGGCAATCCAGGGCAGGACAATCAATGGATCGATGTGGGAGCCAGCCGCTGCACGGTATTATTTATCATATAATTAATATTGTAGACACACTCATATCTACTGACCTGAACTGTCATTTTTTGGAGCATTTTGCAGTGAATCCTACATAGATGTTTAATAATCGATTGCCCGTGCTCTGCAATTTGTAAGCCTAGGATGGGAACGATAATTAAGACAATTAAAAACTCATTAACATGAATTTATCCTTGAAATTATCTTTGAATGTTGGTAATCTGTTTTGTTGGGAAATATTTTTTTTACCTACCCTGCTTACTTTTATTCAAAGACTTAAAATCTAAAAAGAAAAGTACAGTGAAAAGTAAAAAAAACCTACTGTATTTTCCGGCGTATAAGACGACTTTTGAACACAGGAACATGTGTGCAAAAGTCGGGGGTCATTTCATACGCCGGGTGCCGCAGGCAGGGGGGTGCAGGGGACCATCTAGGGGAGCCAATAGGTCTGCTTCCCGGATCTATGCTCCATGGGCTGCGTGCTGGCTGACAGAAGCAGAAGGAGAATTACATCGGCAAGAAAGAGATCTCTCTACTCCTTCACAGCAGTGTTTCCATGGCTACGGGATGCTTCTCCATCATCCCAGCCAATAGAAAACGCAGGAGGGGACACGCCCTCTCCACTGTGCTGTAGAAGCAAAACCAACACCTGTGTGACAGTGTAACTTTGAACATTCATAGCACGAAAACCATTAATAGTATAATCATGAAACTTTCAAGGTCAGTAATGCTCACCTACTACTACTTACACCCCGAGTTTCACCCGTCTAGCTACAACCCTTTTACTGCATGGTAGAGCCTTGAAATTTTGGGGGTTACCAGCTAACCCCTGAGAAAGAAGTTAGTTATCAAATAATTCTTCCATAAGACTATAATGGCTTATTCTGCTACATGCATCCCCTCACTCACCTAGTTTGAATGAACACCCAGATCTTTAAAACCCTATGTTGTACAACCTTGAAATCTGAAATTGGTATTGCAGTATTGAGATTAAAGCTATTTTATTGTCAAATGAATACAATTTATGTCAGTTGGATAACTGCAGGGAAACATTAATAACTATGAAAGGTTGCAGATGTGGGTTGAAAATCAGAGTGGACATACATTATTTGGTGTGTGTTGGAAGAGGAGTAGTCTTATACGGCGAGAATATACCAAACTCTATATTTTAACTGGAAAAGTTGGGGGTCGTCTTATATGCCCAGTCGTCTTATACGCTGGAAAATATGGAATTTATCTGACAAAAAATGAATTGCTTTGGCCTTTGCCACTTTGTATATCAGTATTCATTTAGGCAATCTTAATAATTGTTAAAGTTTTTTTGTAAGAGTTTTTCAGGCCAAAAAACGCAGCCCCACTTACCTATCCCTGGTGTTCCCTGGTCTCCCTGCAGGCACCGGCAGGCTCTGTGAACGATCCGATGTGTTTCGGCTCATTGAAATGTAAACAAACTACACTACACTGCCATCTTGTGGACACCTTATTCATTTTACTGGAGAAGCTGGATTTTCAATGGAAGTGCCTTGAAAACAGATCCTGTAATAACAATAAACCTGTGTTCTCTCTAGTAAAGGGTGCTAGGGTCTAGGGTGCATTCTTTATATTTTTCTTTCTGACTTTGCATTTCCTGCCCTCTGCTTATACTCAAGTCAATACGTTTTTCCAGTTTTTGTAGATAAAATAAGGTACCCCGGCTTATATGCGGGTCGGTTTATACTTGGGTTTATATGGTATGAATAATTGTATGTATTGTATATATGGTTAAAAATTGCAAAAAGACTTTCCTTCCTCTATTTACTAGGATGTCCACTGCTGAGGGCACATGAACTGACAAGTATGTAACAGATAGATATGCTATATGAACATACAAGAGGAAATAAGAGAAAATCTCTCCTGTGGAATAACTCCCCTTCTAAACAGTTGTCACTATATATGTTCTAACTGAATGTTCCCCCTTTGTTTCTGTTCTACTACAAGTCAACATTTTGATATCTTCAAAACAGGAATTAGTTATGACACCACTGGAGCAATATATTGTTTTCTAGTTAAAACATGCACAGCAGATATGTTTCTTTATCATGCCAAATGCCAGGAATGTCAATACGTCTGAGAAATCATTAACTTTTTTTCTTGGAGGAATCCTGGCTAAAAATCATTATATCTACATGACTGTAATTAATGGGTTGTAGATTACATTGCCATTTACCACATTGCGTTATCTGTCTATGGTTTGTTTCTTTTTCGCTCTCAATGCAAAATGTAGTTCTCTCCATTTGACACCAAAAATAGTGGCATGCTACAGCCCTAGTTGAAATAAGACAGAGCCTTATATAAGGGTACATAATATCATAGGCTCCAGGGAGGAGAAAGTCAGAGTTTGGTTAACCAAACAGCACTAAAATGCATATTGAAGTTACCATATCTTCACTGATTCCATAGATGTATCTAAGATCTTGTTGGACAGTCCTGAGATTTTGGACTGTCCCCCATTCTTTTTTTATCACCATACATCCAGAACAATATGCAAAGTGGTATGCTTAGGTCATTTCCCACATATACTCCTGGAGAGGGTGCTTGTTACTGAATGTCAGTGAAGGACAATCTTAATCATCTCTGTCACTGAGACCACATTGTTCCCAACATTATTTCATTTTCTCAGCCATCATCAATGTGCTTTTTTAAATGGCATAGTTAAATGGCAGGTTTTATTTTATGCCTGTTGACAACTAGAATGTGTATTTTAATAATGACAACAAGGGGGGGGGGGGGGGGGGGGGGTAGAATTATGCTTAATGAAACATTTGACTTTTTTTCTAGCACTAAGGAGTAAAGGATCTGCAGGAAGGACCACTGCATGGCAGAATATGTGAAACCGTGTCAATGTTTAAGTCATTTTCCTACAGATTGGCAGCCAGTGTGCTTTAAACCCCCATCGCCTTAAACCCTCTTCAAGTTGTATCTTATAATTATTAACTGCCCTAGCGTTAGGGACTGGTGCCGTCCAGTGAATATCGGGGCATCGGCAGCGCATACTTACAGTTTTGGGGAGGCGGCAGGAAATTTTTAAGTGAATAGCACAAAATCAGTTTTCTATATAGAAAACTGCTTTCACTGTGCTTCTATATACTTAATCTCGCCAAAATAAAAAGTCTCTGGTGCCCCAGATGTGCCCATATGCAGCAACCCTCTCTTCCCTGGTGGGATTTTACCACATCCATCACACCAGGTTAGAGAGGGTTAACTGCAAATGGGCACATCTGGGGCACCAGAGACTCTATTTGGGTGAGATTTAGTACATAGCAGCATAGCTTTGTGCCTTGATTTTTGTGTTTTCTCATTATTTTATTATAAAATAAATTTTTATTTTACATAATTGTTTGTTTCAAACATTATTATATTCAGGATGTCTATTAGACCCTTGTACGAACAGATTTTGGGAAGTTACATGCATACAACATAAATAAAAATTTACCATTGAAGTCTATGGTGTGCTTTTGGTACAGAAATCTGGACCTCAGCAGTGTGCTAGGGAGGTTAAAAAATTGTGTCTGCATATCATACATGATCATGGGCTTTGAGGATATCTAGAATGGAAATAGTTGTATAAAAATATAACAATAAAGATGACTAACTTATGTGTCTGTGAAGTACCATATTTTCAGGCGTATAAGACAACTTTTAAACCCAGAAAATGTTCTGACAAGTCCAGGGTCGTCTTATACGCTGGGTACTGAGACTTCCGAGCCGGAGAAGTCTGCCTGTCACACAGCCGCAGCTCCTTCTCATCCCCCCTCCCCCTTCTCCTTCCTTGATGTTTTGAGAAGAGGCTGACGTTCTCACTAGAGGCTGTGGCCCCAGTGGCTAAAACTGGTATTGCAGCTCAAACACATTTAATAGCCTTCACTTATCATGTATAAAGTAAAATTTTTAGATTGCCAAAATTCTTTCAGTTTTTATTAAATGTATACAATGTATGTCATTTGGATAATCGCAGGGATACATTAAAAACCATGAAAGATTGCAGTTAGGTGTGTGAAATTGGGAATGTAAATTACTAAAAACAATTAAGGTTGTTGGAGATCTGGGGGTTGAATGTCAGAGTAGGCATATGTAAGGCCATGTGTCCGCTGCTGTTTCCCTGAGCTGGCCAAAAAAAAACGTTGGTGGATTTCACATGACTTGCAGGCAGTTTGCCCATGTCATAAGCATTTGAATTAAAATACCATATTGAAATAAAATCTGATTTTTTTAAATTTGATGTGCTTTTAAAGCATATATATTATATACCCAGTCGCCTTATGTGCCAGAAAATATGGTATATTACCCTTTATAAAAAAATATATATTCTGCTTGCTTTTGGGAGCTGATTAGTTCATGTATATCTTCAATATATATTTAAATGACTTTGGAAATGTAACCACTTCTCTTTCTTCTCTCAAGAGGTCCTGCAAACCTTGCATTAGCGAAATGTGGAAACTACTATTAGTGACCATTCTTTCTCTAGATGATAGCTTCCTGTTATCTTGATGTTTTATATGAAGTGTGGACAAAAGATGGTTTTGATATGCATGATGTATTAATCAGCAAGAAGTCCCAGGTCAGTAGATCTATCTTATTAAACCCTCTATCAAAATCATAGAAGCCGGAGGAGCTTAGAGAAAAGGAATTAGACTAGAAATGGGTTTTTATGTTGGAGTAAAAGTCAAGGTTATTACAAAAATACTGTGGTCTCTTGGGAGGTTTACACACATGAGGGTTGAGGCTGAATACATAAAAAAAGCTGATTCTAAGAATTTTAAATTGGAGATACATTTTTGAATGGCCTTATACACTCATGAACCACAGGTAGGAGCCTACTTATGGTATTTATATGGCCAATTTACTTTATTTAATAACTATGGAAGTAAAGGTTTATGTGGGGTGGTTCATCTGTTTATATTGATGTTTATAAATTCATGATAAATTGATACTTACATAGCAAAATATATGTCCTTTTTTAACTCATGTTTTTGTTTTATTTTAAAATCCTATATAGCATTCGAGGGGGTGTATTGCAAGGCTTTATATCAATTAAATAACATTTTTTTATGTTAATTTGTCCCACTGCCTTCACTAAGGCTTTGTTTCCATTGTACGTCGGGAGCCCTCCGCTAAGCGTATACGCTAAGTAGGGGTCCCGACGTATCCCATAGACTCAGCCTGCCGGCGGATGGTCACTTTAGACATCCGCCGGTGTACAGGCTGAACGTACTCGACTACGTTCAGCCTGACACCGGCGGTTGGGGTTGGCGCAATGAAGACAGACCCGTCCGCCGAGCAGGTAAGTCTATCTGCTACGTCGGGGACCCCCGCTGCGTGTACGCTTAGCGGAGGGCTCCCGACGTAATGGAAACAAGCCCTTAGCCTTCTGTGTTTCTCTAACTAGTCAAAACATAACAGGGAATAAATAAAAATACTATTGGATAGTGTAAGAGAAAGTGCAACAATAACCATCTTGAGACAGGGCAAACTTCTCACCTCTCACAGTCACTGTGACATCTTGTTTAATTTGTAGAGTTTGGCTGACTGTTGTAAACAACAGACTTTTAACGTTAGTTAATAGAAACAGAAAAAGAATCCTGCCTGGACCAAAATAATTTCCTACTATTTACTACATTTGATTAGATCTATATTTTCCAATGACTCAAAGTATTAAATGTTAAGACAGACAGAAATCTAGCACTGTCATGCTCCACATTTGTTGTATTGCAGGGGTGATTTATAGCTTGACTGTAAGTAAGTAATTCACATCATACTAGATATTATAATGTATCTTGTAATAATTCCTATTATTGCATAATATCATTTATAAAAAAATTATAATTACAAATATTTATTAACATCTTTACTTTTTCGTTCTAGGTAAATATATGGATACCTATTTAAGTGCAAAAAGAAAATAGATTTCTAGGTTCCCAAATTGTGGGAATGATAGGTAGGGAGGAGTGTCACATAATCCCATGTTGTTGACTCACTGGGCATAAGGTATCCCCACTGGCTCTAGGATGAGATGGAGAGATCTGGTAGACAGAGGATGGAGGATGAAAACACCAAGTCTGTCCGTATGTGGTTCCATAGTAGGTGGGGAAGTATCCTTCTCCACTTCTGTTGTTAAGTAATGGGAAGGGAGATTAGTGTCTAAAACAGGCAATAGGACCACATAGTATAGAGTATGTATATAGCAAGAATGAATCACTCACCCCAGTGGCCCACAGAGACACCAGTGAGATGAGTGTTAAAGGTTGTCCCTCTGCGGAATGGGGCATTCACTGCGACTGGTGACCACCATTCCCGTCTTTCCTTTAAGGAGCTGATCGGCATCACCTGAAGGCCGCAGCTTCCCCGGGCTGGGCGGGCGCCATGTGCCTCTACCTGGGGATGCATCTACGCCATCCACACATCAGTCCCAGTGCCAAACAATGCACCAAAAGTGAAGTGTTGCTGTCTGTGTCACTGCCTGTGACACGTTGCCGCAAAAACTCCCGTCCCTAGCATTCGTCCCTAAGGCGACTGGGTACACACTTATACTCAATACATAGTATTATGCATGTTCATATAGTCTTCATAGTACCTTTTTAAGGATTTGTAGTTCTAGAACGTCATTTAGGTACAGGTTAGTGAAAGCGCCCATATTAGGGAGAGTATCCATGGAAATGGATCAAACCCTATTGTATCCAAAAAGTATATAGATTCATAATATTTGGGCAAATGATCTAAGTGAGTGATTTTGCCAACATCCCACATATATACAAATTACAGAAGAGAAGGGATTGGTAAACGTTACTGTTAAAGTCCCTGAGGCTAGCCACCTCATTTCGTTGGTGTGGTCTACCAACCCCTTCTTTTCTTTAATTTGTATTACACAGCTATATTCATATGGGAGGAGTCACATAAAATATTTACAACAACAGACTGCGCTCACAACAATAATAGCTGAGTAAGTTGATAGCATGAGTTGTATATTTACATTTACCTTCTGTATTGAGTAATATAATCAAGTGACACAGACTTCTCTCTGCTCAAAAAGTGTCTTTCCATAAGTTTGTAACTCCATGTTGCAAGTGTATTCAAAGAATGAGTACTGTTAGTGCTAACACAGCTAAGATATCCCTGTTGGCAGTGGCCTTTTGGCTTTGCTGGAAGGAATGGAACAAATTCCAGCCTCCTGGGATGCATAGCTCTTGCTTCCAGGATGTTTGGAACTGACATTTTTAATGGGTAAATAGTGCGTCTTGCAGTCAAAATATGGTAATTCCATTTATGGTGCTTCTTTCCAAATGGATGTGTTTAAATGTTCCCTATCTTATCATTATAAGAAATTGCAAAAGATTTTGTACTTTATCTCTGTGTGTAGCAGGGTTAGCTCATACAGTAGAAATTCAAGCTCAAGTTAACATTCTAAAAGGCCTACTTACGTTAATAACCAGATGGATAGATGTATGGTGTTGTAGTATAAAGAAAATTTCTTGGCAATAAACGTAATGAAAACAGAAGCATATTTGTCATAATGAACTGTACTTTGTTTTTCTTTCATTTCCTTTTTTTATTTAAATAATCCTAATGTGTTGTGAACTATTGTAAACTATAAACACAAAAATTATACAATGTTTTTTTTCGTTTTTTTAGCAAAACAACTGGTAAGTGGCTGGCAAATCCAATAATTAAATCTATGCTGCTCTGCTAATGTGCACATTTGATGTCAGTGTCTAATGTAGCTCAGGTGGATAAACTAGAATTTAAAAATTAAAATTTAAAGCCACACATTGTTTTTTATTATTCTTTTAACCCTCTGGGTATTTTGACTGTGGTGTACTCCTCCCACTTCACATCCCTGGCTCCCTTCTCTTCACCTCCTTGAGCTGCAATCGAAGATACTCAACAATTCCCAGCGTGCCCATGGCGATTGTTAGCATCTGCAGACCCAGCACAGATCAGCGGGTCCGCCGATAGTCACAATCGCCATGGACTGGGGGAATAGGTGAGTATGCTCAAGTGTAGCTTGGGGTGAGTTTGCGTGGTAACTTACTACGAGCTACACTCGGGGTAAACGGCATTCCCATGACGCGTAATTTTGCATTGTCCTTGCGGCAACGCGCCTATATAGATAAGTGGAAATAAGCAGGAAATGTAGTGCAAGCAGAGAAAAAAAATGTGGTGGGTGGCACACACCCTGCTAAAACCATTTCCTGGCCATCCAGGTTTCCTGCCAAAGGGGTTAACACAAATTAGTGCTTATTTAACCTCCCTAGCGGTCTACCCATACCGCACCTTTAAAAACAGGCAATCGCGGCAGTGTACAGAGGATACACATTTGTTTTTTTTTTTACTTGCATCCATGGAAAATGAAAAACTATTTGCTTAAATTGTATCAAAATGGAGTAAATATTGCATTTCCTCTTACAAGAGATTTAAACTTTCACATTATGTATGTGTTGCAATGTACTTTGTATTGAATGTCAAAATGCTCTTCAGTTCTGATTGCTACATTGTGTATATGTTTGTCCTGCTTGGTCAACACACATCATGGTGACATGCATTTTGGTGCATTTATCCAGCTTGGCCACTGACATCCCTTAGGATTTATTTTCATTGAGTCTCAAAGCACATGAAATTACAATTTTCTTGCCAAATATTTTTTTTATTTTTTTTATTTTGGGGTCACTAGTAAAAATAAAAAACATTTTATGTTTGATAAAAACAAGGAATACTAAACATGACGGCTGTTTGTGAAGACACTGAGGGAGAGGCCATCAGAATATGTATCAGAATTAAGCTTACTCCCTGCCAGCAAAATGCCCTTTAAATATCCTACTACATTTCACCTTTTCAAGAACCAAGGCCAGTCTGGATAATACAGCATGCTAAACTGTAAAGACAGATACAATTTGCAGACGGCAAAGGCCACAAGCTACCAAGTGATTTTTATTGATCTGAAATAAATTAGTTGCAACAAGAGCATGGTAGCTGCTTTGTCCCAAGACTTTCAATTGCTTCAGACAAAATAAATCCAACACAAAAAGCCATTCCAGAAGATAACTTCTTTTTTTCTATTTTCCAAAGAAAAATTCATTGAAATAAGATAAATTGAGATAAAGAGAAACTAATATACTGTTCAATTGCAGCATTATTTGCTTTAATAAAGCCTTTCATGAAACTATTGTATACATTGCTTTGTATGAAAATCACACGCCTGAGCATCCTATATATATAATTAAAAAAGAAGAAAATGAGGAAAACAATAAGCTTACAATAAATTACCTTTATATGTAAAGACAGTGTTTTGCAATAAAAGAACTGTCCCCAAATCAGATCCACCGAAGTGTATAATTATTTTCTGAAATATGTTCTGCAAAATGAAAACCCTATAATTAGATGTCTGGAACACGATAAAAGTAAATCATTGTGAAATTCTTTACAGTATATATCAAAGTGTTGATTTCCATGCATTCCATTCCTTAAGTTAGTGTCTTTGTGTTTAAAAAGAACAAGAAATACCTTAATATTTAGCATTGCTGAATACAGCAATCGCAAATATATAACAGATAACTGCTATTTTGGTAATTAATTTGGTAATTTTGGAACCATTGCTATTGGTTTGCTTTAATATGGAGATATGAAAAAATATAGCTTTTATAGCTATAACAGCTTCTCTCATTCTTTTCTTTTTTTGAAATTTTGTCCAGTTTACCTGAAAAGCATTTGTAAGGTTATTTGTGAGGCACTGATGCTTGAGAAGGCTCAGCTCACAAGCTCCACTAAACTCATTTATTTCAAAAATTGTCAATTGGGTTGAGGTCAGGGCTTTGTGCAGGCCCAACACCAAACTTTTGTTTATGTTGGTACAATAAGGGGTCTAAATTATTGGGAGCATAAAATTGTTCCTTTTACTAGAACCCCTGAAAAACAATGCTCTTATCGCTGTTATCCCCACTCTGGCAAACTTTTCATTTGCCACAAAGAGCCCGGACTTGGAAGACACGGATTAAGGATTCATTACTAGACACGGAATAAGGATTCATTATTAGAGAACACATCTCTACTTCTCTAGAGTGCACACTTTAGGTCACTGCATCCAACACTTGCCATTGCACATGGTAGCATAAAGTTTAGGGGCAGTTGGTCAGCCATACAAACCCATTCCACGAAGCTCTCCATGCACTGTTATTGAGCTAATGTAAAAGTCATTAGAAGTTTGATGGTCTGCTTTCGCCTCTGCAGAAAATTGTCAACTTCTGAACTTCTGACCCTGCTCTGTGATTTTACATGGTTTAAGGAAATGCTGAAAAGCTAATAAGAAAGTCCCAGTCTTTTTGAAATGTTTTTAGAAGTAGCCTGTTTGCAAGAAAAAGTTAATGGAACACCTCATTTTAATTCAAAAGATTTTAAAATCTAATATGTTTAGCCCCCTATACACGTTTCGATTTATCGGCGGATCGCGGGTCAAAATCACCCAGGAACCCTTTATGTGCCAGAACTAAAGGTATGTCCGTCAGGTCCCCCTAGCTGCTGTCAGGGCCCGAAGAGCTAGGGGGACCCGGTGGACAGCATCTAGGGACCCCAGCTTAGCAGCTCTTTTTCATTCCATTAGATGGGTAATCCCCTATTATATTTACCATTTATTTGTGTCCTAGCAGCAACTGACATTTTGTAATTTACACTGACATTTATTTTGCATTATATTTTGGTGATAACTAAAGAGAGAGAAGGATTTTTTTGTCAAACAGATCTACTTTGTGGTTCTGTTTTTTTTTTTGCAGATTTAAATTAAAATAAGGGCAGTTTTTATTCTTTAGTTTTAAATACTGGACTGGGAGTTTACTTTTAGTACTGATTGTCCTTTTGTAGGGATATATTTTATATATAATGGGTACCATCTTGCATGGGGCACTGTAGATCTGTCTATTTATCTTTATTTCTGCCCCAAGTGTGATTAGTATAGCTGTGAGGGTATAACAATGTACCAAAAAAACTGCCTTAGCAGAAGATGGCTCAGGAGGCGTGACTAAAGTTTATTTTTAGCACTTTGAGTATAGGTTTAGGCAGTTTAGGCTTTTCCATGTTGACAGACATGCAGCAGTAAAGTCACTTCAGACAGCAGGTAATTGTCCTGCCTGTATATTTTGTGGAAACATACTCTAAAACACTGCTATCCAATATTTATGAATTAAATATTGACCTCTCAGAGGACCTTTCGGTAAACATTGTCACATGATACAATTGAAAAAGAAATGTAATAAGGAATTACCTTTTTTGCATATGAGACCTAAAGTGGACCAAAAACTATACGTGTACTCAATACAAAGAAAGCATGTTTGACCGTGTTTACACTAAAAGTTCCAGGGCTGCTGCCATATGACTCCCAACGACCAGTGTGATCCAGTGTAATTACATTGGTCACGTGTACCCTGAAACTTCTGCCTTTTGTTAGGTTTGCTGTGACCAGTAATAAGTAGGGATGGACCGAACTGTTCGCCGGAGAACAGTTCGGCCGCGAACTCGGCATGTTCGCCGTTCGCCTCGCCGGCGGACAGTACGGGTGTTCGACCCGTCCTGTTCGCCGGCCAGAAGAAGATCTAAATTCTTCCTCCGGCAGGATCAGAACCTGCGAGATCGTGCCGGAGGAAGAATGTCTTCACTACAAGACCGGGCATGAAGCCGGTCTTGTAGTGAAGATTCCGGCTCAGAGTAGGAAGTGACGTCAGTGACGTCACATCCGGCTCCCGCAACCAGGAACGATGCGTTCCAGGATGCGTTCCATGGACCGGATGTGACGTCACTGACGTCACATCCGGTTTTTCCGATTCAAATTCCCCGCCTAGAGGCGGGGAATTTGAATGTGTCCGCGAACAGGGCGGACGGCGGACATCTTTAAAAGTTCGACCCGCCCTGTTCGCGGACACTCCGGGCTGGTGTTCGCCCATCTCTAGTAATAAGCTTTTCTGAGGCTTGTCTAAGGCCTTCCTTTTACTTGTAATTAGTTAAATTGCTCCATGATGAACTCAGAGTGTAGTTTTCCTTTGGAACCTCTTATGTATTTATTGAATTTACTCCCCACAGATATGACCAAGCCTGTTAAATAGTTTATAACCCATATTCTTACATCTCCAATTGCCTAATAGAAGTAAAGTGGAAATGCAGCTGAACTTCTCATCCGCTTGCATGAAATTCTCCTGATGGAGTACCTAAAATCCTGCCCTATAGATTCTCCAGATGAATGTAACCAGGTTTGGCAGCTCTGGGAATTCTCTTTTCCCAACATATATTTTTCCTGAATAATGTGAGTTGTATTTATCTTTAATTTTCCGTTTTATTTTAACTCTTGCCAGCTATGGACCTATACTGATTTCCCTTCATTTATTTATATCTCTGTTCTTATCACAGTAGTTACCTTCTATAGATCAAAAATCATTTTTGGGGGGGAACAATCCCAAAGAGGCCAACCCCACCGTAGTGGACTTTAGAGGTGAATGTGGGTCATTTATAGAGTTCCGATCCAAAGGAAATGCATTTATATTTTTATTCCAAAAATGAGTATACAGGCTATTCACAAGTCATCAAGGGGGTATGTCAATGTGGGTTTACCACTGCCTTAGAGGGCTTGATAGCAATAGGTTACAAATCATAGCTTACAACAATATTTTCCATTAGTACAATAAAAAAGTCCATAAAAATCAATAAAGCAGTCCACTGTGTTACTTGTATGTCCAAAATTCCTTCAAACTATCTCCGCCGCGTTTCGTCCCGGAACGGGACTTCTTCAGGGAATTCGAAGGATTTCCTAGGTAGTTATTCAAATGGAAAAGCTTATTTTATCTCATATCTGTCACATATTGGCATACATAGTCCAGTGGGATATTCTGCAATAATGCCACCATTCATACTCCTCTGCTTTATTTTATCTTAAGAGGTCATGTCACTTAAAATAAATAGCTTCATTACAGTCAATGTTTGAAGAAGTTATATTAGCTTCCCAAATAGGAATTGTGCCACATCCCAAATTTTAATTTTAAGGAAAATGTTGAGGAGTGGTGGGTGAATGTACTTCACATTAACCCCTACACT
>CM070036.1:82617845-82629644 GCA_036250615.1 Ptychadena robeensis | reverse complement strand
GAAATAGCGATATTCGAGCTAAATATTCGAAAATCGAATATTCGAGCTCAACACTACACACATACACACCATATAATGCAGTCATTTATGTGTAATCTTGTAATCAGTTGCTTGATTACACAGAAAGAAACATGTACATTAAAAGTGAAGCAGCTCCTAAGTAAATATAAGTTCTGTTTCTGTGGGTCCTTCTCAGCTCTATAAAGATGAGTGCATTATGGTTGGAGGTTCCTGTTCCTGTACAGAAGCTCTTCATCAATTGCTTAACATTTTTTTACAATTTTTTTAAACCTTTACTTGCATCTATGCATACAAATTACAACTGGTCAAAATATATTAATAAAATATATTCACTGTCTTCCAACTTCTTCTCCTTTACATTAAATTAATTAAACCTGTAAAACATGTTTACACTAGTCTTTAGGTTGTAGATGGCATGATGTTAATTATATAATTTAAATGTAAAATACAAAGCTCAGATAAACATCTCTTTACTTATTCTAGTTAATGATGTTTTATTAAGTTTATCATTTAAACAATATATATGCAAATTGGTATTATTTTCTAGAATCTCAATTAGATTTGAGACTTTAACTACATATATTTGTTCCTCTGAAGTATAAAAACGACTTTGTTCCACACATTTGATTACAGATAATGACTTCATTGTATGTTTGTCAACAATCATCTATCATCTTTTACATGAAAAAATAAAAATAAAATAAAAACTTTTGCTGATCTGTTCTAGTTTTTCTAAGTACAAAGAGATAGCTGTGCTTTTATTCCTCAGATCTGCATGCGACTGACCTGAAATGCAAACTATCTCACTAAAGATGACAATTTTTTTTTTTATCTTCCGACATTGGAAATGATTTTGTTACTAACAGGAAACGATCAAAACACATTAGATAGGCAGACAAGCCTAGAAATGGGTTTTGAAATTATTACCTTAACCCCCCTGCCGTTCCTGACGGCTCCATCTCATCCAGCGCTGTCCTGTCAGCACTGCACTTGACAAGATGGAGCCACCCGGTAAATATAGGTGTCCCAGCAGCGCAGGATTACCTTTCCACGCTGCTGCCACAGCTCCGATCTGGCTGCTGCAGGAGAATGGACCCCCCCCCCCCAGTGACGTGATGATGTCACATCCGGGCGGAGGCAAAAGATTCAAAAGTACATCACACAAAAAACATTTCTATGGAGAAAACAGTTTTCAGTGTGATTCCCCAGATGTGCCCCTTTGCAGTTAACCCTCTCTCTCTGGTGGTGTGATGTCACCAGGTCCATCACACCAGGGGAGAGAGGGTGCCAAAGGGAATTGTACTGGATACAGTGATAACTGTATCCAATAAAATTAAAAGTAAAATAAAAACACATTTCCAATTGAATAAAATTTTTATTATAAACAAAAAATAAATATAAATACATACTGTTTTGAAATCTTTCATACAAAAGAAGTATTTTAGAGATGTAATCATTCAAATGATACCTTTTATTTATTTTATTTTAAATGTAACGTTTTTTTAACATAATTGTTTGTTTCAAACATTATTATATTCAGGATATCTACTAGATTCTTGTATGGACATATTTTGGAAAGTTACAGGAAAGTTACAGGCCTACAACATAAAAAACCCCATTTAAGTCTATGGTGCACTTTTGGAACAGAGATCTGGACCTCAGAAGAGCGCTAGGGAAGTTAATATACAGTACATGCTATTACTGCCCAAGCATGCATTTTAAAGCAATACTGCAGAGGGTAACAACACTAGGATTGATGGCCGCGGTTATCTGGAAGCAATACAATCAGCTTGCTGGTGTTCATAATGGTTGCCACCTGATATGTCTGAAACATTCATGGCACAACAAACCTAATTCAGGACTTCTTTGCTATAAAATTGTAATAATATACTGTAGCATAGTAACCTATCCCCAAAGGTAACCAAATGGAAGCCAGAAAATGTGTTGACAATTGTCTTTACTTTTTGAAGGTTCTATTACAGGTATCACTGACCAAGAACAATCATAAAGTCAGAGCAAATCCATGTCAGTTAATTTACTAAATAATTTATTGGACACTAACTTGGACTATAAATCAATAAATAAAATTGACATCAAATAGACTTTGGGTATTCATATATGACTGAATGTCATCATGTGGACCTATCACCCGCTTTTTAACTCCCTATTCACTTTTTTATTATATACTACTGGCGTCAATAATAACGAGGAGATGAAAAAAATTATGGTAAAATCCTAATCCTGTGATGCTCTGCCCCTCCTCGCCATAAAATGGTCCGGGTGCAAAGGAATTTAGAAACGTGAACATCACCGTTTACACTCCCATGTCTCCTTCCCCCCAGGAGCCTGCCTTGGTGTCACTGGAGCGGCAGAGTGTTGCCAGGTTTTGATGCATATTGGTGGCCACCATACTTACAAGGTCTAGGGGCTGCCCACCCCAAGTCCTCACACAGGCATGGAGCAGAACATTTTAAAATAATACAATGTAATCCGTTTATATTTGTTTGCACATCTTTGGGCACCCAATTCTGTAAGGAATGGGACCAACAAGGAGGTTAATAAATAAAAACATTGTATGCTAATAATTATTTGTGGTTTATGCTTTAATAGTTCCTGTTTGTATAGCCTATATTACAAGGATAAGTTCCATGCAGCATTCTATAAGGAACTAAATAATATTAATTTTCAGGTACTCCAGGCAGAACATTAATCATTTAGACATCCTGATGACTATAAATAGAAGATTCAGTTCAGTTATTTGGTTCCATGTTAACAGAGATATACAAAGCATGATCTTCTGGGATTTTTGACGATAACTGTACAATATGAATCACATTCATAATAAAATAAAAGACCACTGTTCCATGTCTATAGCAAAAAAGATATAAGGAAATCGCATCAATAAATCACAATGCAAACACTGACATTTCAAAAAAATGTAGGAATCAAGAAGAAGAGACTTGGTTGTATGTATCCATTCTATTCTTCAACAATTTTTACTTGATTTACTACATGCCAGATGTTTAATTGTTTAGAAAAATGTATTATCGTAATCATTGTTATAGTGTATTATCATATATTTCTGGATTTAGATATAAAAAGGATATATAATTACTGAACATGAAACTGTTATACTTTGATGTCCTTTTTCTCTGACAGAATATAGAGATGTATATTTAATTAGATCTCTAAGTAGCTGCTACACTGGCTATTGACAGAATGGTGTGCCAATTTAAAGATCAATTATTCAGTATACATTGCTAGTGCAAGTGTTTGGCTGAGATTCAATGACATAAAATCTATGAAGTTCTAAATACTCTGTACATTTACATAAAATATTGTGTCAGTACTAGATGGCAATCTCAGAGAAGAACCTCATTAAATTCAATTTGCAGTTGATAAAGTAGCAAGCTTTTTACTGAATGCAAGCTGGCCATCTCAACAGTACAGAAATGAGTTTTTTAATATGTGTGGCGTTATTAAGTTTTTTTGCAAGAAGATGTGCCCAATTGTACAGTTGATATCATGTACCTACAATATATGAGATATAAAAATATTTTGAATAGGCAGCAAAAACTCTTAATGCAAACCTCTGTAAGTATTATGGAGACGTTCACAACACATGCACCAAATTTAGTGCTAGTCTAAAACTTGTTAGCTTTGCAGTTTATAGACTTCAGAGTCTGCTGTAATATACGAAGAGGAATTTCTTCACAATATATGCGTCTTCATTTAGTGGATATAAAAAGTGTACACACCCTGTAATAGAAATAAAATTAGACAACAATAACAACAATATATTACTTTAAAAGTTTTTGCACCTGGGAAACAAACAACAAAGCTGTCCCCTGACACGGGCATTGGATCGTTGTTATTCCTTTGAGCAGAAACTCTGGGTTTCAATGGAACAGCATATTTGCTCATTGAGTCCATTTATATGGAAGTGGCTACCATCTTGATCACCCCCCTTCGGGCAGGACCTAAACTTTGGGTTTAGGACCTATGACTCCTATAACACAAATCCCCGGCATTCCACCGGGCAATACTACAGCCCAATTTATGGAATGGTCAGCCAATAAGCCAACCACTATTTGTTTGGCACTAGATTGTACAGGACTAAAATGCAAACAGACCAGTTACCTAAGCTGGGAATAGACTGTACGATTTACTGTCTATTCCTTATGCGATTCTATGCAGTAGCAGGCAGTGTGATGACGTCATCACGGCCGCCTGCTAGTGCCAAAAATCGGACAGCACTCTGCATCTGCAGCTCATTACTTCGGCTGGGGGCAGCCGTACCCAGCTGGACTAATGGGATCGAACTAAAATTTACTGTCCTGTCGGATAACTGTGCGATCCGACAGGATGATTGATTTTAGCCCAATTCTCATCAGTTGCAGCCTCCAATTCCTGCACGACCTGATATTTAAGGGATGCAGGAGCGTGCACGGCATCTGATCGGGGATCGGATCGTGCAGGAATTGGTACGTGTAAGCCCAGTTTAAGTCCTAGATGTCTTACTACCAATTATGGAATTTTTGTGTTTCTCTGAATAGTAAAACAGATATACATTGCTCACTGTCTAAGTTAGAAGCTTTTCTTTACTGAGCACTTCTTGGGTTTAGTTCCATATTGCCATAAGTCCAGTCAGCTTCTGCCAAAGCAGATAAGCCTTGTTCCATATGGTATGTGTATATCTGCTTCCAGGAGCATGTGCGTTGTGTAACATATACTGTACGTCTGTTTGATATATTAGCAATCATGTTAACATTTTAGGCAAGCAGGACTGAACCTAAGTCATTGTTTTGACAAACAACTCTCTAGTGTACATATTAGACATTCTATGCTTCCCGAGGCTATATATCATCTCTGAAACAATTTATCCGGCCATACACAGCTCCAATTTCGAACACAGCCCACCTTGAGCAATTGATCCCGCTCCAAAGAAAAATCTATTAAACAGGGATCCAACATGTCAGGATTACCCTGTTCGCCAAAGTATAAGCCAGGGATCGATTTCCCAAGGTGGTGCTCATCAATTCCCACGAATCTTGCACAAGCATATGGCAACAATCACAAGGGAATCGAGCCGTGTATGACTGGCTTTAGTTACTTGCATCCTTGACAACAGTTTACTGATAAACACTGGTGTGCAATATCAGTGCTTGCTTATAAAATGTCATTAACCTCCCTGGGGGTTCACTGAAGTCCAGATTTCTGTACCAAAAGTGATACAGTGTTTTGCCTTTCCACCCCCATCGGCGTCACCGTTGATGCCGATGGGGGCGGAAAGGCTCTGTGTGCCTGCAGCTCTGTAGAAATGCTGCAGGCACACAGAGAGCCAGTGGTTGCCCCTGATTCCGGCACGGGGGCAGTTTGATTCACGATCAGACTGCGCCAGTACTTGCTTCGGGCGTAACGCTAGGGAGGTTATACTGGCCATAGACGCTATGCTTGGAGGGCGTTTATCAAACAATCGACCGCAGCATGATGACATCATGATGTCATGGTCAATCGTTCGAAATACACCATTTGCGATTCGAAAACCAATACTTTGGATGGGGGACCCTTGTCCCCATTCAAAGTACTGGCGATCGATCAGAGAAAAACATTTGTTCTCTGGCTGATCAAAGTTATGTGTGACTATGAACGGATGCTCCAGGTGGGCCCATTCATTTTGCGATTGATCACCAAGCGATCACCCCGAATGCACATGGTGATCATTCGCAAAACCGGCCACAAATTGAAGCGCTATGGCCGGCTTTAGAGGTACAGAAAAATTTTTTTTTACAAAGTTTACATTTGTTTTCTTTTCTTTTGATTTGGATTGGTTGAAACATTTATCAATCCAATCAAAATCAAATGTAAACTAATGAAAAAAAAATGTAAGAAAAAATGTTTTTTTCTGCACCTTTAAATTTCAAATCTCCCGCCGGGGCTGTGACGTCATCGGCACATGAGTGCCGATCACGGAAATAGCCGGAGAGATAGGCTATTTCCGGAGGCACTCGGGTCCAGCCGGAGGTAGATCCAGCTAGCAGAAACGCTCAGCGGGAGCGTTTCTGCTAGCTGGATCCACTTTTGAACTGGATTATAGAAAGACATTTCTCTGATCCAGTCCTAAAGTAAAAAAAAAATATAAAAAAAATAAATAAATGTTTTCTTTAAGCCCGGTTCCCGCCTCCGTGACGTCACTCAGGGACCCGGGAGAAGCCAATGAGGATGTCGATGGAGGCAGCAGCCAGACCAGGTAAGCTCCTACACTGTGCCCGAAGCCAGTTCGGGTGCATCGCTAATTGCAGCGTCCCTTTGCCCGAACTGCCTTCGGGCGTATCGCTAGGGAGGTTAAAATGTAATGTGAGTTCATGGACCAGAAGTTTGTAGCTCACTAGTTCTTTACCAAGAGCAAAGTTCATGCTAAAGGTTACAGCAAAACCATAAAAATTTGTATTTGATCAGATAATTGTACATATTGTACATACAGATAATTGTAATATCTAGACCATCAGCTATCTGGTATTTAGAAAGATTTAAATCAGCTATCTGGTATTTAAAATGGTAAGTCTTAAAAACTGCACAACCCACAGAACACTTCTGTAGTTGATTTCATAGGGGTGCTTTACTGACATGCAGTTGAATATTATTATTTTAATTTAGATTTATTTAAATTCAGGCATACATCTACTAGCCACCATATTAAAAAAGGCCAGGTTCCATGCAATGAACATTTACAGGGTTATTTTTCCCCTTTTCAGCAAAATGTAGACTATTGTAGAATTGTATATAAATAAAATGTGACATTCTGCAAAAATTCAATGTATACTGTATGTCCTGTAAGTATTAATCTTATTTAACACTTACAATCATTTAGATATAATATACACTTCCACAGAAAAGTAAAATAATAATAAAATAGAAAATAATTTCGGTCTATACTATCATTGCAGCCTATCAAATTATTATTAGAGCCCCCCCCCCATATACACTTAGATTTCCTCCAGATTTTTCGGCCGATTAAGCACCAAAATATCGGGTAAAATGTAAAGCTTAAAAATCCAAATCGATCTAAGCTATTACAGACATTACTTTGGTTGGGGACCAGCGTCAGAAGTAATGGTATGTCTCCACTGCGTTCTCGGCTCTCAGCTCACAATTTAATGTCCCTTTCATAGTCATATATATGCATATACACAGTGTAAGTCATGTGTCATAGTCTAAAGCCATGTGTAACCAACCAAGGACAATTATTTTTCTAGGGAGGCCAATTAACCTCCCAGTATGTTTTTGGGGTATGGGAGAAAGCTGGAATACCCGGAAGAAACCCACAAAGATGTGTGGAAACATCTTGCAGATAAGAACCCAGGCTAAGATTCCAAGCTGGGAACCTAGCCCTGTATGGCCACTGAGTGGTAACCACTAAACCAATCAAGCTATAGATTAAATAGCCAAAACCTGAAGGTAAACTTAGAAATTTATTGGGCAAATTTTACATGATCAATACAAATTTTACCATTACCTAAAACAATGAGGCTGAGCAAGAATTAGGAATCCAGTGATAACTATTAACCATTGTTTGCAAAACCACTTGACAATAGTCATTAAATTTGTTTTTGTTTTTTTAAACTGGTGAAAAAAACTATTGCTAGCTATATCTGCTTAATATCTGAATATATTAAAGCTTCCACTTTTATTTATCAAGCCCTGTCACTGCATCTCAAGAGGAGCAATCTCTCATACTACAAGACAGATTTATCGGTATATCTAAACAAACTGTTAGCTTGATATATACATTTACAGAGTAGATTTAGAAGGAGTTATCTTTTATCCACTGCTTCAAAATCATAAGTACTGATCTAAATTACATGTGTTGCTTTTCCTTGTTTCAGTTATACATATCAATTTGTACATTAGTTCTTCCCAACTTGGATATTTACTTGGATAACTATGCCGAAGGATTTTGCCTGAATCAAGCTGTGTTTTTCTACTTCATGTGATACCTTTTTTTTGTCCTATTATAATATTTGATCTATAATAGCTGTGAAACAACATTCATCTCTTTAAACAATAGAAACACTTTAGTTTTCCAGCGCTGTTTTGTAAATGCAAAGTTTATCCTTAATTTTCTGTGAACTTGGGTTGAACTGACCTTCTGCCACCCATTCCTCGGAGAATGAACATTATACATCCATATTAGACCAGTTAAGTTTCATTATCTAGTATTTCATAGCTTTTTTATGTTTAATTTTTTATGGTTATAACAGGATAAAGCAATGTTCTGAAAATTTTATTTTACTACATATTTAATCTTTCTTTATTTGTATAGTACTTACAAATATATATATGTGAAGTGGACATGCTTAGCTAGTATTAGCAGTGGTAAAATTCACACACTCTAAGGATGACTAGAAACAGTCCAGCTTGTTTTGTCCTTTGATTTATTTATTTTTTTAATTTTTTAGCAAATCGTATGGTTTATAAAGTATGTCCTATAAATATATATGTGGACCATTGAACTTCTGTTATATTCATAATAACCTAATATTGTGTCTTTCAGTACCCCTCTACTGACTGGTCTCTTTTCTGGTTGTTCTTCATTTACACAAACTCTTCTTTAGCCATCTCCTTATCCATCAAACATGAGAAACTATAAGAAACCTGTGTACCTTTTCTACTAGCCCCACATTTGTATTAACGCGTAGGTGTAATGCTGTGCTTTAGTGCATACGCCCTAAAGCCTGCATACACTTTACGGGAGACACAAATGTAGCAAAGTGCAAAATGTGGGCTTTTACATGTGATGAATGCCCTGGCGCTACTGCTACCGTGTCCCTTATTGTCAAAGACCACAACCGCCGGACAAGGGCCCTAAGACCTTCTGGACCAAGACCTACTTTCTTATGTTGTAGGCCTGTTACTTCCCAAATATGTCCGTACAAGGGTCTAACAGACATCCTGAATATAATAATGTTTGAAACACTCAATTATGTAAAAAAATACATATAAAAACTAAATTAAAAGGTATTATTTGAATGCTTAAATTTTTAAAATATATATTTTGTATGATAGACTTCGACACTATGTATTCAAATTTATATTTTGTTTAAAAATAAAATTGTAATTCAATTGGAAATGTTTTGTGTTTTTTTTTACTTTTAATTGTATTGGATACAGTTATCACTATATCCAATACAATTCCCTTTGGCACCCTCTCTCCTCTGGTATAATGAAAACATCAGGGGAGGGAGGGTTAACTTCAAAGGGCACATCTGGGGAATCACACTGAAACCAGTTTTCTGCATAGAAAACAGTTTTCTTGCAATTTATTTTTAAATCTCCTGCTGCCGCCCCAATGTGACATCATCACGTCACTCCACGAGGGGGGGGGGGTGGCCATCAACTTCAATGCAGAAGCCAGTTCAGATGATCGGAGCCATCTGGACAGCGCAGAACTGTGAGTTTGCGCTGACAGGGCATCATCTCGTCCAGAGCAGTACTGACAGGACAGCGCTGGACGAGATGGGGGGTTAATTTAGTTATTTGTGTGTTTTGTGAATGCAAATGCTTTCCATGACTTTCTAGGCATTTTTTGTATGGTTTCTCAAGAAAGATGAGTTTTACCTCCTTAAAACCAACTGCACATGTATATGAAGTTGTGTGTACAATGGAGAGTGTTAAACAAGAATTTATACTGTATAAATTTTGTAAAGAAAAAAAATTATAAAGAAACCCTTTGTGTAAGGTACTTACCTGGCCAGTGAACCAGCATTGGTGACCCTAGGGTTTGCAGACAGGTGTGTCAGCAGCAGCATCATGGTCAAAGCATACCTTCCGGTTCTGGTGTAGGTATATGTTCTGCCTGAACCACTTTTCAGCCAAACGGCATCCTAGAATGTATACTGATGTGTTCAATACACTGCAGACACGTTTTGCCATCAGGAAAATATGCTCCCAACTCATAAAGATCTAATAAATCAGAAGATGGCAATGCACCTTTGGGGTAATCGGTCAACCAGTCAAGAGACATTTAAGGCCCCATAGGCCCTAAAGACCATTTTCAAATACATTTTCCTCCAGATCTCATTTTCTAACCCTCAACACAGAACCCCCCACCCCTTTGCTTTTTTTAAGCCTCATTATTTATGCCTCTTTTAAAATGAATATATCTCAGTGGCGAATTTGTCATTACAATATAATGCATGCAACCAAGTTTAGTTAACTGTTCTGCCATGTTGTCAAATAAAGTGGTTACGTAGTGTTATTCACAATAAAGAGAAGCACTTGAATATAATCTAAAGTAATTTATGACAAGCAAGTCACATATGACAGCCATAACAAAATTGAGAGTGCTACAAAGTAATTCTGCCGTTTCCTATAAATCTCATTTATAGAGAGAGTATGGGTAGTGCTTACAGTTCAGAAATCATTTTCTTGCTTAGAAGAAGAGGCTGAATTTGCCTGCTGGGAATTCTCCCCATTTCAAATGCACATGATGTAAGCCTGGCTAAAATCTAAAGATTCCTCCTAGACAATCTGCATTTACCATTCGGCGCCTTTAGCAAATGGCTAGTCCCCTCTATTGTGCTACTTATTTGAAGGTGTAATTACTTTTCAAAGCAACAGAAATCATTTCAAAGCTTCCTAGCAACTCTGCTATGTCTACTGGGACGCCTGAGAATTTATTGCATTAACTATCTTGATCCTCTGCTCTGCTAACAGTAGTTTCATGCAGAACAGTGTACACACACAGTACACTAACTTTAGCATCTTGCCTTAAACCACCACGTTTATTCAAGAATAAGACTTTTGTTTAACAAAATCCAGAGAGATAGATAAAAGGATTAAGAAGATCTAGTACATTTTCTTTCTGTATCTCTATTCTATTATAATCACAAAGCTTATATATATACCATATAAATTATTATTATAATTATAATAATATATATAATATATATGATAACTATATATATATATATATATATATATATATATATATATATATATATACACACCGTATTTTTCAGACTATAGGACGCACCAGACCATAAGACGCACCCAGTTTTTAGGGCCAGAAAAAAAAAGATATAGCCAGTTTATCTATATCTCTCTCTTCATTGCCTATGCCAGTTCAGGGCTCTGAGCTGTACTGGCATAGGAAAATGCACAGTACAGATGGGAGAGCCGGAAATCGCCGGCATCTCACATCTCACAGCTCCCCGGCTAATCTCCGTGCCGGGAGAGCTGGCGGGAAGCCAAGGTGCGACCACCAGTGGCCGAGACGCAGGCACTTTTTGCCCCCAATTTTGGGGGTAAAAAAGTGCGTCTTATGGTCCCAAAAATATGGTGTATATATATATATATAGTTTTTTCTTAGTTTTCTTCCCTCCACCTAAAAGATTTCAGTTTGTTTTTCATTTGAGTGGTGCAGATATAGGCCACATTGAAGGTGGAAAAAGTTCTGAAATTATTTATCTTTGTCTTATTTTTGTAAAGCACAGGAACCTGAAATTTCACCAGGTGTGTGTAGATTTTTATATCCACTGTACTTGTGCACCTCAGGTAGAGTTTGAGCACTACAAGCATAAAATCTGACTGATTTTCCAGAATTAAAGACTACCCTGTGTTGTACCACATCTAAGCATAAGGACAGATAAACAGGTGAAAATTATGGAGCTTTTTCAAGCAGTATGGGAGAAAAGAGTGAAAAGGTAAGATGTTTTGTTATGCAGTAAGGGAAAACTAAACGTTTTCAGTGATCCTCCCTAGGGAGCAAGGGGACTT
>CM070036.1:82607503-82617745 GCA_036250615.1 Ptychadena robeensis | reverse complement strand
TCCTAGGGCTGGTAAGAAAGACAAGAAAGTATCAGGGATATTAGTCAGGAATGGTGAAGTAGGGAATCAAATCCCTTTACTATTTAGGAGTACTATGGTTACAATTTGGACCCTTTCACGTTTCATATTACTATTCAAGATTATACAATATTTATCAATACTGGCCAGGATCTCCCCTGTGGGAGCTTTCAACTTATAGTGACTTAGAATAACTTTATGTATGTCAATAAAGTTATGTACCAGTGCTGTAACATTTTTGGAATAAGAGTGTCTACCTAGTTGCTGGTCCATCTATTGACATACATAAAGTTATTCTAAGTCACTATAAGTGACAGGGGGTTACATACACTGCTCCTCCTGCTCTCCTCGACCGCAAACGCACCCATAACAGTTGAATATATTACTTTTACTGTTGTTAATACTAAACCCTGACATGGCTTAGATCCAATCAATACAATGTAAAGTGAGTAAATCTAGACCTACCTAGATTCATCATTTATGATGAACTTATATATGTACTGTCTTATGTTTATTGTTGTCCTATTGATTTGAATCATACAGTGCGCACAAAGACCCCTGAAGAAGCGGATACCCGCGAAACGCAAGCGTCGGGCTAGTGCAATGTTTTGTAAACGTACATTTTAACCATGCTTGGAATTATATGTATACCACCGTATCTTGGCTTTGTATTTGATAATTTGCAAATTTTTGTATTTGACTTCACGATTTCACTGTGAATAAATAAATCTAATCTATTTCCTGATATTACTGCCTTAAAAGTCCCCTTGCTCCCTAGGGAGGATCAGTGAAAACGTTTAGTTTTCCCTTGCTGCATAGTTAAATTGGGATGTTGGCAGATATGGTGGGTTTTCTATAATTAATTTATAAAAAAGATGTTTTGTTATACGCTACCTCTTTTTATCTTTGGAAGCTATAGATAGTGAATCAACGTGCAAATGTATACAGTAGAAGAGATGACATGAAACAACAAATTGTCATAATGCTGGTGAGTATTTGATGGTAACAAAAAATGAAAATCAGCTCAGCTGGTAGGGTGCTATATAAGGGACAGGCTGTTATTTGCCACTGTCACATGAGCACAACCTGACTTTGATGGTTATTGCTGAGGTTGTGAAAGATATCAGTGGCTAGAATCTAGTATGGGTGGCTAAAATTCTTCAGGGACTTTGTTTTATTGGATATATGTTCTATGGACGAATATTTGGGTTTGTGGTTTGATGTGATTATGTGAATTTTAAAATGCTGTTATGTTTCTTTTATTTAACTTTATTTTGGAGCTCCTTCCTACCCCAGTCACGTAGACAGAAAAGTGTAAATGGGAACTTGTAGTTATTTTCACAATTCCAGAATTTGTCATTCATCATATTTTGCAATATCGTACCTACATATGTGGCTTTTATATTCTGTAAGCATGTATTGAATGGGATTGGTGGTGTTTTTATTAATTACAGAAAAACATACTGTTTTCCCTACTACAGAATGGTTATCATGTAATAGGAAAACAGCTTTAAAATCTAGTATTTAACACTCAGGAAATGTATTCATGGGAAAGCTAGAACCAATTAGGTTTTGCTGAGCAAACCATATTGCAAAAATAACTTCCTTCATTCCTCTATTAAAGGATATTTCCTTTGGCATTGTTTGTACTAGTTTTAGGCCTTATATTTTAGCATTATTTGTTGTAGTTTTTTGTAGTTGTGAGATAAGAGAGTGGATCCTTGCTGTGCTGCACTATAGAACTTCATTGCTTGGAGCATTCAGTGTAGCTTGTATGATACCATATTCTACTTCACCAATTAAAAGTTACGAATTTCAAAATAAATGTTTTCTGAAATTCAACCTGAATAACAGCAAACAACTTTTGTTTGCATTGACAGCAAAAACAAAAAAGTTTATTGCATCAGGGACTATTTATTAAAGACATAATAAAAAGATATAGGGGGTATGGCCAGCACATGGCGGAGAAAAGACGTGTCTTCTAAGGGCTCCTCCGCATCCCTTATCGTCTGCTACAAAAAGCCCCTAACCAGCAGCCCCCTGAGCCATCCAACACCCTTGGGACTCACTACACATAGCCCTGCATCATTTGTGGCCAAACAGCTCGGAGCCGCATCACCCTCCTCCAGCCCATACGGGGTCCTCGGCTGAAAATCAAGCCCACCGCTGTGGCCTTGCTTGGGAGCTGTGTCACCCTCCCCACGTGGTGGAAACTCAAGCCCCCGGCTTTGGCTTAGGCCTACACAAGCTTCCCACTCTCCATCTTAACCTATAGTTTGCCACCCTGCTCCGCTGCCTCTGCTCTGCCATATGAGACACAATGGTATTCCATCCACTTGCCCCTTGGGTACCCACATCCTTGAATCAAGCCCGTGGCTGCCCCACAATATAGGCTTGGACCCCTCTGCCACAGAGGAATCACCTGCCTCACCTCCTCACATCAACTCTTGCAGCCACCAGCCGTCATTTTCACTGCCATGCGAGAACATAAAAGTGGCTAGGGCCCGCTACAGACCGTTATAGTCTGCGGTACTGCTACATGCATGAATCCGAACAAACTTTTACTTAATTCTCTCCCAACTGGGTAGGGAATTCCACTTGCCCGCCATGCTATCTTTTTTTTATCTTCAGTGTTTTTGTATTCATGGCGGTAGTGGCTAGGGCAATATGTATCATAGTTTTCATAGTTCATAGTTAGTATCATAGTTTTAAGACAGTGGGTGTCACCTCGGTGCCCTTCCCCCTAGTTTTTGGAGAATTTTTTCCAGTTTGCTTTATAGGTCTAGCTTTTATCATTTATGGATAATCCTCTTTTCTTTCCTTTTCTAGCCTTGTTTTTCTTCACTCTCCTATCCCCTCCTGCGCCTGTACTGGTGTGTGGTGGGTCCTGACCCCATCTGCTCACCTTTTAGTACTTGTCTTGTGCCATCTACCGTGACATCGCTTAACTTCTGCTCCCTTAATGTAAAGGCACTCAATAAGCCTAGCAAACGTTCTCATCTGCTTAACTGTATGCACAAGCAGAGGGTCCATATCTTATTCATGCAGGAAACTCACTTATGTGTTTTGTCAGCTCACACCCTTACATCACGCCAGTACCTGCAGTTGTACTATAGCAACAATCCCTTCCAGAAAACCAAAGGGGTTGCATTCAATATCCACAAATCCATTCTATTTCAGATGCCAAGGGTAGATTCCTTCTCCTTAAGTGTACAATCTACGACAGACTTACCCAATCAGACTCCTGCCCACTATCTACTTACACTATTTCCTATCATAGAACCACTAGCAAAAGGTGCCCTGTAGTGATGGCCGAACTGCCCGCAAGGCGGACAGTTCGGCCGCGAACAAGCATGTTCGCCCTCCTTCTCGCTGGCGGACAGTTCGGGTGTTCGACCCGCCGTGTTCGCCAGCGAGAAGGATCCCTCTATTCTTCCTCCGGTGGGATCATTAGCAGCGAGATCCCGCCGCAGGAAGAATATTTCACTGAAGACCGGGTAGAGAACCCGGTCTATCAGTGAAAATCCGGCTCGTAAACCCGGATGTGACGTCAGTGACGTCACATCCGGTTAGAACAACCAGGAACTATGCGTTCCAGGTGCCGGATGTGACGTCACTGACGTCACATCCGGGTTTTCCGATTCAAATTCCCCGCCTAGAGGCGGGGAATTTGAATCTGTCCGCGAACGGGCGGACAGCGGACATTTTTAAAAGTCCGCTCCGCCCGTTCGCGGACGGACACGCCGAATGTTCGGCCATCACTAGTGCCCTGATGATAGGTGGGGACTTCAACGTGGTCTTTGATCAAACCCTGGACTCCTCATCTGGCAAATCTCACGTCCCTTGCACTTTGTTATCCTAACTTATGCAAAGTTTTCACTTATTCCAAGCAGCCTTAATGGCTGACCAGAACAAGGCCCTGCGGGGCCTCGTCAAATTCTAATCCTTGCTCCAAAAGCGAGTTACAGCAACTATTGCACACTGCTTACTTGAGACACAAGAAATGTTATACACATTTGTCTCCATAGCGATAAATAGTACTGCGCAAATTTGTTGCTCTCTCCCGCAGAGCTCAGACCTTCATTACCCACAGTAAAAAAAACAAGCCCTCTTCAGAAAGAAACACTACTTCAGAAATGTTTCTAATTCTATACTGCACAGCTACGTTCTACATACATTTGCATTGGACACAGATAGGATGATTGCCCGTTGTTCGCTGGCGCCTTGCCTGCGGTTTATGTTGCATAACCACCTTATTGGTTGTAATGTGCCCTAATCATTTGAAAAGGGAAACCGCTCCTGAAGCTTTGCGGCGCAGCTTTTCCACGTTTCACTTACATGTCCATTGAATGGACATTAGAATAGAAATTGTCCGGTCTGTGTCTTTATCCCCAAAAACACAGTGGAAACAAACTCCATGGATAGCTGCAAGGGTAGTACTATCATCTTTGTAATACATTTGTGGTATAATTTTAAGTGGTATTACTAAAGAAGAAGCAAATAGAAGTACAGGGGCACTGCAGAAAAAGCAAATAGAAGTACAGGGGCAAGCTGAGGCACATAGTAGCGGTTGCTTATGTTAATAACTGCCTACATTAAAATTTCCTCTGGCTTTAACAATAGCACATACCATGTGCATTGGGAGCTTCATTGCCTTCCATTGCAGAGGAATTAAAGCCTTACATTACCAAGGCACATTATCCATGTCAAGCATCAAATGGAATGATGAAAACCATACAGCTCCTGGAGTCTAGAAAAGTTAAAAAAGGTTTTCTGTACACTTGATGGTCTAATGCAGGGCTACTCAAATATAAATTTGAAAGGTCCACTTACCAAATTTCCATTCAGTCTGAGGTCTGGAGTTTGGAATTCTACCGTGCACTGCCGGCGGATCGGCAGTTTTCATGGCGCTGATATATAAATATATATAAATATTCTCCCTATAGTCTATACAGTACACAGTCTCAAACATATGTATTTAATCACTAGACAAGAGGCACCTCACAAGTATATATTGAGGGGTCAGTGGAGGGTGAAAGGGGTAGGAGGTCCTGAGGAGCCCTGAGATGGTCATTTTCTCTATTGACATAAATACAAGCTTTTAATAACCTTCCTGTGTAAAATATATGACTCTGAGGTGACCACGTTCACACTGCCTCAATAACCTTGTGCTATAAGGACAATGCCCAGTCCTGCCAGTGTGTGTGACTCTGTTCAATACCTCAGGACAGACAGGATCACACAGAAAAAGCCCCGTCTACAAGCAGAGCTGAGGAGGCGTGGCTAAAGCATCTGCTCTGCTGGATGGGCATTAGCTCCTCTCGTTCGCTTCAAAGCATCGGCTCTAGTGAGTATGGAGGGGAGGAATGAGCTGGGTGCTAGCAGCAGCCGCTGGTCCATGTGACCCTATTTGGGTACAGATCTGGACCGGGGTCCGCCTATTGAGTACCCCAGGTCTAATGGATGCTTCTGAGTATGGCAGAGGCTAGGATAATAGAATATGATTAACTGCAATGTGCCATGACAAGTTTGGGGGGGGGGGGAATTTATGGTGCCAGGGCATATTATATTGGACCAGGTCTAGGCATCAAAGTTTATGAGACCAGTTTGGGGAATGTTCTGTTCCACCATGACTAAGGGACAGTGGACAAAGCCATATCCTGGTTGGATAAGTTCAGTGTCACAAGTTAACTGGGACCTACAATTGCCCTGACCTCAACACCATCAAAATTTTTGGGAATTAACTCGAACGAAGAGTCAGGCTTTCTTTTTCAACATCATTATTGGACCTCAAATATGCAATTTTGGATTAACTGCATAAACACTCCAAAAATTTGTGGAAAGCCTTCCCAGAAGAGTGGAAGCCTCATTAGGAGGTACCAAATCCTTACTGATGCCTGAGGGATAGGAATGAAAAATCATAAATGTTACATAAGTTGGAATGGCCTGGTGTACCGATACTTGATCAAGAGATGTTGTTAATATAATTATAAAATAATACAGTTTGCAGGTATCATAGAATCTAGTGCTGTTTTAGAATAAAATGCTGTTGTTTTATTAAGATGAAGGCAGAAGACCAATGTGTACATGCAGCATAATGAAACCAAAATGTTTGTAAACTTTTTTTTATTATTCATTTTGTGGACCATACAAATACAGTGCATGAATCATGTATGCAAAATCATATAATAGAAAACATATGTGGTGTATCTTTGCAGATCCACATTTAAATAAACATAAACAAAATGACCCCAAAGCAGATTTGTGACTATAAAATGTTTCCCCAATTGTAGGCAGACATTCATCATTGTTAATGTATCCACATTTTGAGTTAACATTACAAATGCATAAAAATAGATTTTCATGTATTTATCTTACATTCAGATATTAGATTAGATTGTATAAGCAGATAGATAGGTTGTCTGTAGGGACAGAATGTCATAGGGACAGGGTGTGATGAGAGTGTTAAAAACATCAAATGCAACAAAAACACTTCATTTTAGTACAATGCAACCAACCACTTTTATCCTGGTGTTATAGAAATTATATACCTGTATTGTATAGATATGGGGAAATCTACAAGGATATTAGGACACCCCTATACAAAATGATTTTGCTAGGCTGAAGAATAGCAATTACTAGGTGATAGGAGTTTGCATAATGTTTATATTATTCTGGCCAATGTGCTTCAATTAAAAGAGATAAAAGCAGTAATAACTACACAACACCATTTTACAGTAAGAAGTAGCTGGACCAATGTTGCATGGCAGATAGAGCTTGAACTCAGCACACATGCTCAGCACAATACCCCTCCATCTTCAATTCACAAAGGCTTTAAATAATTAAATTACAACTACGGGCAAATTGATAATTTAAAAAATACCTGTAAGAGGCAGCATAGCTGTAGCATTAACACATTGTTTTTTTTTTCTAAGCATCCCTTGTTACATTTTCTTTTCCAGTACTTTCTTTATCAAACTTAGAATAAAATGGAAAGACGGTTGAAACAAAGCATTTAACTCTGACAAGGCAATTTACAAGGATCAGCTTTTATTTTTATAATTAACTGTATATACTCAAGTATAATCCATCCTGATTATAAGCCGAGGTTTTATCTACAAAAACTGGGAAAACCTACTGACTCAAGTATAAGCCTAGAGGGACAATGCAGCAAAACCTGCAAAGTCAAAATGAAATTTCACCATCTCCAGTAAAAATAAACCAGCCATAGGGAAGGAGCAGTTGCCTCTTCTGCTGTCTCTGGCCCAGCCCTAACCGCCTCCCGGTGTTAGCTACATATTGGCTGTTTACAGGTCTTCTGCCCCCGGTTCAGCGGTGTCCCATGGGTGCTAGTGTCCAGACCGACCCTCAGACCACTGCCGAACACTCCACAAGCATGGCTTGGTCAGTTACATCATCACTTTATTAAAGGTATAATAAAGTTACCGATTACTCACATACATAACACAGGCCACCATCCTACACAAATATGTCTCAACCCCCTGGGGGTTAGAGCAGTTCTGGCTCAATTACTGTTTGGCCAAAACTGCATCCAGCCCATATGAGTACGTTTAACACAGCACAGTCCATGTGGATATGTTCAGTTTGAATTTCGTGCAGTCCAACCAGGTGCACCAGATAATTGTTCACCAATCTTAAGCTAGCCATACACGTGTCGGATTCCATGGCCAATTGATCACTCACCCAATTGATTCCGGCGATCTCAGCGGGAATGGGAGCTGCAATCAATCAGCCAATTAAGAGGATCCGATCGCTGCATACCACCTTGTCCGAGTGATTGCGTCCAATTGATCGGGGACTCAGAATTGGATCCGACAGAGAACCAACATGTAGTAATAGTAAGTAACCCTTTTAACACACTGAGTTCACACATGCTGACTCAGCCCTAAAAGTATAATACCTCATACTGCTCCTCATTGGTCTTTGTGTGTAACCCAATATATATTTTTCTCCTTTCCCTTTTTTTCCCTTCCCCATTCCGTGTTGGGTTCTATACACACTTTTTGGGATGAACTCTCTCATTGAGATAAAAAAAACAATTCAGCCAATCATCCATGGTATACTGGTGAGCTGACACTCTCAAACATTGGATGGTATGGTTTGCCGATTAGCTGATGCTCTCAAACATTGGATGGCATGGTATACCGGTGAGCTGACACTCTCAAACATGGATGGCATGGTCTGCCGGTAAGCTGACGCTCTCCAGCATTGTATGGCATGGTCTGCCGGTGAGCTACTTTGAAAGAGAAGGAGGATGAGGAGGAGGAGAAAATAAAAGTCAACCACATACCTTGTGTGGTGCCTTTTGAAATCCATTACAAAGAAATATTGCGCTTATTAGCTCAGCTCTCCTGTGGTGTAGTGGAGAAATCTGGAGCAATCCAGGCCTGGTTAATTTTAATCTGAGTCAACATGTCGGCATTGCCAGTAGACAAGTGGATCCGCTTATCCGTTATAATGCCACCAGCACTGAATACGCGCTCAGATAAAACACTGGCGGCAGGGCAGGCCAGCACCTCCAAGGCGTAGAGTGCAAGTTCAGGCCACGTGTCCAGTTTGGACACCCAGTACTTGTACGGCACAGAGGGATCATTTAGGATGTTGACACGGTCTGTCATGTATTCCTTCACCATTTTCCAAAATGTCTTCCTCTTTGTAACAATGGGACGTGCTTCAGAGTGAAGTTGCTGGCGGGGTGTCAGGAAACTGTACAATGTCTTAGACAATGTTGCCCTGCCCTTGTTAGAACTGCAATGCATTCCCCTTGTCTCCCTTCCTCGGTTGACCAAGGAAGTACGCACTGTGCCCGCTGCGTTGTCAGATGGATAAGTTTTGATCAACCTCTCCACAAGTGCCTTCTGGTAATGCACCATTTTTGTTGTCCTCTTCAGAGAAGTTCTCTTTGTAGCAGGGGTCGAGCAGTGTGAACACCCATTAATCTGTATTACTCAAAATGCGTACAATGCAAAGGTCACGGGAAAGGCAGCCTAACATGAACTCAGCCATGTGCGGCAGAGTACCAATAGGCAAGATGTCAAAGTCGACCTCTAAATGACTCTCCATTTCCTCCTCCTCCTCCCATCCACGCTGAACTGAGGGAACTAAACTTACATGGGTACTACTACCGTCTGTACTCCTCTTCCTGCTGCAAACCAAGCTCCAAAACCAATGTTTGGGTGATATCGCTATCAGGCTGTGTCATATCTGATGAATTTGCAGGGTCGTCCTTAATTGTGAGCAGTGATTGTTTCAGTAGACACACCAGTGGGATGGTTACACTGATGATAGCGTTATCACCACTAACCATCTTTGTGAATTCGTCCAAATTTTTTTAAATTAGACATAGATCTGACATCAATGGCCACTCCTCGCTTGTAAATTGTGGCAGTTAACTCCAAATGCCATGACCAGGTGCAGCTGGTATTGCACGATTGCCCTCTGCTGCTCACAAAGCCTGGAGAACGTGGAGTTCCAGCGCGTGCTCAGGTCGCACAACAGTCGGAGAGCTGGAAGCCGCAGCGCTGCTGCAGGGTCGACAGAGCGGCTGAAGCTGTTGAAGACTTTCTGAAATGAGCGCACAAGCGGTGCACCTTCACTTGTACTCCTTGCAAATTGGGGTAGGCTTTGAGAAACCGCTGAACCACTAAATTTAAAACATGGGCTAGGCAGGGAATGTGGGTCAGGTTGCCGAGTTTCATAGCCGCCACCAAGTTACGGCCATTGTCAGACACAACCATGCCTGACTGGGTTGAGTTGAGTGGCAAGAGACACAGCTCGGTATAAACCCTGCCACTGCTGAGGTGTGATGTTTGTCCCCAAGCAGATCAGCCTCAGCATGACCTGTTGGCACTTTCCCACAGCAGTGCTACACTGCTTCCAGCTAGTGACTGACTGTGGACTGGTGTTTAAGGTGGAAATGGAGGAGGAGTGGAGGTTGGAGCCAGTAGCATAGCTGCTGGTGGAGACCCTGTTGGACATAGGGCCCGCAATCCTAGGCATGGGTAGCATCTGTGCCTTCCCAGGGTATGACTCACTCCCGGCCTCCACATCATTCACCCAGTGTGCCGTGAGGGAGATGTAGCATCCCTGGCCACCAGCACTTGTCCATGTGTCTGTGGTTAGGTGGAACTTCCCAGTTACTGCGTTGGCCAGGGCACGGGTGATATTTTGTGACACATGCTGGTGTAAAGCTGGCACGGCACA
>CM070036.1:82594287-82607403 GCA_036250615.1 Ptychadena robeensis | reverse complement strand
GGATATGTACCCAAAAAGCACAACAGTGGATATGTACCCAAAAAGCACAACAGTGGATATCCCCAAAAGAGCACAAAGGTGTCTAAGGTCTTCAGCCCTTAAAAGGACTTTTGGGTCTGTAAAAGTATGAGAAGTAAAGAGCAGAACAGCCTTTCCTGCCTATCTAGGGCCTCTCCCTAACCGCACTGAGCCGAGTGGAAGGGGTCATGTTCTATATAGCACCTGGCCATGTTCCTCCCATCCAATCACTGTAATGTCAGAAGCTAACATGGCTGCTGGTATTACAGTGTGGGCAGCAGTAAGCTGCCCATTGATTGAAGGTCTCCAATGCACGAAAATCAAATATGGCACTCGAGCACGTGTGGTGCTCTGTAGAGCACTGGCGAGTGCCGAGCATGATGGATGCTCGAGCCGAACAGTTACCCAATAAAGCCTGTTTCCTGCATATCTGGTGTTGGTATTGATAGTGTGACCAGGCACATTGCAGTGCTTGTTTTGATTGTACTTGTGCTTTTCGTATGATCATTTGTAGAGATTTTTAAATATTAACTGTTTATAGCCAATAATGTTTTATATATATTGTGTGAGCACAGAATACTATCTATCTTGTTACAAAGGAGAAAAATGGGAACCCTGGCCCTTGAGCCTGCATCTGTATAAATCCATTGCTGGCTCCTGTATTTTATCTTTCATTTCATTCACTTACAGGAAACAACAGCATTCTCTTTTGTGTCAATAAATGCAAAGCTGGCTTAACATAAACCGTGCTGAATTTTCTGAGATCTGGTGACTTCATGTTTACTACAATAATATGATTAAATCGGACAGATCAAATACAGATGGATTCATATCTGTTGCACTTCCTGCTTAAACTTATTAGCAGAAATCTGTTTGCTGTAATAGGATTTGGCATCAAGAACTGACCTTCATGCACCATTGTCAAAACAAAAAATTGCTAACTGAACATTAACAAAAAACAGTATATGAGAAGATCTGATCTTATATTCCTAGATTACATATCTTAATAAAGAAATTATTGTCAGTCTTTACAAGAATATTAACAAATTCTAAAAGTAAAAGGATTCACTAAACAAAAATAATAAAGTATCACCTTTTCAGATTTCAATGCTTATATTTTAATATTTAAAATTGGTATCATATGAAATTAAACTGAGAAATAAGTAATTGATGTATTTATGATTACTCTTTAAGTCTTTTGGAAGCCTCAGATGTCAGATGCAGCTTGGCTTATTTTTTGGCCTGTGGACATAGTATCATTCTAAGCTTTTCCTTCTTAACTGGACATTAAGTTGTTCACTATTTTTATTCATTATATTGCATTACTTTCAATAATGGAGGCTCATAATGGGCATTATCAAGTTGCAATGCCAATTCCTTCCACTAGCTTGAATCTTCCTGAAGCATAGAATGCAGTGGGGAGGTGTCCTCATTAAAAAATATGAAATTCGAAGGGATTTATTTAAAATTGGAAGTAGCATGTTCATGAGCCAGAGAAACAAAGAGAGCAAAATATAAGTTGAATATGCTTTACGTTTAGGATGGTGATACAAAGTTCTACACATCTCCATATGCTTATCAGGCTGGGGACATATTGTGCTTTCTTATCTTACTTACCGTATTTTTCGGACCATAAGATGCACTTTTTCACCCCCAAAGGGGGGGGGGGGGGGGGTGCCGCATATATGTCCAAATCAAGCAGCTCTTCCGGCAAGAGATACCAGAGGAGGTGTAGGAGCTGTAATAAAAGATGGCCAAAAGTGTCTGGATCTCCCATCTATTATTGCTTATGCCAACAGAGCTCAGAGCCCTGCTGGCATAAGCAATGAAGAGAGAGAGGTAGATGAACTGCCATCTATCCCTCTCTCCATGTCCGAGGAAACTGCAATCACTCCACAGCTTCCATGGACACAGGCACAGAGTAGAGGAGACTGTGCAGCTGTCTGCCCCCCTTCTCCCTACCAGTGTGGAGGTGACGTGTGTGTACTGCTGCTAGTGACATCTACTGGCTGAATCTGATATTGCATTAATTGAATTCATTGCATTAACCCAATTGATGTGAAAATATATATTACATCCTGCTCTAAAAACTGGGTGCTTATGGTCCGGTGCGTCTTATAGTCCAAAAAATGTCTAATATATTATATTGGTAGCATTCAACAGGATGAAAATGCTACAGAGCTTTAGAGTGCATTCTAAAACAATAAGCAACCATGTAGACTTTCTGCAAAAGCCATAAGGCTATGTCTCTACAGCGTTTTGCGATCTGTCGGCACCCCCTACTTGAAGTGTAGTGCTTGTAAGGGGATTTGACGGATCACATGCACTTTACCTGCTCAGCAGATGCTGCGTTCTCATGGTGCTAATGCAGTACATTAGCCCCTGCATCGGTGAATGACTGAACAGAACATCTGCCGGGCAGGTTCAGTGTATGTGATTCATCGGGACCCCCGCCAAGCATTGTGCTGAACGCAGGGGTCCCGACGGATCACTCTGTGGAGACATAGGCTCTGGTTCCAATAAACTGGCAGTGAGCTTTCATGCATAGAGAAAAGCTATGGGGTCTTGCATGAATGTTTGTTGCCAAAAGCTCTACTCAACTACAACAAACAAAAAGAAAAAACTCCAAGGAGTGGAATGTAGCAAAAGTCAGAAAGAAAAGAAAAAAAGTCCCAATATGCAGAAAGATGGACAGGTATAATAATGCCATAACTGATTTTCTTCCCTGGAGCAAGAATAAATACATGGAGAAAATAGTTTTGTACCTGATTAGTTCCAGTGTTATCTGTTGCTTGTGTCTGTACTGGAAGAAGCTTAGTTGCTGCCCAAAACCTGTTAAAAAGCTAGAGGGGATTAATTTGACAAGTAAAGAATTCTCAGCTTATCCATTTGACATATTTTTCCCTGTGTGTTTTTAGGCCTTTAGGCCTTCCATGCTACATTTTCAAACTAAAATGAACTGGTATTTATTCTCCTTAAGCTTTAAAGCCATAATTCCTCTATTTTAAACCCTGTATTTATTTAGATAACAGACATACTGTCATTTCACTTTTATATTTCAGTTGATTTCTCAATGAGTTAAAAAGGAGTTGTAAAAGAGTTGACTATATCAGGCATCTCATCAACCAATGAGTATCAATGTGTATTTGTTGAGTATTTGTTAGAAGACATTTATGGCTGAGAGATCCAGTAAGAAACATTATTATTATTATTATTATTATCATTTATTTATATAGCGCCAACATATTACGCAGCGCATGTAGCCATAGCAACCACTGAAATTCCACCGGTCATTTTATTTCTACTAGTATACAGCAGATTACTTGCCATGACCTTTTTATATATACACAATCAATCCATTTTCTATACAGTTCCATATAAAATTTAGTTTAATGATGATAAGCTCTAAGCCATAGCTTGCAAAATACGATTTTTTATTTTAAATTGACTATACCAATTACTAATGAAGGTAAATGCAAGGCCAGATGTTGATCTTCCTCCCTCTCATTGGGGGACATTGGTTTCAGTGCAGAAACCAGTACAGATGATTGGAGCCCCCGGGACAGCGCAGAACAGTAAGTATGCGATGCCGGGGCTCTGATCTTTGCCGGACAGCACCATCTCGTCCAGTGCAGGAGGTTAAGGAGGTTAATTAAATTGTTAAAGGTATGCAAAAGTATACTTCTAACACCAAACATGGCAAACTTTGCTTCATCATTTTAATAATGGGAAAGAAGATCACTTGAACTTTAACTTAGAAAACAATGTTTGTTTTAATTCTTCAGATTTTCTTATATGATGTGCAAAACCGTCTCTACCCTTATGCTCTTCTGTAGTCTGGGATGATACTTATAATACGATACTGTGACTGCAGGAATTTAGGCATATGCTCCAGGTGGTCTGTATTGCCTATGGTTTAAATATGGATACAACAAAGTAATATTTGAATGTCATGCACTTAAAATGATGAGTGGAGGCCACTTTCCAGTTTGCTGTTGATTGAGAGGATGCAGGATCAATAACTGACACTTAGGCTTTGTTTCCATTGAAGCGTTCACGTGCGGTTGCAGCCGTGCGGTTGTAACCGCGCGGCTGAACGCATGCCTAAAGTTGTCGCGCGTTTTCGCGCGTTTTTGCAACGCGATTTTTTTTTGTATTGCAGATGTGGATGCGGTTGGGGCGCAGATGCATTTCAAAACGCTACAGCTAGCGTTCAGAAACGTGCCCTAAACCGCATCCGCACCCGAACTCCCACAACCGCACCAGTGGAAACTATATTGAAGTTTCCAATGGATGCGGATGCGGTTGCGCGGCGGCCGCGCTGCTGCAACTGCACGGGAATGCTACAATGGAAACAAGCCCTTAGGAATCACAGCGTTTGACCATTGCAACATTATATATAAATATATATATATACAGTACAGGCCAAAAGTTTGGACACACCTTCTCATTCAATCTGTTTTCTTTATTTCATGACCATTTACATTGGTAGGTTCTCACTGAAGGCATCAAAACTATGAATGAACACATGTGGAGTTATGTACTTAACAAAAAAAGGGGAAATAACTGAAAACATGTTTTATATTCTAGTTTCTTCAAAATAGCCACCATTTGCTCAGATTACTGCTTGGTACACTCTTGCCATTCTCTTGATGAACTTCAACAGGTAGTCACCTGAAATGGTTGCCACTTCACAGGGGTGCCTTATCAGGGTTATTTTGTGTATTTTCATGCTTTATAAATGGGGTGTGGACAAGCAGTTGTGTTGTGCAGAAGTCAGGTTACTACACAGCCAACATCCCTTTTGGACAACTGTTAAAATTCATATTATGAACCAAGCAGCTAACTAAAGAAAAACGAGTGGCCATCATGACTGACGAAGGTCAGTCAGTCCCGAAAATTGCAAAAACTTTAAATGTGTCCCAAACCATCAAGCGCTACACCAAACTGGCACACGTGAGGACCGACCCAGGAAAGGAAGACCAAGAGTAACCTCTGCTTCTGAAGACAAATTCATCCGAGTCACCAGCCTCAGACAACGCAAGTTATCAGCAGCCCAGATCAGAGACCAGATAAATGCCACACAGAGTTTTAGCAACAGACACATCTCTAGAACAACTGTTAAGAGGAGACTGCGCGAATCAGGTCTTCATGGTCAAATAGCTGCCATGAAATCACTGCTAAGGAGAGGCAACAAGCAGAAGAGATTTGTTTTGGCCAAGAAACACAAGGAATGGACATTAGACTAGTGGAAATCTGTGCTTTGGTCTGATGAGTCCAAATTTGAGATCTCTGGTTCCAACCGCTGTGTCTTTGTGAGATGCAGAAAAGGTGAACGGATGGATCCAAAATGCCTGGTTTCCACTGTGAAGCATGGAGGAGGAGGTGTGATAGTGTGGGGGTGTTTTCCTGGTGACACTGTTGGGGATTTTTCACAAATTGAAGGCACACTGAACCAGCATGGCTACCACAGCATCCTGCAGCGGCATGCTATCCCATTAGGTTTGCGTATAGTGGGACGATCATTTATTTTTCAACAGGACAATGACCCCAAACACACTTCCAGGCTGTGTAGGGGATATTTGACCAAGAAGGAGAGTGATGTAGTGCTGTGGCAGATGACCTGGCCGCCACAGTCACCGGACCTGAACCCAATCAAGATGGTTTGGGCTGAGCTGGACTGCAGAGTGAAGGCAAAGGGGCCAACAAAGTGTTACACACCTCTGGGAACTCCTTCAAAACTGTTAGAAAACTATTTCATATGACTACCTGTTTAAGTTCATCGAGAGAATGCCAAGAGTGTGCCAAGCAGTAATCTGAGCAAATGGTGGCTATTTTGAAAAAACTAGAATATAAAACATTTTTTCAGTTATTTCACCTTTTTTTTGTTAAGTACATAAATCCACATGTGTTCATTCATAGTTTTGATGCCTTCAGTGAGAACCTACCAATGTAAATGGTCATGAAATAAAGAAAACACATTGAATGAGAAGGTGTGTCCAAACTTTTGGCCTGTAATGTATATATATATATATATATATATATATATATATATATATATATATTACACACACTCATATATACGTACCGGACCAAAACATGCATCTGAACATATGATGCACCCAGTTTTAAGAGCAGGAAAAAAATTTTTTAAAGCGTTCAAATATTATATTATGACATCTTCCTTACACATCCTGGACGGATCTCCTATCTGACAACTCCACCTCCCCGGCTAATCTTCTTGGCAGGAGAGCAAAGACAGAGTGGCCAAGCGAGTGGTCACGCCTTTGGACCATAAGATGCAGGCACTTTTTAACCCAGATTTCTGGGGAGAAAAGTGCTCCTTATAGTACAAAAAGTATGGTACATAATGATGTGTGTTTCTGATAAATGCTGACAAGAACACTGAACAGTGAATAAAGCAATGTTAGCAAAACAAATTCACATTGAAATATACATATATTGAGTGGTGAACAATACTCGGGCTGCATGTCTTACATTTGAATGGTTTAACAAGTCTCAGTGTGGCTTGTAATCTATCTTTGTCAGTTACAAGCGTGTTATACTTACCAAATGCCTTGTTTAAATAAATGTAGGCTTAAATACATTTGTAGGTGTACTGTGATTTGTAGCTGTTTGTTTAACAAAGCACTCTATTAAAAACCATGGACTGACAAGAATAATGCCATTTTCTTTACAGTTGTATTGTCATTAATCTTAAAAAGGCCAGTTATATCCTGGTACTTTTCTTCTGCAACATTGTTACTCTTTGTGTGCACTGCTGTTTATTTGCAAATGAAAATCCAGATATTACTTTGGGAATGCCACTTACATTTATATTCTGTGATAGTTTAGATAAATGGCTTTTCATTTTCAAATGCTGGAGCTATATTTTCTAGAAACAAGTACTGTCTATCCCACCAATTTATTGGTTCTTAGCCTTTAAAATACTTCAATAAAGTAATTATTTTCAATGAGGCCAATATCCTAATAACTTACTATGCTGTCTTATATTTCAATTTAAAATAGAGTTCTTCCAAAAATGCATGCTGTTAACTAAGAAATCATGACATAAACTGGGTGTTTAATATGCTTAATTTTCACTTCCAAAATTACATTGAAATCTAATACTTTATTTTACTAATTGACTTTGAGACCATGTTATTAGATGCACATTTTTCAGCAACTAATTTTGAGAAAAGGGTTGTAATAAAATATATTAAATTATCAAATGCATCTTTCATACCATTTCATTGTACTTTCAAAAGCCTTTTCAGAAGAAAACGTGTCAATAGAAAACTGTAACCGTGTTATGAACTATTTCAAATGTATACTTTTCCACAAAAAAACAGACAATATATAGCATTTCTTCTCAAATTTTCTTTAGGCTCATCTTATGCACATGTTCTCAATACATGTGCATAAAATATTTATGAACCTAATTTGGCAAATCAATGCGCACCACTTTGTGTGCTACATCCCTGCCCAATACATTGGATTGGGTTGGTGATTAACAAGGAATTTACCAACATGTTGGCTCCCTGTTCGATCGACATTTCATTTGAGCGGGATCAAACGCTCAAGATGGGCAGCATTTGATTTCCAAATGCCCTTTCTGTAATTTAATTTCCCTTACAAGTAAAGTAGTGTATGTTCCTATAAGACTCCTTTTAAAGGATGTCCTACTCATGAGTCATTTGCTTCTCTCTTCTAAGTGTTTACAGTAATTGATATACCATCAATCAATTACTTACTTCAAGGACTAGTCATGTCTTACTTACTTATGATCAGTTAAGAGTTATGCACTTTATCCGGAAAAGTAGACCAGCATTGGTGGATAAAATTCAAACACACCTTTATTAATTCCAAAAGTGGTCATTCACTCTCCTGAAATCTCTGTCTCTATAATCATGTACATATTTCCCAAAACGTCTTTACATTTTATAAACATACAAGTCAGATATTGCTGAAGGTATGTTTCACTCTCAAACACACCTAACTGTGGCCCTGCCAAAGTCCCCTTGCCTTGTCCCAACAAGGAAAACTAGGTGGGAAGATAGGCCATTACCTGTGGCCTCTCCCCCCACCCATTTTGGTATTTTTTGCAAATCTTAGTTTGATTTAAAATTCTACCTTAAAGAGAAATGGTATGAGTAAAATACAGTACTATAGATACAATATACATCTGTGTGTATATAAAGATATTATCCGCTGTTCGCCACAATATGAGTGGTGTACTTGTGAAATCCTGTATATACTTAATATTCCTGTGTCAGCAAGGCTCTATTTTTGTTGTAGAAGGTAGAAAAAAAGCTTACTAATGGTTCACTTTATCATAAAAGCAAAAACGAAAACCTACTGATTTCTGCTTTGTATATCTGATTTCTGAACTTTAGGAACAGCAGAAATGATGTAATTTATGAAGGTTCTGAAGTTTACCAGAAGAAGGTGACACTGTTCATTGCCTCTTGTACATTTACAAGGTGAATGTGAGATAAACGATCTTCATTTGAGATAAATGGTCCTTTGAAGTCCTTGAATAATTCTTTGAACTGCTAAGATAGACATTCTTTGATATGTCAGAGTAAAATTAATTGACACTGAATGTACTAAATCTACAACATTTTCATAAGTTTTTAAGATATCAGCATACAGATCAGTTTAAACAAGGCAGAGATGTCAATGCTTTATTTCATGTAAGATTTTGATAAGATACTTTAAATTAAAAGTACATTATATTTTTTATTGTTTGTATTGCTAATGTTCAGTGCACTTTACTTAGCTGCGTTTTAACCAGTTCGCCAGACCAATCCCTGTTAACAACACCCCCCCCCCCCATAATATTTAATATTTGCGATTATTTAACAACTAAGCCAAATGGAAACACTATGTGTAAATAGCTAAACATACACTTTGATTCCATCCTTTTAGCAGCAATAGCTTGTTTTTTGGATAAATGTATCAGGCTGTAGCATAATTGTGAAGGAATATTGGCCCTCTCTACAACAGTCCATTAAGATTTGATTAAACATGAACATTTGGTTATGTAAGGTTCATTTAAGGTACTGCTACAGTCTTTAAGCTAGGATGAGCTCTGCACTTGGACTGGGTCATTTCAATACATTGTTTTATTTTCTAGCCATGATGTTTTGTTATTAGAAGATGTGTTTGGAATCTATGACCTAAAGGATGTATCAGCTTTTGTAACACTTTAACTGTCACAATAATGGCTTCACATTTAATAGTTTGGTATAACAAATGATTCTAACAAGAGTTATTGGTTGACTTAAGGACTGCTAACTGTTTAGGTCCTATGGCCCAAATTATTACCACCTGTGTTTGGCAGTTGGGTGCTAGGAGTTGTTCTGTAAGCCTTAAAATCAAAGAATAATAAATGTAAAGAACATTGACCACAGTATGAAACCAAATCGAATACGGTTGTCATCTCAGTGCAATATCTTGTATTTAAAAGTATTTTTAGCACTATAAGTACAGTATGTAAATAGCCAGGTAGTTTGAGGCTATTTAAATGCAAGATATTTTCCAGTTGTGATGTGTCTTACAGTCTTTAGAATCTAATATGTAACTTGGGAGGAGGGTTAGACAATTGTTATCCACTCATGGTAAACCACCAACTTTGTAGGACATTGATACTGAGATTATTAGGGGGGTTTATTTTTGAGCATAAACCCAGTTTCTCAACAAAAAGCCCCCCTCTGCTTTCACTCGAATCAGGGTTATAGTCAGAGTTCCACTTACCTGTCCGAGTGAATGATCCAATGTGTATTCGGTATTCTATCTATGGCATACTCGAACTGAGCTGGTGAAATGTTCTGGAGAATGGTAGAATTTCAATTAGGAAACTCCACAATCTGACTTTGCATTGACTTGGCTTATACTCAAGTCAATACATTTTTCCAGTTTTTGTAAATAAAATTAGGTACCTCTGATTACATTCGAGTCAGCTTATACTCAAGTTTATACAGTGAACTAGCTTATATGTGCATACAATATGTGTTAGCTAATGACTACATACAATATGGTATCATCACCAAAATTGTTGGAGATGTACTGAAGGGTTGCAGGTACATTCGTAAAAAAATTATCCCCATAACTCTTCCCCATAATTTTAGTGATGATATCAGGTTCAGGAGCTTTGCTATTAACTCATAAATCCAATAGTGTGCACACTCTTCTATGGCAGATAGGAAGTGGATCTCTCTAATTACCCATGGGGTAACAGGTGCCCTATATGCATATATATTTCTATAAATCTTGTGCATTTTATTGCATTAAGTGCATTGTGCCAGCCCCAAAATAAAATAACGGGTTTTTCATTCATGCCACAGCCTACCTATGTTATATGCAAATCTTTCCGACTAGCTTACTTTGTGAGTGGATTGCAAAGCCCCTGAATTAGCGTTGAGCTTGAATATTCGAATGTCAATTATTTTATGCGAATATCGGCAATTCAAGAATTTGGGAATATGTCGGCAGATATTTAAGATTTAGAATATTCACGGTTTGGCCATGTATTGTGAAAATAATATTCTTTTTGGTGATATTTCTCAATGCATAGCCATACCTCAAATTTATGAATATCGCATTGAACATTAGTAGAATGTAGAATAATTTGTGAAATATCTAAAATTCGAATATTGCCTATATTGCCTATGAACATTGTATCATCAACAAAATCGCTGGAGATGTAGTGAAGGGTTGTGGGAACATTTTTACTTCCATGAAATTTCGACTTTAATTTGAACTTGAAAAATATTGTGTAAGAGCAATACTTTCTTTTTATAGTGTATCCTCTAGGAAGTTTGGTGATGATACCAATAATCAGAGGCTTTGCAATTACCCCACAAAATCAAACTGGTTGAATTTTCCAAAACAAATTCGACCATCTCTATTAGGTTGATCGATCTTTTAATGCTTTGCTTTCATAATGAATCAAATCACCAAATGTTTACCAATTTATAGCTTACCATGCTAACTTGCAAAAAAAATAAATAAAAGGGCCTATTGTAACTATTAGGAAATTTATTGAATTGTGGCAATATTATCAAGATTTTTGAAGGACTACAATCTGTGATCTACCAGTATGCAAATGTAGGTACATTTTATTACCCTCTATACAGTACCATCTTGTTATCATTGATGGTACTGCAGGAAGATCAATATCAGAGATAGAACTGCCAGGGATAGAGGGAAAAGCAAGATTTTTTTTTGCATGTAACATGGAGCACATCTCAACCAACGTGGTGGCTTAGGGGTGAGCAAGCAAGTTTAATCTAATATATATATACACCATATTTTTCGGACTATAACATGCACTTGACCATAAGACGCACCCAGTTTTTAGGGCAGGAAAACCAGAAAAAAAGATTTAATAAGTTTTCACATAAATTGGGTTAATGCAATGAATTCAGTGAATGCAATATTCAATTCAGCCAGCAGGTGTCACTAGCAGCAGTACACTCTCAGCTGAACTCGTCATCTCCACACTGTTCTGCAAGAAGGGGAGGGGGCCAGGCTGTCTCCTACTCTGCTTGCCAATCAGCTGTTACTGCTGTTACTGTGTCAGTGGGGGCTGCAAAGTAATTGCAGTTCCCAAGGACAGGATTGAAAGATAGAGATGGCAGTTCATCTCTCTCTCTCTCTTTATTGCCTATGCCAGTTCAGGGCTCTGAGCTCTGCTGGCATAGGTTAATACACAGTACAGATGGGAGAGCCGGACATCGCCAGCATCTCACATCTGACAGCTCCCCGGGTAATCTCCGTGCCGGGATTGCTGGTGGGAAGCCAAGGTGCGACCACCTCACCACGGGGGTTGCGCATTCGGACCAAAGACCAAAAATTTTTTTTTTTTATAGAGATTTTATACATATCTTTTTAACAATACATTATATACCTCAACAGATAAATAAACAAATATATTACTATACATTATGCATATAGTTGTTAGATTTTCTTAATTAATAAATGTTAATTAATAAATTAATAAATGTTATATATATTATATTAGTACATATATTATACTATTTAATCTATATATCTGGCTAAATCTGGCTATATATATATATATTTTTTTTAAGATAAATACACTTTAAGTAAACTAAATACACTAGTAAAAAATCTTTTTTTACATAGTTAAGTATTTTAAAGTAAACAAACATCAACCTCATCTTCATGGCTACTGTAACCCTTTTACAGCTGTGTATTTATGACGCTTTTGATCTTTTTTAGACAGGGTTGTTATTTATAATTAGTAAGTACGGTAGTTTCAATATACAGCTATCATTTGAAAATGATTAATACATATATATAACCTTAGCACAGGGGTCTCAAACTCGCGGCCCGCGGGCCATTTGCGGCCCTCGGGATCTTGTTTTGCGGCCCGCACCCAGGGGGTACGTGAGACCACAGCCAGGGGTACGCGCAGGCACCAGGAAAAGTTTGGCACCTGCGCCGGTTACAGGCGCGTAATGCCTGCTCTCCATCCAGGGGGATGGGCTCTCGGGTGCTCAAGCCCAGATCCCGCCCAGGACTCCATACTTGGTGCGGTGGGCGGGCTTAGGGCGCCTCTCCCAACCTCGCCCCTGTCAGTCAGTCAGCTAGGGAGACCAAGCCCAGACCTCGCCCAGGACTCCATACTTGGTGCGGTGGGCGGGCTTAGGGCGCCTCTCCCGACCTCGCCCCCGTCAGTCAGTCAGCTGCTAGGGGAAAGTGACTCCCCCTCTAAGCTAGCCGCAGGACGTGATTCCCGTGAAATCCCTTATGCGGCCCAGCCTCATCCTGACTTTGCCTCCTGCGGCCCCCAGGTAAATTGAGTTTGAGACCCCTGCCTTAGCAACTTGTTAGTTATTGTATTTTATTTACTGTGAAATCTGCATATCTATCTCTTAGAAATGTGTTAAAACTGTGTTTTCATGCAGAGAACAGGAAAATATATTCTTTTTATTATAATTACACTGAAGTAATTTTTTATACTGTAACAGTGAATGTTTCTATAAGCTGGCATGATGCTGTCATCCATATGGTGCATTTTTAAAAGTCAAGAAAAGAGATAACATTTACAAGTACGGTATATTAGTA
>CM070036.1:82577527-82594277 GCA_036250615.1 Ptychadena robeensis | reverse complement strand
CATCTTTGTAACTGCTCATACGTTTACAGCATTTGGCTGTTGTTTGGCAACTGTTCATAGAAAACTGACACAATTTACATTAAGAACAGATGACTCCACTTTGGTTTTCCCTGCCACATGAGTAGTTTTGCACAGCAGTTGTCTCAGCAGCTGTTACAGAAAATGAAGCCTTTTATTTCATGCCCTTGGTAATCACCATCATAGTTTTTTTTCTATTAAAGCTGCAGAAAACAAGTAAAATGACTTGAATGATTTACAGTGACTGGCTTAAGAAATCATCCATCTGCAAAATAAAACTTCTGCTCATCTGGAAACCACAGCTCTGTGTCAAACATTGCACAGCTTTATATAAACCCTTGCTTAAATTATTATAAACAAAAAAGTGTCTTTTTTGCATCTGTTAAGTTTGTCTGTATATTTATAAAAGCCTAGCTTTGCTTTCTTAACGAAAAATGTGATGTACTTGCTAGGAATTGCAAATAGTGTGAACCCAAATGAATATGTTCTTTTTCAGGATATTGAAGAAGCAAGGTGTGAAATAAAGGCTGATGACCTGTCAAATACCCAATGTATCATCTTAATTTATTGCACTTCTCACAATAGCATTAGCCACCTGGAAAGAAACATGATAAGCATTAATTTCAGTGAAATGGGATGTGATATGTAAAACGTTTTTCTTGATTTTTTCTTTTAAGGTCGTATATACACAAGGGCTTCACAGGCTTTGGGAATGATCAAACTTTAGAAAAATCCATATTTTTACTGTGATGTGAATAAACTGCACAGTGCTTCCCAGTTCAGCTCCATAAGTTACTAAAAATCTCCTGTGTGCATGTAGACTAATGATGAGACAGCCAGCAAATCTCTCAGAATCAGGAGATTAAAACTGTTCATGTAGCTCTACTTTGAGAGCAATGGTCCCTAAGCAATGAGTTTGGCTGTCACCTGCCTTTTAGTGGCTCCCATCAGACCTGTACCATTTGCTCATTATCAGTTAAATATATGGAGTTATGAAATCATTCTAACATCTATCAATTTATAAAGAATAAAACTATTTTCCATTTCTAAAGTTATAAATATCATTATATAGTTTACAATTCATCATTAGTACGCAGTCCTTGAATCCAATTGAATTTCTTCCCATCTCTTACTCCCATGACACTCATCCCACACATTGGTAATAAAAAATGTAATTCTAAAGCCCCTTTCTGTTCACATTATTAAAACTTACTACTAGACGTGATTCAAGCAGATGGGTTTGCCACAAACCTGATAATTCCACCTAACTGGGACTACAAAATACCACTAAAGAACCCCATAAGGACTGCACCAATGAACCTATTGGGAAGACAATGATGCGGGGCTCCTGAAGAAAGACCTTGTACTCTGCAGTAAATAATTAATAACACTGAACTTGTCATGCTATGTGATTTGTAAAGTAAGGATATGTGAAGTATTTGTAATATTTATATTTTTTATGGTTTGAACTGAAACAATGACAATATTATACAATGGGGTATCTGTAGGCAAACTCTTGCTTTGCTTTAAATATTTCCCTGTGTAACATTTCATATTTGTATATTTGGAAAAAACATACCAGGAGGTTAAAACAACAAAATATAACTGTAATTTTTATGAACACATTGAGTGTCTGCAAGTTTGCTGTTTTTGAATAGAGATGGTTGAATTTTAAAAAAATTCCACCATTTTGATGATTTCAAGTTAATTGCAAACCCCCTGAACATGGAATCGTCACCAAACTTGCTGGATATATAGAGAAGGGTTGGGGGTATACTACAAAAAAAGAATGTCTTTTTTTAGTTTTTGCACAAATTAATTTTGGTGATGATACCATTTTCAGAGGCTTTGCAATCAGCTCACAAAGTCAGCTAGTTGAAAAATTCGACCATCTCTACTTCTGAACGAACATCTCACTATTGGCTACAAAGTATAAATTGATATAAACATTGATGCAGCACCACAATTGACAGTGATATAGTATTGTATAGTATAGTATATTTCTAGGGCTAAATACAAAAAGCTCCATAGTTATAGTCAAAACAAGGCATTGGTTCAAGTGTTAGTAGCATGCCCCTTGCTAGCATGCAATCCTTAAGTTATAGTCGCTGGTGATAATTGTGTCAACATTTTTACTTCTGAAAAACATAAAACTATGAAATGCTCCAGGCAAATAAAGAATTGATAGTGTGATAGCACATTGTATATTTACTTAAACTGATGTTTTATGTTGAACTTGATTACAAACATTTGATTGATATTCTAAACATCTGTTCTGGTTCAGAATACCAAACTTTGCAGCTTTATATTTTTTGAATGGCTCATGCAACACTTAAGCTGCTTATTTGTGTATTTACATTTTATATACACTACATATATATATATACATATATATATATATAATCTAAATGTAATTAGGGGCAAGCAAAGCATAGGGTTTGGTGCTGGGAGTGCAATATGTCCTCTGTTATGCATGTGTTTGCTGTGGTTCCCCACCAATTATTGCTCTGATACGAACTACAAGAAACAGCAAAAACACACTGCAGGTCAGCAAGCATTGATATATTTTCTTGCACTGCTGTGATGTGTGCTACTGTATGAATGAAAAGTGCATTTAGGCTGTCATAACAATATAATAATATATAATAGACCAGTGTAGTGCCAAAACACACCCTAAATCTCCTCTCAAGATCTATGTTGACTGGTATGTTTAGGTCCACCATTGCCACGTCTTCCATGCCTGGACCTGTGCAGTACATGGACCATAAGCGTCTATTAAACTAATGTCTAGTAAAGCAATAAGTGTCTAGTAAATGAACAACAAATGTACACAGGCTCAGATAAGGAAGGGTAAAAATAGTGTGCTGATGGATGTTAACAAACACAGAGTATGAAGACAGAAGATCTCTGTGATCATACATCTGCAGAAAGGAAAGGTGGTTAGTGTAAAGGACTTTATACATTTATTTAGTTAGTGTTTTTCTATTCTCAAACACAATTTACAAATAACAAATATTTTTTCATTCCATATTAGTATATGAAAAATATTTTCCTAGTCTGTGAATCTGTGCTTTTTTCAAATACCAAACAACCAAAATGACAATCCCTATGCTGGGAAAGCATCTAGCAATTTCTATAATTTCTCTTTACAGTTTGACATTTTACAGTGCCACAACAAGTATGACCTATGCATTTTCTTTCCACAAAATGTCTTTTTTTTATTTTGTTCCAAAGTACACTTCTGAATTTATTTTATCTGTTTTGTGATAAAAATAATTTTTTATTGTGCCAGTATCTGTTAGATAAATTTTTTTACAGCCCGTATTAAAATGTAAACATAGTACTTTCTTTTATACAGACAACCATATAATATAATTATATGATTCATTTTGAGGACTTGGTGTTTTTTGTACTTTTAATTCACCATAGAAAATATAATTAGGATGCATTTCACACCAATATTTTATCATTTACCAGAGATATTCCCAAATAATGAACCTGTGTTTTAAAACGTTTCAACTTGATATGACTATGCGTTAATTAGATCTCTTTGCTCATAATGTGTGGTGTCTTTTTCAAGCAGCAAGTATTTAATTCTGAGTAAAGCCACCATAGACAAGCCAATTCTGTGAAGTATTTGCAGGCGATCGACCCGCGTGCCCGCTCACACCAAACGCATGGTGGTTTGTTGCCAATAACTACAGGGATGCCCACCTTGCCGTTTGGATCCAAAAATCTGCAAGGTCAGCTCGCACTGCAATCCATTCTGCTGCCACTTTTTGTGGCCGATCCTGTTGTAGTCAGTTAATTTGGAGAGGGAGTCTCCTCGCCCTCCACGTTAATTGGCTACAATCTGACGGGAATCCCTGTGATAGTGGAGCACACAGGATTCCCATCAGTTCTGTAGCCAACTCAATAATGTAATGAGTCTGCTACAAACCGGCCATGGATCGAGATGTCTACGGCCGGCTTAACATTAAAGTGTGCCTGAACTCAAAACAAAACCTATAACTGAGCTTACTTAATAAGGACATGCAATATTTGACAACATCAAAAATATAATACTATTCTCTTTTTTATGAATATCAGCCATTTTATGAAGATCAGCCACTGACTCATTGGCGCTACTAACCCTGCACAGTAATAAAAGGGACAAATTCATAACCTATGCAGGAAAGTTTAATATATGATTTCACAAAAAACAAGATGGCAGCCATCATGCAAGATGAAAGAATACTGTGCACTAGTAATACAACTGAATTAAGGTATGTAGAACATGGCAAAGACCATGATTAGGTAAAGTAAAGTTTAGTTCTGGTCTGCTTTAAATATTTCCAGGCAAACATAATTACCTATTGAATAGTGATTTTTTGATCTGGCAGACCTGTAGTCTAGATTACCATTGATGTTTGCCTAGAAGGTGGGTGGGGGGCCTAATTCGTTGCTCCCCTTAATAGGCTTTGCCGGGCTCTATGCCTAGCTGCAGTTTCTTTTGATGTGGAAGCCTCAATAGGATACATATATTCTGAATCTTTTTTTAAATGTTTATCTATTCATCTGAAATTAGATAGCAATCAGCATTTGCCAGCCGATCATAGCAAATCAATTTTAATTCGTTTATTTAGTTATAAACAAGTATAAAAAACAGTTAACTTTAAGTCAAATGTATAATTACACTATGAATAATACATAGTAGCACATTCTCCTCTGCATGGTTCGAATATCAACCGGTCATGCCATGAACGTAAATTTTTGTTTAAAGCCAGGTTCCCATATCCATGATGGGGTTTGAATCTCTTTCACACTAGAAACATAATTTGTTAAAGATATACCCATATTTTATATACCATTAAGGAACTTAGCCTAAATACTATTCATATCTGTAAAATAGAGCGTTCGATAAGGAACCGCCATTTATCAAAAAAACAGAAAAAGGTTGCTTAAACAAGAGATTTGTTTATTATCTTAAAAAGTTACAAAGATGCTAAGTACAACATATATGAATTCTTACCCTAACTTACTCTAACAGCGTGTCACATCATGGTGGTGATTCTTCCTTCTGTCCCCAACACACGTGCTCCTCAGTTTATATAAACTCCCTTAATACATATAAGGCATCCTGTACAAGAAAAGCTACGTCACACCCACACCTAACCCGAGCATGCTCAGTCTATCCGTACATCCAAGCCACGAGGTAAGCCTCTGTCTGATTGACATCTAACAGATGGTCTGCTGCATAAGCTTTTTACAATGTATATTTAGCTATGGATTGAAGATCATAATACATACATTTCTTTACCATGTAATATCTTATAAAACACAGAAAATAATAGATTTTTGAGTGAAGTATGGTAATTTCTTACAATATCCCTAACAGATCTGGATATGAATCTAGAGTTTAGCTTGATTAAACACTCCATAATGTGATATCTGCCATTTTGCTTTTACATATTGTCACACACAGTGACTGTGGGTATAATTGCTGGGATATGTTGAAAACACATAGGTGTAGATAAATATACAGTAGTAAAACAAATTTCCTTTTAAGTTTTAAAGCAGACCTGACCGGTGGATACTATACAATGCTTTGTGGCATTATAATTTGTGCATGACTCTTTAAGATTTGAGCTGGATATGTAAATGTATCTGTGCTGTTCTGCTGATAAACTAACATATGCTAGTAGGAATCTACTAACTTGCTGTGGTGTAAAGGCCATTATAGGGGAATGGGAAACAATTATTGCTGACAAATATTAAATAAAAAGAGAAAGTCTCCAAAAGAAATCTAACATAGAAATATTTAGTAGACAGCTAAATGACAAAAAAAACGTTTCTAGCATGTATCAATTTCAAGCACATGTGATAAAAAGCAGTATGCCCGAATCACAAGAAAATTCTCTTGCAATTATATCCTGATCAGTCTGATGCTGGGCATACACGTCACGATTTTTAGCTCAATTTTAGTGCGATTGTTTATCAAAATCGATCAAGCGATCGGATTGGATAAAAATTGATGCATGCCAAAAGCGATTGAGCGATCGATTTTGTAAAAAATCAGACAGAAAAACGATCGTTCACGGATCCGTTCTGATGAATAACGTTTTAAGTGATCCATCTATGATTCTTGTGGAAATGACCTTTGTTTGTGTGCTGTTGGTCACTGGCCAGTTCTTCAGCTAACACCACTCCACACCCATAAATGTGTGCATTTGAGACTTTCAGGATAGAATCGCCCAGAAATTGAATGCATGGTATGTTGCACTTTGCGATCGTTTTGGCAAATTAAAATCGATTCCGGAATCGGATGGGCGATCGGATTAAAAAAAGGATTCAAGAAAATTGTGACGTGTATGCCCAGCTTGAGACACTGGGAAGGTGATAATCAAAGGGAAGCCTATAAGGTAAGGTAATGCCTTCAAAGCTAAAACAATAAGGCCTTATCAACACTGACCTCAGATTGGAGTTTAGAATTTACAATTTGAGTGTAAAGTTGCTATAAGAGTTAAGTTGTTCATAACATATTACTTACTTGTCTTTTTTTAGTTCACACAGACAGTTTGGAACCAGCCATTTGCCAACCATCCTTTGCAAGTGATGAGTGATTTGCAAGTATCCTAACTTCTAACAAACTGTTAAACTTTTTTTTTGTTTTCTTTTTTTAGATACACGTTTCAACTGTCAAGCTGCTTGCTTTTTGTCTAACCCCCTATTACTTGTAAAAATATTAATTTACCCTAAATTAAGTAAGCTATGATGAGGTGGACTGAAGTGAAATGGGCTAGATTTTATCATTATCATATTTACAAGATTCTATGCTGAATTGAGTATAACCCCTAAATTATATTTATCTAAAAACCAGGTAATAAATGAATGAATTACTTGGGGGTGGTAGATTATATACTTCCTCCTTATCTCATGTGCAGCTGCTGTCTTCCTATACATATATTCCTGATGATTTGTAAGCAGTGATTTTAGAGTGAAGGATTTATACTGCCACCTAGTGCTGTGAATGGCTTATCCATTATTGCATTGACAGGCAGAATAGGTTATTCACACTGTTACACAGTCATTTCAACTAAAATCAATAATCAGTGCTTTTTCACACAACACTTGATGTGTTGAGTTGCTGCCATCACATGTGTTCTGTGCTGTATATTATACATGCTTCCCACAGAAAATACCCTGCAATGGTAACTGCATTATACCTTTTTGAATAGAAATAAAAACATGAATAAAATGCCTTTCTAAGGCAAATAAAGCTACTTTATTAGTATATTGCAGGCTATATGCCATAAAAATAGGTATTGCAAACATTCTGTTCAATATATGAAGACATATTTTTTTTAAATAAATTATTTGGTAAATCACTTCACACATTGGTGCCATCCAATTCCTAATATAAAGACCATTGTATGAAATTCATTAAAAATGAAAACAATAATGTTGTGATTTATTACAATTCTCTTTCTGTTCACAGTAATTGCAAAACAGGAACATTCTTGTATACAATACATATCTGCTGGAATACGAAGTCATGAAAATTAGACAAACAGATTATATGTTAGAGAACAGAGATCACCTATTCTTAAACTATTGCAAAGTCTTTGTTTCCTGTGGAAAAGTTCCCATATAATAGTGTCAGTACATAAAATTTTTACAGCAGCTGCTATTCTTACATCTATAATGTACGAACTGGCTCTGCTGGTGTCTTTCAGCGTGCTTCCAATTTGGAAACAGGAAACAAATCTCAGGATGAGTTCAGTAATGATGCCTCTCCCAATAGGATGTATCTATTGTAAAACAAAAGTGCAATAGTAGTGTTTGGCCTATTTATATGAAAATCCATCAAGCTCAATTTTATAATGGTAGTGTTTCCAAAGAGATGAGTTGTGGACATATTTTTTTCCATTTTGAATAACTGTAGCTTAACACATTGTATAGATTTACATCCTTTATGTACATAATATCTTATATGTTATAAAAATATCTTATATGTTATAAAAATCTGAAGAAAACAACTGTAATCAAGTCCTACTATGTGTACTCCAGTTGTTTATTTTATTTATATTAGTAAACAGTGTTTACAGTGTCTGTAAATTTTAGATGTATAGCATTACTTTAGGTGGGGACCAAAGTCCCAATCCAAAGTAACTGTGGACACACAGCCGTGCGTGATGACGTCATCACCCACAGTCGATCTGCAGGAGAAACTAATAAAAAACAAAACGTCTATGGCCAACTTAAGACATATGATGTATCTGAAATCTATTAAGCATGTTAAACCTGAAGTTTGAATTTTTCTTTTTCCTTCCCAATCTGTGCATATCTCCCTAATCAACACCATAATGACTTGCAATTTTGTATGGTGCCTTATTTTATCCCTAGTGACATCATTGTGTGTCTGATTGTACCTGGTGGGTACTACTGTGTTTCCCCGAAAATAAGTGTCATATACATTTTTTATGATAACTAGTGATATCAATAGCATAGAGAGGGTAAAGGAGCCTACATCCCAAATGTCATGAAAGCAACATGCGAGACAAGGAGGAACCCCCAATCTCAGTTGTGGCATCCTACCCCACTTAACCTTGTAGTTAATGTAACCAATGTAGTGATATTACATAAAATTTATTAACATAAGGTAATATATATTCAGTACAGCTCAGAAAAAAGTTGAATTAAAAACTATACTTATTCTTAGAATACTGAGGAATTACGTGGTTAAATATCCACGTCAACAAATACCTGTGTGGGAGTACGTCCTGTGTAACTGGTTTGCCCCCTAATGAGGTGAAAATGGAGCTGGGCAAGGTGGCGTAAGTCCACAGTCTTTTCCGCGGAATGGAGAGCTAGATCCGGCATCCACCTCCTTTGCTGGAAGTTCTATGCAATATTCACCCTCTAGTATGTGTACTAAGATAAGTATACAGGGAGAGAAGTCCACCAAAGGGTATATGTCCTAATAGAGAGTAAAAACATCCATAAGTTTTTTTAAATATACAGGTCTGGGGATGCCAACCATACACCGGGGAGTGAAACATACAAAAACTGAAAAATACGAATCAGTGAAGAGAAAACATTGTGCTGTGAAGACCCTTTTCCCACACAGGGCTGTGATTGAGTTCCAAACAAGCCACCTCCTACTTTTTTGCTCCCAAAGATGCCCTACTTCTTATTTTCGGTAGATCTCTTATTTTTCCATGAAGAAGAATATGGCACTGGGGTATCAGGGTGGGGGGGATCACTTAAAATGACACAGGGGGAATCAAAATGGCACAGGAGACTCAGACCATTTTAGTAAACCCTTCTGATTCTACTGTGCCATTTTGATTGCCCCCTCTGATCCCCCCTGTCCAGAGTAACATTACCGTATCCTCAGAGGTGACTTATATTCGCGGGGATGCCATATATTTCAGCGTAAGGCGAAAAAGGTAAGGGTGTCTTATTTTCGGGGGATGCTTTATTTTCAGGGAAACAGGTTATTATCAAAAAAATGCAAGCTATGTTAACACCTTCATGTGATGCTAATGGTTTAATCTGAAGGGAGAACTCTGACTTGCAGCTTCTAATGAGCATTGTGTAATAATGTTTCCACTGCTTCTTGGATCCTTCTGTGTTCCCCTTTCTTTTTTCACTATTAATAGAGACTGTATGGGGCTCCACAAAAATGGGAGTAGAGAGCCCCAGGGGAAAAAAAATGAAAATTAGGGACACAGTAAGGAAAGAAAGAGACCTGCAATGGGTATTAGCATAAGCACTGTCTCCAGGCAGTGATGTAGTGATGGTTCGGCTTCGGTCCTGGTCACACTCTGGGTTCACCTGTGGGAATGCGGGAGTTTTTGGTGGATAAAACTGTGCTCTTTTTACCAACGTAAAATTAGGTCAGGTTGAGGTGCCCTTTCTTTTGAAGATAGTAAGATTTTATTGAAGGTTGTATAAAACAGGCCTTTCATCAACACTAATGTACAGGCATTTTGTCACTCCAGGTCACTGGTATGTGGGTGTGGAGTCTTTAGCAGGGCCAAATAAGATTTGCTAGGGGGTGGATTTGAATCCATTTGTGATGTGTTTGTGATCCGTTTATGGACCGTTTTTTGATGCATACTTTTTTGTTTGTTTTTATTATTTGAAGGAGAGGAATAATGCATTTTAGACGCCTTTGGAGAAGTCTTATAAATTCCCTATGGATGCGTTCATGTTCCATTGAGTTTTTTTTGAATGCAGTGCTCTCCATAGACTACTAATGCAACATAGAAACAACTCCATCAAAAGTCAATTAATGCGTTCACGGTGCATAAAACAACGCATTGCAAACTTATCCATTCCACGTATTTTGACGCCATGGAAACATAGCCTAACTGTGTTCAGTATAATCAGCTTAAATGTTTCTATTGGGCTTTGAAGAGATATGTGATTTCCAAAGAAATCTTTATTTTATGAACACAATGCACATTTGTTTACTTAATGCACCCACAAAACATTCAAAATCCGAACACCATGTTACATATACACTAAAGATTTTCCCCATGCATAAATCATAGCAGCACTTCATAATATAGCCAGGGGAAAAACACTAAAATGGAATCTTATTATATTTCCTCTCTTCTGAGAGAAAGCCTAGAATAGCGCTGCAGGCAAAGTACTGAACAGATTTGTTGTCTGTGGTTTTAGTTAAGAATCAACTGAGAGATAAAGTTAGAACACTTTCATAAAATGATTATGATGCTTCTGTAAAATCTCCCACACTACAACAGATGTAGCAAAGCACAAATAGTAAACTGGTGTTCTTATCTATTTGACCTATGAAAAAATTAGTAGACATATAATGTGAAGGTCCAACTGTAACAGTTAAATTATTATCATTTAAGGGTTGAATCATTTTATTGGAGTCTTGTGGAAATTGGAAAACATATTTTGAATCCATAGTTTTCTGTTTTGTTCTGACTAGAGCAAAACCAATTAAAAGGTTTTGTTATTTAGCTGGGGTACAGCGAACCCCATCATCTACAATACAATATCACATAAAGACAGTCTTTCTAAACTGGCATGTAACTGAAACAGGTAATAGTGTTGATTTACTAAAGTAATGGAGACTATTGACCAGGTTTGATATATAGACCATTTTTTTTAATATAGCATTATAATATTTAAAAAAGTGCTGTTTCTCCTGTTAGCCCTTAAGACGTTTGGTTATTGCAAGTGCAAGATAAACAGGACAGTATTTAAACCTCTAACATATCAGAAATAAAGCGTGCTTGCAAGTGCTCTGGCTGCAAAATGGAGCCCAAGATTTAGTAACTGACAGTGTTTGCTTAGAAAAAATATGTTTAGTAAACAATAACAATTGCATTCTATCAGGTAGGCCATTATACTGCAAAATAAAAGATGGAAGGAGATATTCTAAATTTATAATTAAGGCGGGTCGATACCTGTGCAATCGATGAACCCTCGAGAGCAGAGTGATGACATCACCACGGTGCGCTCGAGCTTCCCTCGGCCCCCATCCAAAGTAATGGCAATCATTTGTAATCGAACAGGGATTTACTAACATGTTGGTTCCCTGTTGGATTGAGGTTTCGTCAAGCAGGATCGATTGATCCTACTCAAATACTATGACCACGTGGTCTCATGTTCCTGCTACCTGTTTTTTTATTATTTTTTATTCATATCTGCCCACCCCACTCCCAACAGAAAACCCCCTGTTCTATCACTAACAACCCCTAAATAATCCTATAAGGGGGGCTTTCTGATTACCTGTAAGGGGGAGCTCTGTGGCTACTAATAAGTGTGGGCTTTCTGTTAACCATTAAGGGAGAGGCTCTATGGCTACCAAGAGGGGGCTTTTTGGCTACATACCAGGGGGGGGGGGGGGGTCTGGCTACCTACAAGGGGGCACTCAGTCTACCAATATGGAGGGGGCTTTGTGGCTACAAAAAAGCGGGGACTCTCTGTCAACCATCAAGGGAGGAACTCTATGGCTACCTACAGGGGGCTTTTTGGCTACCTTTAAGGGAGGGGGGGGTCTGGCTTACTACAAAGGGGTGCTCTGTCTACCTATATGGAGCGGGCTTTGTGGCTACAAATAAGCAGGGGCTCTCTGTCTACCATCAAGGGAGGGGCTCTATGGTTATCTTTAAGGGGGGCTTTGTGACTAAAATCACAACATGCAAACCTGATTTACCCAACCTTTCCAAGGAGATGCAAAACCATTGTTCCCAGGGGTTGTCAGTCATTGTCGTTACAGTATATTGTAATAAAAATTTTTTATAATACTGTTATAAAGTATAATATAGTTATATTAAGTATAAGTTTTAAGCTTAACTAAGACTTATTAAGTTTATTAAGTTTATTTTAAAGAATGTTTTTAAGGGAAAGAAGACTTAATTTTTAATTTTTGACAGCACAAACCCCCTTCGGCTCTCAACATGTATTTCAAGCGCTACACTGTTGCGATTTGGCTCTTTGGTCGAATAAGTTTGCCTGCCACTGGCCTAGAATAATGTATAGACTAGTATTGCCATCAAGAATACTTTCCCTTTGCCTTAGACGTGAGACCTAGTATAAAGGTCAGGTAGGCCTATAACTGAGTATCCACCAAAAGCTTACCTGGGAAATTGACAGTTAATTATTTATATTATTTATAGTTTGTCAAAATGCCAATGCTCAAAGGCATTATACCAAACTTTACAACCAGAGACTTTTATTTATAGATAAAGTGGGGATTCAGCTGCAAATGGAGCTCCCAATTAAGCGAATCCACACAGCCAGTTCCCTGAATAAAAACAGTGCTGGTTTCACCTCAGAAAGGAAGAACCCGTGGTCCAAATATCTATGATCCAGCACTATATCCAGTGATCTTGGAGTTACTGTGTTACAATATACGAGGCATCTAGAAGGTATTTACAGAGAACCACTTTTTCCACATTTTGTTATGTAACAGACTAATTCCAAAATGGAATTTCTCAGTAGCAATGTTAAAAAAATGACAATGTTAAAAAAAAGTTTACTTAAGGTTTCGGCACGTTTATTAACAAAACTAAAAACGGAGAAATCACATGTACATAAGTATTCACAGCCTTTGCTCAATAGAGTAAAGGCCCCCATACACGTGTCGGATTCGCACCGGATTCCGGCACGATCGATTCCGGGCATGTGCACGCCAAACGATCGTGCCGGAATCACATGCAGCCCACCTGGTCCGATCTATCACGTCCGATTGATCAGGGGCTCAGAATCGGATCTGACGGAGAACCAACATGTTGGTCTTTCTCATGCGATTCTGTCCGGATCAGGGGGAGTTGCCAGTTGTGAGGTGGACAATCGGACACGGATCCGTCCCGGAATCCGTTGGACAAGGTGGTATGCTGCGATGGATACTCTTAATTGGCCGATTAATCACACCTGCGATTCCCGGCAGAATCGCCGGAATCAATCGGATGATGAATCGATCGGACATGGAATCCGACACGTGTATGGCTAGCTTAAGGCATGGTGGTGGCAGCATAATTCTGTGGGAATTTTTTCAGTGGCAGGAACTGGAAGACAGAATAAAGGGAAAGATGTTTGCAGCAATGTACAGATACTTTCTGGATGAAAACCTACTCCAGAGTGCTCTTGAACTCAGACTGGGGTGATGGTTCATCTTTCAGCAGGACAACAACCCTAAACACAATCCCTAAATATCAAAGGAGGGGCTTCAGAAACACTTTGTAAATGTCCTTGAGTGGCCCAGCCAGAGCCCAGGCGTGAATCAGAATTGAACATCTCTGGAGAGATCTGAAAATGCCTGTGCACTGACACTTTCCATCCAAACTGATGGAGCTTGAGAGGTGCTGAAAAGAGGAATGGGTAATCCTGGCCAAGGGTAAAAATACTTGAGGCTGTAATTGGTGCTAAAGGTGGATGCAAAATTATCAAGCATAGTGTGCAAATACTTACATACATGTGACAATGAAACTTTTCATCCCCTTAGGTATCTCTGCCTTAACATCACTGGTTGTATGTAACTTACAATTCTCAGTAGAATGTCCACAGTGACTGACCATCCCATGAAGTATATCTGTAGTTACTGACCATCCCCTGAAGTATGTCTGTAGTGACTGATCATCCCCTGTGATATGTCTGCAGTGATTAACCATTCCCTGTAGTACGTGTTCACTGGCCGTTCATCCCCTGAAGTATATCTGCAATGACTGACAAAATATAATATGTCTACTTAAACATACCATATTTTTCGGACCATAAGACGCACTCTTTCACCACCCGCCACCCCACATCACCAAGTCCCTGCGTCTTATGGTACGAATGCGCGACCCCTGCGGCCACTCGGCTTGGGTTTTAGGGAATTCAGTGTACATTTGTAATTGTGTTCAGAATGGAATCTTACAATGACTTTTTAAAGAACCAAATGCAACTAAAATGGCATCAATTGTTTTTGTAATACAGAATAACATGTTTTTTTGTGATTTCTTCATTAACACAATTATTTAACCCCTTAAAGACTACCACACTTAACAGAGGTTCATTCAAGTGTTTTCGAACAGGTATTGAAAACACCTGTTAATGTCAATGAGCAGCAATCAAGCATAATAAGCACCAATTAGGCAGATTTAAAATGACAGTGATACTCAGCTCCTTCTAGACATTAAGGCTAAGTTTACACTGGCGTTTTTTTACCGCCAGGTAAAGGACCGTTTAGCGTGGTCGACCGGCGGACACCACATTAGGCGTCCGCCGGTCGGTTTTCGGGCGGCCGTCCCATAGAAAGTCTATGGGGTCCTTAATTAGAGGCCCTGTAATTGCCTGCACTGTTGTGCAGGCGACAACAGGGAGTACTTTATCCCGCGGCTGGGTGAGCGCACTGGCGGTTTCCGAGCTGCGAGCAGCCAGTGTAAACTTAGCCTTACTGTTGTGTTTACAAACATGGTGAAGTCAAGAGAATGGTCCAGGAACACAAGAGAAGAGGTGATTTCTCTTCACAGGAAGGGCAATGGCTAATAAGAAGCTTGCAAAGATGTTAAACATACCAAGAGACACCATAGGAAGCATCATTCGCAAATTCAAGGCAAAGGGCACTGTTGAAATGCTACCTGGTCGCGGCAGAAAGTCACCGTGTGACTGCTGTGGAACTGAAAAAAGATTTGTCAGATGCGGGTACTGAAGTTTCAGATCAGACAATAAGGCGCATACTGCGTAATGAAGGCCTCCATGCCAAAACTCCCATGTTATGTTATATTTGTCTGACTTACAAGTGCCTCTTTGATTTAATTGTAAAAAAGATGACTGAAATTATCAAAATCAATGTCAAAATGGCCAAAACACTCAATTTTAGTGGGGGTTGAATAATTTTGAACACAACTGTACATATATACCAGAACCAGGATAAATGAGAAATTTGACAGTTATATGTATGTATGTATATACACTGCACAAAAATAAGACATCCTAGATATGAATGAATTAAATATTTGTATTAAATACTTTGTTCTTTACATAGTTGAATGTGCTGACAACAAACTTACACAAAAATGATCAATGGAATTTAAATTTATCAACCCATGGAGGTCAGGATATGGAGTCACACTCAAAAGTAAAGTGGAAAAAAACACTACAGGCTGACCCAACTTTAATGTAATGTCCTTAAAACAAATCAAAATGAGTAAAAAACTCAGTAGTGTGTGTGGCCTCCACATGCCTGTATGACCTCCCTACAACACCTGGGCATGCTCCTGATGAGGTTGCGGATGGTCTCCAGAGGGATCTTCTCCCAAACTCGGACTAAAGCAATGGTGTGTCAGCGTAGTGTCCAGAGCATGGATGCTATAACAGGAGGCAGGCAAGTACATCAGATAACATGGAGGAGGGCAACAGCCCAGCATCAGGACCATTACCTCCGCCTTTTGTGCAAGGAGGAACAGGAGGAGCACTGCCAAAGCCCTGCAAAATGACCTCCTGCTCAAATGGTCAGAAACAGACTCCATTGGCATTGTATGAGGATGCTGTGCTCTTTACAGATGAAAGCAAATTCACACTTAGCACATGTGACAGGAGACGCTGTGGAGAAAGTTCTGCGACATCCTCAAACATTACCGGTTTGGCAGTGGGTAATGGTGTGGGGTGGCATTTCTTTGGGGGGCTGCACAACCTTCCATGTGCTTGCTGCAGGTAGCCTGACTGCCATTAGGTATTGAGATGAGATCCTCAGACCCCTTGTGAGACCATATGCTGGTGCGGTTGGCTCCGAGTTCCTCTTAAGCAAGAAAATGCTAGCCCTCATGTGGCTGGAGTGTGTCAGCAGTTCCTGCAAGATGAAGGTATCAATGCTATGAACTGACTGCTTCTTATTGCTCCATCCACCAATGCCACATTGCACCACAGACTGTCCAGGAGTTGGGGGATGCTTTAGTCCAGGTATAGGAGGAGATCCCTTTAGGAGACCATCCGTAACCTCATCAGGAGCATGCCCAGGCATTATAGGGAGGTCATACAAGCAAGTGGAGGCCACACACTACAGAGCCTCATTTTGACTTGATTGACTTGAAAGTTGGATCAGCCTGTAGAATTTCCACTTTAATTTTAAGTTCTAACTCCAAATCCACTTTACTGATGCCCTATAAATTACTTTGTGTTCTCCCCCCCCCCCAAAAAATATTCTAATGTAAAAATATCTATCCATGATTCTACAGGGAGTGCAGAATTATTAGGCAAATGAGTATTTTGACCACATCATCCT
>CM070036.1:82552032-82571231 GCA_036250615.1 Ptychadena robeensis | reverse complement strand
AAATCTAATCGAACCTCGATTGAATGATAAATTGTACCATGTGTGGCTAGCTTTAGAGGATATCTGTAATCACCAACCTATCGTCTCTGTCAGTTACAAAATATCCTTCCACAGTTTAAAAAGATATTTGGTGGTGTGATCAGTTAAATTCTACTGATAAGAATCAATCCAAAATGTTCAATCCTTTCCAAAAAAATTCCATTATTAATAATAATACATTGATATTACAATTAATGTTCATGAAAATCAAATTAAACTTTTAAATGGCGTATCTTCAAACATTCTATTCTGTTAATACTTTGGATGGGAAGACTGAATAAATGTCTTTTTTGTGTTTTTCCTCCTTACTTTGAGGCGCTTCATCTACTGAAAATGCTTTTTAACCTCCCTAGCGCACTGCTGAGGTCCAGATTTCTGTACCAGAAGCGCACCATAGAAATTATGAAATGTATCATTTGAATGCTTAGATCGCTTGAATACTTATTTGGTATGAAAGATTTCAAAACAGTATTTATGTTTGTTCATAATAACATTTTTATTTTGTTTTGAATTGTATTGGATGTATCTTTCTCTGAAAGGGTTAACTTCCAATACCACATCTGCAATGACAATGGGGGTGATATTCCAGTTGTTCCACTTTGAAGATATTCCGATTTGCATATGAATGTCCCAATTTGCACATAAATGTCCGACGCGGCGGGGGGGGGGGCGCGGGGGGCCGCGGGCTATTCATGTGCAAATTGCGATATTCATATGCAAATCGGGACAATCATTTGCAGATTAGGCTTGAAGAGAGGTGTCACAGCTGCTTGAATAACATTGCACACACAGACAGCAGGCAGAGCAGAGTGAGCAGCTGCAGGATCTGAGCTGTAGGACGGCTCCCCCTCGTCAGCTGCGATAGTGCATTAGCAAGTGCAGGACGAGGTACTGCCGTCAGAAACGCTAGAAAGGTTAAATAACCTGTGTGTATATTATGTCATCTTAGACATCCAAGGGTAGCACTGTAGATAGAAATAAGAGATGGACATCTTTCCAAATGTTTTTTTTATTTTTAATACCATGCTATTACTATTGTGTGGCTTCTGCTTGTGAATATAGATTTATGTGTACAAAGTTATTGATTGAAAATTAAATCACTTAAATAATAAGTCAAGGACAGGGTCATATATAATAGACAACAGTAGTCCTTTGCAGTGTTTGTTTTCATGTTCATGAAGGTGGTGAAATGATGAAGCACCATTGTCTCTGAAGATTAGAGTGTAAATGTATTGTTTTTTTATACCCCAAGAAAAAAAATGCCTACTTTTTTGACACTAAGTTGGCGTGGAGGGTGGGAGTGCGACCCGTGGCGAGCCCAGACCCAGCCCTGAAGGAACACAGGCGCTGACACTTTATTTTGTGCCAATATTTTTATAATAAATTTGCGCCAAATATTTATAATAAATCCCCGACGTAGCAGATAGACTTACCTTTCTCTGTCTTCACTGCGCCGAGCTGCTCCGCCGATGTAAGGCTGAACGTAGTCGAGGATGTTCAGCCTCTGCACCGGCAGATGTGTAAACAGACCATCCCCTGAGCAGGCAATGTCCGTATAATGGAAACAACCCCTTAGGATCATATCTGAATTGTATAGTTGTAATACAACAACAACAAGAAAGAAATGGTACAATATATATGTTCTTAAAAGCCATTTGCCAGTGAAATTTCACATTCCATCCCTTAAAGAATGGGTTCAAGCATATGAACATGTTACAAATTTAATTCCAAGGTTAAAAATTACATTTATGAAAGCTTTGGGTTCTAATAAGAACTGCTCTGCTACACATTCAGGATGACAGCCAGATTTTTTTTTTTTTGCTACAAGAAAAATCCACTTCAAGTATCCTCTTGGGGTTTTTTCTTTTTCGTATCTGGCTGGCAGAGTGCTTTGTGATTAATTTAACTTCACTTATAGATTCATCTTCTTCAATTCTCTGTTTTCTTTAGGATTAACTCATTACCTAATAACTAAAATAGCCAGTATGCAATATGTATTTTGTATATGTTACAGCGTCTTGCAAGGTCCAGTAGATGTGCTTATGTTAGCATAAGTTGTCGCATTCATTTTTTTTTTATTTAACATTTATCACTACCTTCTGATCCAGCCAATGACACTCATCCTCCTTTAGTGTTGTACCATTTTTAACATTATCTAAGGATGATGACTGTAGCCACCTGTGGATAACACCATGTCATCTTGTTGGTTAGGTTTGGCATAAGTAGTCTTAGATGTGCTAATACATTTAAGTGACTTTTAAAGCTTTAATAAAGGCATCTTTTTATTTTTTTATATATATACACACACACCATAGGACAGTACATTTTGATTGTATGTACTGTAAGCCTTTTTGTGTATTAACCATAGGGTGGTTATATTTATCTATTTTCTCACAGCATACTATAAATCAACACAAATTAGATTTAGGCAAACCTGTCTACATATAAATTTTAGACGTTTCCTGTATAGGAGTATAATATTCTAAGCACAGATTTTACCTAAACCACAGTGTGAATTCATTTTTCAAAATGACAGTAACTGAACAGTTTAGAGGTGAGCAGGACAAATGGGCTAATGTGTCTAAAGGCAATATGCTACTTTGCAGCTCATAACAGCACACTTCAGGAAATGAAGGAGACACATATTCAATATGTTTTACACATCTCATTTATTTATTGCAGAAATAAAATGAAAGACTACTCAAAATCATTTACCACCCTAGCGTTTCTGACGGCACCACTTTGCCTAGTGCTGTGCTGTCAGTACTGCTCTGGACGAGATGGTGTGGTCTGGCAATCAGAGCACCAGCAGCACATACTTACCGTTCTGCGCTGTCCTGTGGCTCCGATCTTCTGAGCTGGCTTGGAGCCGTTGGGATTCAAATGTAAATTGCATAAACAGTTTTCTATGAAGAAAACTGTTTCAGTGTGATTCCCAGATGTGCCCCCTCAAAATTAACCCTCCCTCCCCTGGTGTGTTCATAACACAGGGTGCCAGTAGGGAATTGTACTGGATTCAGTGATACAAAACACATTTCCAATTGTAATAAAATTTTATTATAAACAAAACATAAATTTGAATACATACTGTTTTGAAATCTATCATACCAAATACGTATTTTAGAGTTTTTATCATTCAAATGATACCTTTTATTATAATTTTTTTAATGGAATTAGTTTTTTACATAATTTAGTGCTTCAAACATTATTATAGTCAGGATGTCTATTAGACCCTTGTATGGACATATTTTGGGAAGTTACAGGCCTGCAACATAAAGAAATTCCATGAAGTCTATGGTGCGCTTTTGGTACAGAAATCTGGACCTTGCAAGAGCGCTAGGGAGGTTAAGGGGCATTCATTGTTAAGGGAAAACATATGATTTTATTTAACGATACATAGAAAATTCAAACAGAAAATTCTGACCATACAGTCAGAAACCCAATAATATGTACTAAGGCAATCAATTTAGAAGAGTTTATTAAGAAAAGATGACATAAGTGGAATCATTAATGATAGAACCCTTTCATCATTTGGGACTCTTCTGAAAGTTGTTTTTTTGTATGTCCAGCAAAAGTTACCACCATGAAATTAGAGTGGCCCAATTTTATCAACAAAGCAATGCCACATAGCTTCGGGCCTAATCAACAAAGCCAAATCGTACAACAATCTCTCAGAAGCACTGTGCACTCCTTGATTTAATGGCAAACATTTTGGTTGACTTTACAGGCATTTTAACTATGGATAAAATCTTTCAATCACTGTTTTAGTGAAGTCATCTCTGGCTAGAAGTAGAAACCTGCTTAAAGAAACAATTCATCCAATATACGTGCTTTGTTATAAAAACAATTCCCAGAATAAAGTAAAGCAAAAATACATTAAGGCCTTATTTATATTGTGCTCTGTACCTCTAGATGGGATGATGCACTGCTCAGAAGATCAGTTTTGCAACAATACTATTGTACTTCTTTAAGCAATTCCTAAAGATTTAATGGCTAAATATCTAAAAAGAAGAGCCTAGGGCAGTGGTGGCCAACTGAGTTGATATGGAGGGCACACATCAGCACACATAACATTTTCAAACTATACAGACTTATATAAGCAATTTTTAATGAAAGAATGACATCAGGCATAGATAGATATAGCAAGATATACATAGTCATATACATAGTCAAAGGTTATGTGCCTCATAGATATCATCAAATCCTTTGATGATATCTATGCGGGACATGACCTTTGATTCAAAGGTTATATGCCCCTATTCACAGGTTATGTGCTGCAATATAATACAATCACCCCTCAGTCAATGGTGGATTGTGGGAGCATAGGCACTCACCAGTCTGCTGATCCCCCACTAATACTAGAGGAGGAGATGTAAAGGGACTTCCTCTGGCGCCATCTGGGTCGCTGATTGGCTTTTACATATGTCTATCAGGTAAGTTTATCACCTATCCTCCTCTTCTCACTCCAACAGGTGAGTTCCTATGCCCTATGCAATAACAGTTAGGTTTTGGGGGCTGAAAGTGGAGGACAGGGGGCCGCCTAAGAACAGCCAAAGGGCTGTTGGGCACCTGGGGCCTAGGGCTTCTTCCACTGGAAAACGGCAAACGGCACTATACAATTCTGAAAATGTAGCTGAATAAAGAAGCCTGAAAAAGGGATCTGAGACATCCCAAAGTATGCTTGTTCAATTACTTCAGTTAGCCGATAAAGAGTATCACTTGAACTCTAAACTCTTAATTAAGATGGAAAAACAAAATTCTTCTGCCACCCAAATCTGTTGTGAGCATTAAAGCAACAGTTTGATTTAGATTTTTTTGTATTGTATTTAGTATTTTAGTATTGTCATCAAGTCTGATAAACTATAGTTTTAACCATAGCAAAGGGTTAAATGTTTAATAAAAACAAATGATGTACAAAAACATATCCAGGCTCACACTGGTATTGCGTGGTATGCAGTGTTTAGTAGCTACAAACAGTTAACCAAAGAAAGACAAATGGCACATTGATGTGTCATGGGTGCCCAAAGCTTATTCATGTGCATGGAGGAAAATAGTGGTCCAATGTCACAAAGGTATCACTGTAGCACATATTGATGAAAACCGTTATACTGGTCTCATAAAAGGTGTCAGAAAAATGCAAATGGAAAATTTCCATTACCGACTGTCCCAATAAAAGATCTGACCTACTTCCGTGACAACTCTAAATGTTTATGCATTTCATAGCCAATGACAGTTATCACATTGAAAAATAAATGGGTGTGCTAAATCCCATATTTATTTTAATTATATATATATATATATATATATATATAGTGGAAAAGATTTTAATTATTTTCCACTATATCCTAAACAAAAAAAGATCTGGCCTTAATATATTTGTTGATAAATTATTCATATGTACAATGACCCTGAATTGGCAATATATACGTCATGATTGTTGGCACCCCAGATTTTTTTCCAGAAAACAAAGTATTTCTCACAAATAAAGTATTGCAGCGACACATATTTTGATATATACGTTTATTCCTTTTGTGTGTATTGGAACTAATCCAAAAAAGGAGGGAAAATGCAAATTGGACATAATGTCACACGAAACTCCAAAAATGGGCTGAACAAAATTATTGGCATCCTTTCAAAATTGTGGATAAATAAGATGGTTCCTTTAATCTCACCTAGGGCAAGTAACAGGTGTGGGCAATATAAAAACCACACCTGAAAGCAGATAAAGAGAAGTTTACTTAGTCTTTGCATTGTGTGTCTGTGTGTGCCACACTATGCATGGATGAAATAGGAGAAGAGAACTGTCTGAGAATTTGAGAAACAAAATTGTGGAAAAATATCAACAATCTCAAGGTTACAAGTCTATCTCCAGAGATCTAGATTTTCCTTTGTCCAAGGTGTCCAATCTTCTGTTCAGGCTGTCCTGCAAGCTCAGAAAGCATCCGTGTCAGTGCGAACGATCCGTCAACATTTAAAAGAAATGAAACGCCATGGCAGGAGACAAAATCCTTCATGGAAAACGTCTTGTGGACAGATGAGACCAAGATAGCATATTGGTAAAGTGCTTAATTCTACTGTTTACTGAAAACAGAATGAGGTCAACCTATAAAAAAAACAGTACCTACAGTGACATATGGTGGAGGTTCAATTATGTTTTGGGATTGTTTTGCTGCCTCTGGCACTGGATGCCTTGAATCTGTGCAAGGCATCATGAAATCTGAGGATTACCAAAGGATTTTGGGTGCACTGTAGAGGCCAGTATCAGAAAGCTGGGTTTGTGTCCAGCAGGACAATGACCCCAAACATACCATATTTTTGCACTATAAGACGCACCGGACCATAAGACGCACACAGTTTTTAAGGCAGGAAAACCAGAAAAAAAGATGTAATAAGTTTTCACACCAATTGGGTTAATGCAATGAATTCAATGAATGCAATATTCAATTCAGCCAGTAGGTGTCACTAGCAGCAGTACACTCTCAGCACAACCTCATTTTCCACACTGATTGGGAGGAGGAAGGGGGGCCAACAGCTGCACACTCTCCTACTCTCCTCTGCCGATCTTGCTGTTGCTGTATCCGTGGGAGCTGCAGAATGATTGCAGTTCCCACGGACAGGAGAGAGGGATAGGTGGCAGTTCATCTATCTCTCTCTTCCTTGCCTATGCCAGCAGGGCTCTGAGCTCTGCTGGCATAGGCAATTATACAGTACAGATAGAAGAGCTGGACATCGGCCGGCATCTCTCAATTGACAGCTCCTCCAGCTCCCCAGTTAATCTGCATGCCAGGAGAGCTGGCGGGAAGTCAAGGCGCGACCACCCACGGCCAAGTGGCTGCGCATTCGGACCATAAGACGCAGGAACTTTTTGCCCTCAATTTTGGAGGTCAAAAAAAGTGCGTCTTATGGTCCGAAAAGCATTGAGTCCAGATCTTAGTCCCATTGAACACCTGGAGAGATCTTAAAAGGTGCCTTTCCATTAAGAGAGACCTGGAGCAGTTTGCAAGGGAAGAGTGGTCCAAAATTCAGTCTGAGAGGTGTAAGAAGCTTTTTGATGGTTATAGGAAGCAACTGATTTTACTTATTTTTTTTATTAAGTTAAGGGTGCCAATAATTTCGTCCAGTGCATTTTGTGTGTGTGACATTATGTGCAAATTGCTTTTTTTCTTCCGTTTTTTGGTTGTGTTCCAATACACACAAAGGGAATAAACTTGTGTATAGCAAAACATGTAGAGCAAAACTGCAATACTTTTCTGTGAGAAATACTTGATTTTCTGGAAAAATTCTGGGCTGCCAACAATTTCGGCCAATTTCGCCAACTGTATATTAGCTAATCTTATATTTTTTTGGCCATATCCTATCATATATGGTAAGTAATTAGACATAACTACATACATATGAAATGTATACTATAAAACCTTAACTGTGGACTAGCTTCTGATATACATGAAGTTAATAAATTCCATTAGAATGTAGTAGTCACATTTGTCACTCTGGAAATATCTTTCAGATTTGCAAAATACTTTTTCCTACAATCTATTTTCTCAAAATGCTGCTTGAATCAATAGTTCTATTTGCAAGCAGATGAGAACCAAACACATTGTGAGCATGCAGATATCACTGTTTCCCTCGGAGATTCAGTAAAACAGCAGAAACACAGAATTTAACATTGTTAGCTCAAAGGGATGAGTAAATCAATAGAAATAGGATGAGTAATTAAGCCCACACAGAGACATACCAACACATATAGATTCATACATGTATGAAATGTAAATGTAAAAACTGTTGAAACCATTAATCAATCAATAAGGGATCCACATGGGTAAATAATGTCATTGATCATGTCATGTTAGCAATCAAGCAGCAACTAAGAGGCAATCCATAAGAGATACCAGGTACTATGAATACCATCCAGACATCCAAAGACTCACACAGGACGCAGTCGTAGGTATTCCTCTGACTGTTGCAACAGCCACGAGTTATACCAAGTTTTCCACAGGTTCTTGACAGCCATAATATCCTTTACACTGTCTATCCATTCTCTGACCGTAGGAGGGGGGGGAGTCTTTTTCCACTGCAGCAGAATGCAAACCATGGCAGCATTCAGCAGATTTATCAGTTGAGATTTCCAATATCTGAATTGGGTTTAGGTGAAGGAGGCATGCCGAAGGGTCATCATGGATGTCAATGTCTGTCAGGTCTTTGACTTATAGGATGGGGGGCCAAAAGGATTGTAGCAGAGGGCAGTCCCAGATAAATTGGTTCTTTAAAGTTAAAGAAATGTAAACAAGCCGCAGCACCATCCTGTGGGCGTTTTACACATTTTTACTATAGACAGAATTAGAATTTCTTTTTAAAAATGTCACTATCCAACTTTGTGAGCAAAGCCCCAGAAAATGGTATCATCCACACAATTGCTGGAGATGTGGTTGTGTGCATGCAAGTTAGGAGGTAGGGGACATTGCTCCAGAGCAGGAGAATTTTGACTTCACTTCTTTAAAAACATATTTTAATATTTTTAGTGGTAAGGAATTGGGGTTGGGGGGCTTGGCTCATCCTGATCGTAGGCACGGGGGGCCTTAAGGAAAAAAGGTTCTGAAGTACGGCCCTAGACATAAATGAGCAATTAATATTTGCAAAGGGATTGGGAACCCTCTTTAAGGGTCAATAATAATAACGTTATTAATTTATTTATATATTATGTACAACTACTTATAAAGACTTGAATATATCAACATCTATCCAAATACATCTTATTGTCTCTCCAGGTAAAAAGAATAAAAATTTATATTGTGTCACAAAATGTTTCTTTTTACAGAAGCTGGATATTGTTCATCTTCCTATACAATCTGCAGAATCTGAAAAGTCATTTTCAATAGCCTTGAATTTTCCCTCAGTCCAATTGTAATGTTAGCAAGTAGTGAGACAAAGGCTTCGTTATATTTTCTGTCCCTTTCCCATGCTAACTAGCTTAATTATCACCTACTGCAGTCTCATTTATCATGTATTGAATGCAACACCATGGAAGAATTTTACTGAAGTTGCCAAATGTTTCTCACATAAGAAAAAAAAAGAAGCATTCATCAACCTAACTTTACATGAATAATAAAATGAAATTGTGCTGTTAACATGGAAATATCAGAACATACTGTAGTAGATAGATAGACAGGTAGGCGTACAGATCACATAATTGTATTCGGTTCAGCAAACAATGATTTTTAATGGTTCGCTGGGTTACTGCACTTTGCACACTACTCTTAGCATTTTTATAACAAAATAACCAAGGCAATAAATCGCTTGGATACACATGTACTCTAGAGCAGTGTTTTTTAACCTTTTTTGGGCAAAGGCACACTTGGGCAAAGGTCCCCGCCGGAAGTACGCCTATCTAGCTGCCTCTTATAGTATAAGACTTATACTATATGAGGCAGCTAGATAGGAGGGCTAAGCAACCGCATCCTCACAGAGCCGGTCCGTGTATAACACGGGTCGGCTGTATAAGTCTTATAGTATAAGAGGCAGCTAGATAGGAGGGCCGAGGGTGGGGTCAAAAACCCTGCTCTAGAGCCACAAAGATGTGGACCCAACAGTCCAACAATGATTTTAAGGTATACATTTTAGTCTATTCAAACTAATAGCCTTCTCAAATTCACCAAAGTAGTACCACTAGTTTAAGAGCATGTGGTATCACGCCATGCTGATGTCATGCCATTCATTCTAAACACATTGAATCTACTATGATCATTCACCTGAATAGATTGAGACACTGCAGTATTATGTAGCATGTGCATTGCTGTACCTTCATATATGTGAACATTCCCCCTGTCTTTTATTCAACATGTTTAACCACTTACATGGTGTTAGTAGTCACTTCCCAGGAGTTAGGAGGCAGTTCAGTTTTTCTTCTTAGTAGGGCACTAACGGAAAAGTGCTCTTGTCAACTACTCAGTTTCAAAGGCACAAGTCAATGACTCCTGAAAGAATTTGACAAGTGTGGTTTTTCCCTCTCTCTGTATGCGCACTTGTATACACAATCTCTGGGTTACACTGACACACATTCCTTGACTTAATCAATTATTATAGTCATTATAATTATTTAAATACAAAAAAGAGACATAGCAACAGAGGCAGAAGGTGACAGACGCACCTCACAAGTATGGAAATAGTTTACTCTAGACTAGGCAAACCGCACGGTGACCTGAAACGGCATCCATGAGCTAACATGGGCAATGCTTTAATTGCCCTAAATTGTCCAGAGCACACTGAGTAGCTTAACAGTTATATTTATTTTGTAAAGACAACATGCTCTTTTATAAACCGTAATGTATACAGGGAGTGCAGAATTATTAGGCAAGTGGTATTTTTGAGGAATAATTGAACACAACCAATTTCCAATGAACCCAAAAACTCATTATATCAAATCTGATATTTTTGGAAGTCAGTTTTTAGTTTGTTTTTTTAGTTTTAGCTATTTTAGGGGTGGCTGTCTGTGCAGGTGACTAGTAATGTGCATAATTAGAGGCAACTTAACAAAAAACACATTATCCCATCTACTTAGTTTATTTTTAACTAACCAGTGAAAACCAATATAACATCTCAACAATTCACAAATATAAACATTTGTTGACATTCAAAAAACAAACAAAAAAATCAATATGAAAATCAGTAAAGACCAATATAGTCCACCACCCCTTTCTTTGCAAGGACCAACTCAAAGAGCCTGCCATCCATCATGGATTCTGTCATTTTTTTGATCTGTTCATCACCATCAACAGTTTGCGTGCGCCAGCAGACCACAATCCTCCCAGACAACTGTTTCGGGATAGGGAAAAGGAGTGGGGTTCGGGAAGGGGGAGGGTGGGGGGGTGGAGGGAGACCGGCAGGGGGGTGGGGGTGCGTTCGCGAAAGGGATAGGAGTGAGGGGGGAGATGTTCAAAAAGGGGCAAAAAAGAGAAAAAAAAAGAGGGGGGGAGACGTGGTAGAGGGGGGAAGAGTGGACGGGAGGAACGGAGATGGGGGGTAGGGGGACAAGGTGGAACGACTTTTTCCTGTTTTCCCTCCTTGTAAATCACCATATTTGATGATGAACCACAGGTTCCAATGGGGTTCAGATCAGGTGAACAAGTGAGGCCATTGCCATTAGTTTTTTCTTTTATTATACCCTTTCTTGCCAGCCATGCCGTGTGAGTACTTGGACGCGTGTATGGGCAATTGTCGCATGAAAATCATGTTTTTCTTGAAGGATCAGACTTCTTCCTGTACCACTGGCTTGAAGAAGGTGTCTTCCAGAAACTGGCAGTAGGACTGGGAGTTGAGCTTGATCCATCCTCAACCCAAAAGGCTCCCACAAAGCTCATCTTTGATGATACCAGCCCAAACCAGTACTCCACCTCCACCTTGCTGGCGTCTGAGTCGACTGGAGCTCTCTGCCCTTTCATCATTCTCTCTCATTTCACATCCTAAAACCTTAGAAACTCAGTCTTGAGATATTTCTTGGCCCAGTCTTTGACCGTTTCAGCTTGTGTCTTGTTCAGGTGGTGGTCGTCTTCAGCCTTTCTTACCTTGGCCAGGTCTCTGATATTGCACACCTTTGCTTTTGGTACCCATGATGTTGCACAGCGCTGAAATATGGCCACACTGGTGGCAGTGCATTTTGGCAGCTGCACGCTTGACTTTTCTCAGTTCACGTGCAGTATTTTTTGCGCCTTTGTTGTTGCCACACGCTTACTGCAGACCCGGTTGAGACTATGTGTGGAATGAAAACGCTTGAGTGAGGCGATGATCAGGCGCAGACGCTGTGCAATTGTAAATAGTGCTGCATCATCCGCTTGCAAGATTATCTCACTATTTTTGACTTTTCTAAGCCTGTCAAGTCCTTCTTTGCACCCATTGGCCAAGGAAGGAAGTTGCCTAATAATTATGCACATCTCACCTAATAGGGTGTGTTGATGTCATTAGACCACACCCCTTCTCATTACAGAGATGCACATCAACCTAATATGCTTAATTGGTAGTATCTTTCGGCCTATCAGCTGGAGTAAGACACAGGCATAAAGAGGAGGATGTGGTCAAAACTCATTTGCCTAATATTCCTGCACTCCCTGTAGTATTGACTGCTTTTGTATGTCCTGGCTGCCATGGTTTAAGCTGTACCCACTTTCTACTTTGCACTTGAATCTACCACAAAATGTAAGGTATTAGCCTATGTTTTGTTTTATTGTAATGTTGACTGTTAATGTTACAGAGAACGTTAATAAAAGTATCAGCTGTGTGATGACATCATCAAACAACTTGTCGGCTTGATTACGACTTAAGTGGTGGATGACTCAACACGGTAAAATCTTAAATCGTTAATGCTCTACACTATGTCAAAATCCCCACATTAGACACATGGAGGACACGGCCCATTGTTTTACACAGGAGCAGCATGTTATGTTGTGTAAATAAACACATGCCCCACGTTGTTATTTATGCTATGCGTGTTGCAGGCATAGAGGGCAAACATGACACTGAGTAGCTTAGCAGAATTTAATTTGAATGTAGCAGTAGTCTGCTGTGGAGGAAAGAACCACAATACAAGGAAGAGCAGTGATAGGAAGGAAAATACACCATCACACTCTGTATACAAATCTACAGAGATAAGTTTTCCCATAGAAAGACATTATCTGGCGGCCTCCAGTGGCCACTCACTATACTGCAGTTAATTAATGCCTGGAAAACTGGCAACTAAATATAAAATCTCTAATAGGATTGCAGGGAACTACGGGTTTATATATTTCTTTGGATTATTGAACGCTACTCCGGACACCATTGTTATATTTATGATTTTTATTTTCAGTATACATTCGCATTAACATGTCTAGGATCCAATCTCAAAACTCAACTAAGACTATACAAGATATGCATGGACACAAATCATATGTGTTATATGTGTTATAATATTATAATATTAATGACAGCTGTAATTCATTCTTCTCTACCTGATCCCCCCTCCCCTCCCACTAAGTAAATAGGGTCCTATTTACTTAGTGGGAGGGGGGGGGGGAGTAAAAGAAGTAGAGAAGAATGAATTACAGCTGTCATTAATATTATAGTAAAAAACATGATTTGTACTAAGGTCTGACACTTCAAGATGTTCAGAATACAAAGATCAATAGCCTCAATCATTCTGCACAGACAGGTCATAAAGAAAGAAGAACAGAATAGGGTAAAGGAAATAATGAATTGTGGTGACAGCATCGGCTAGGAAATTGCAGTGACAGCAATCAGAACAAAATAGAAGAACTAGAATATAGGGCAGAGGTTCCTTGACTACAAACATCAAATCGCAGATAGATATATCACCATAGGCATGCAAAAAAGGCAATTAATAATGTTGGCTGCCCTAATTGCCCTGTAAAGCAAATCTGACGTTAGACAAAGCTAAAAAAAAATTGACTATTAACAATTTTAACATTAATATTCTGTTATATGTATTATTTTAGGGACAATTTGTACAGTCCCATACCTTCAACGTACTCTGATATTGCAAATACCCATTATAAGATACATACAACATGACTCTCACAAATCCAGACACTTACTTTATATTTAAGTAGATCATAGAAGTATCTGAAGTATTTTTTTAGGTATTTCAATAGATTTATATGCAATTGTACAATGGAGCATGGGTATAGAATTGATCGTGTTTAAATCGATTACACTGTGTGGTGGAATGATTGTTCCATGTTAAACTGGCGATCGAAAATCACACGATCCAATCTAAGATCCATTGTGCAAAAGTCAACCCGTGTATGGCTATCTTTAGAAATCCATTCTTTTTTGTTTTCTATTAGTGGTTTTTGCTTATTGTTCGTTTTTATTTCTGGACTTTTGATCAGCCCTTCAGATGCAAAACTGCTATGGTTTTGTGTAAAAGGCCTTTAGCTTACTACACATCTATTACAATTTCCTTTAACAACTATGTAGTTCAAGGGACTCCCAGAATGGGTACCGATTAAATGGTTAACTAAGTATGATCCTCTTATTACATAGTTTTGGTAAAACATACAATTTTTTCCCCCAAAAATTATTATAATGTGTATAGAGTAGTGATGGCCAAAAAGTTCACAGACAGTTTGTGGCAAACATAGCATGTGTATGTTCGACCCGTCCCCTATACCTTAACATAGAGACAAAGTGTGACCCCTTACCCTATAGTCAGGTGGGACAGTTCAGCTAATAACACATTTTTCACTCCTGGAGGCCCCCCCCCCCTCCTTATTTAAGAAGCAGCCCGGGAGCCATTTTACATTTATCATGTTTCTGCAGTACTAGTTAAATAGGGGAGCCGCTGCTGATTGAGGGATGGCTTAGCTACTTTGCTATTATTACCGATGGACGAACATCAGCTGTGGCTGTTTGCAAACAGGCGAATCAAACTTCTACAAATACCCGGCGAACCTCCATTGACTTTAATGGAGGGCGAACTTCTCAAACCTTCAGGTTATATTTGTAGCCAAAATACCAATAAAAAAAAGTCAAAAGGGTGCAACCACCTGGACACTGTCATGCCAAATGGGGATCAATGGCTAAACTTCCCCCCCAAAATATGGATTTTTTAAAATGCTGTTTTCTTCAGGTCTAATGGGCAGAAATCACATCTAGATTAAAGATTTTGCCAAAAGTTACTTGGCAGTACCTTCTGCAGCGCATCACATTTAGTCAGATCTTTCTGCAATGCATAATACAGCATTCCCCACTACTAGAGAAGAACTTTTGTGGCGCAGTAATGATAAACTGCGTGTCGCAGAACACCTTAACTATAGTTACAGATCACTGGATGGAATATAATCTGGGGTAGTAATGATGCAAATGGTACATCTAACAGTGTAAGCATAGCTTCATGTTAATTAAAACATTATCCTACAGTATGTGTAACTGTTCAGGGATCATTAGTAGAGATGGTAAATGAGATTATGAAATTTCAAAAATAGTATGCAAATGCATGAAATGTGTAGGTACACCAAGACTGAAGCAATCAAGTATAAAAGCTGCTGTACTGAATCTATTTAGTTTCAGATATATAAATTGCATGCTAATGTCAAATCTTTAGCATCTAACATCTCTAGTTAGTAGTATGAAATATAGAATGCAATATGGCAATATGGTGTCCTCTATATACACACGCAGTGTGTAGAAGTTAGTAGTATGTAAATTAGTACTCAGTAGTATAAAATAAGAGGTCAAGAGTAATGAAGGGTGCCGATATCATTAAAATTAAAACGTCGGACAGTCCTGTACAGTTACAACAATATAACAATTATTGTTAAGCAGCATGCTGACAGAGCTTCCCTAATAATTAAAGTTCATTTTTCCAGCTCTTAACAAAAAAGCTGGCACACCAAGTATGCTTATGCATAAACGTACAACTAGATGATCAGAGGAGAGAACCATCCCCTACATGTTCTGTTTATACATGGCCTACTCAGGGATCCTATGGTTCATGTGAAAAAATATTGTTAAGATATGCTTATTAGAATTGTTTATGTATAGCTCTTAATTAACTTCCTGCAAATTTCAGATGCAGCAGACTGAATATCTAAACTAAATAATGGATTATGTTCCTAATAACAGTTAACTTTGAATGTTTAATAAGAATTATTTTCAAAATAAAAACTATGTACCATTTTTTTTTAAAGTAATATGTACGATTTTAGTGGTTTATTTCTGTTTGTCTAGGTAGTTTTGCTCTAAAAAAAAACATCCTGGCATCATTGAGTCCAATTTATATATTTATATGTATTTGATCAAATTTGCAGGAATTTTGCCGCTTTGCATTTTTATGGCCATTTTTTTAATATTCGTTGGATGCCTCATCCAGAGGGCGTTGTATTTATAAAACCTCAATTGACTTGAATACTGCTTTTTCTTTTCACCTTTTTAGCATAGGGTCTGCCAGGCATGGTATGGAGGGGTGACAAACTAGCATGCCCTCTCTCCAGGCCATACCAGACCCCACAGCAGCCAGGCCTGATGTCAAACCTCAACGAGGCGTGATCCTTTGAATGGAAGATGAATATTGGTGATGGACAAACCTTTTCACAACAGATTCACCGTATTCGGTTTTTGGAAGATTGTTTAAAGGTTTTTAAGGTTGTAAACATGTACCGTAGTTATTGACTTGTTGGTGGCACCTAACAAGCACTAGCCAATGGGAAGGGTGCACTCTCAAAATTTTAACCAACTGGCTGAAAGCTGGTGCCAGCAGCATTCCTATTTGTGAGCATTTGTATGAAGGCAGTACCACCTCTTTTCAAGCGGTGAGAAAGTGGCCAAAGGTAAACAACTATCTGGTTTTTACCTTGCAGCAACTTTAGCATTCCATGGCAAACACCTAGACTAATTCATCCATTTTGCAAACAGTAACACCATAGGGCTCTCTGCGAATTACCAAATTACTATGTGCTAAATTATTTACATGAAACAATAAACCAAAATTTATTCAACTACACTTGGTAGCTGTACATTGTTCCTATCATAATATTTCACTTTCAAACATTTCTGTATTGGCCCACCAAGTGTGTATATCTACTGTGGTAGGATCTACAGATGCTTCCATTTTATTTGCCATTGAATGACATATCAAATTCTATGTATTTTACACTGTCTAATTCTCTTTCCACTTTCCATTACCAAAACAATTGCCTTTATAGAAACTCCCCTTGATTTGTTGAGATGAAACCTAAAATAGTCATTAAAAAATAATGGTGGGTGAAAGTACAAAATTAACATCACATGAATCATTTGCCGAAAAATCTTGGCAACGCAGATTTGACCCCAGCTGTGTTTCCGGAAGCCTTTCAAAAACAGATTCAATGAGTCTCTTTGTGACCACTAACATATCACAAAGGCAACAGTTACCCCTTCATGATGTTGACAACAAATGTATTAGAAAATAATTGCCAATTCTGCACACCTGATGACTACTGCTTATCTTATGTGCTGAACTGATCAAGAAGTCTCACTTGTGCCGAACCCTGTTGAAAATATTTGTCGTAGTTTCTTGCCCTTTTCAGTAGTAGGTGATGTATTATTTGTTGTTTGTAGCATCTGTTCAACATGATTGATCAGTAAATAATATTGATGCTAATGTTCTAATTAGTGTTGAGTGTGAATATTAGAATCACACATTTTGTATTGCGAATATTGGCACTTCGATTCACAAAGATCTCGAATATAGTGCTACATCTTCATAATCTTGAACATTCAAGATTCTGGGTAAAGTACCATGCATTGCTTTTGCAATATTTGCATGTACAAGTGCTGATTTTGAAATTAATTACTTTTATGAATGTTATCTCATGTGGTGATAATACACCAGCTGCTATTTCATATTCTGCCACTAGATGTCACTGTGATAACACACATTGCATTCACAATATTCACAAATTTGAATATTGCCGCTGGTCACTAGTTCTAATTTTCAACATCCTAAAGACTGGAAATGATGAGCCTCCATCTAAAACATGCCACTATGACTAAAATGGAAAGCCAGTAGCCCTAAATTGTAATTGAGGCTACTAAAAGCTTTACCATGGCATGGTGCACTAGAACAAATTGCTGGCCACTAAGGAGAGTGTGTAAAAGTAGAAGTAATTTTTACATCCTCCTAAACAGAATGCAACCATTTAACCCTTTCAATGTTAAAAATAGCCTAATGCTAGGAATTTTGCTTTAAAACTCCTTTGCAGATTGAATGTATTTTAACTTTGTATTTAGTTTTTATATAGAGTTTCAGCTTATGTCAAATGTTTTCCTATAGTTTAAATGGATCTGTTATAATAAAAAAATTAAAACAATAAATTAATCTTTAACTTACCTCTGAGCTTATATTATGATGGAGAAGTGCTTCACAAATATTACCTTGCTGTTTCCTCAAGGCCTGCCATCTGCATTTCTGGTGCTGGTAAATAAAGCTTCTTGTTTTTGTATTCCCGTTTCCTCTCAACTATGGTAATGGCCACCAGATCACACTAGATAATTGTTTTCAATGCAGAAAAATATTTTCAGAAACAAATGGAGGGCTTTAGACCACTCACTCACACCAGCTGCATTTTGATATGGGTTCCTATCACAAGAAGACTAGAGATAAAGAGAGTAGATCAGAGCCAGCAATTGTATAGGCTCGCCACTCTTTTCCCATGGGAACATCTTACTTTAGTAGAGAAAAAGAAAAGGTGTATGCTATAGATTTACTGTAAGCTGTTGACACTTACATAACTTCTTATTTTTCCAAAGCAAACATTTCTCAACAAGTGCTGATTTTTCTCAACATTAAATAAACAAATATTTCTAACCTAAATAGTTTGCTTTTCTGTTGTTTAATTGTTGTTTAATTAAGTCATATATTTGCATACTAATTGCAATGGATTTTTAAGAGGTTATAATGTCCTATGCTGCATCTTGACATTTTTACTTGATTAGCATTTTTTCATGGAGAGCCTTTCTGGAATTTTTCCAAGAAGAAAGAAATAAATAAGGTTCTGTCATCCTCTTGGTATATAATTAGACATATGCTGGATATTTTCTAATTTTCAGTACAGTGTTTCCTTTCCTCAATTATGTTTTAGCTAAGGCTTACTAGCAATTAGTGTGTTGGTTTTTTTTTTGCATACTCGAGGCAAAATATTCAAATTAGAAGATTAGGATTAATAGGCATGTTCTGTTAATGGCAAATTCCATATTACAATATTATTATATATGGCACTCACTTCGTTCTTTTGCACAGTGAAACCCAATAACAATAGTAAGCGCAAATAGAAAAGTAATGTATTTAGTAAATAACTACTTATTGTGTTTGGATCTTTTCATTATGGCTAAATAGACCCTGTTACTAACTTTTGTTTCACAAAATCCACAATATTGAGTATTGTAAATGTTTTTCTAGTACTTTCCATTCTAAACATTTCTATTCCCTTGCAATGTGAAATCGAATTTATCAGTAAATTTCCTCCCCACACTTCCACTAGTTGAGCTAGGAATTTGGTTGGCTTTGCCCTATCAGGATGATTCACAAGAAAGATCAACCCAACTGCACAAAATGGAAATGGCTCTTGGGAACCAGTTGTATTCCAAGGAAGACAGTGTGAAGACCTGTTATATGCTCCTCGCCGCGGTGACGA
>CM070036.1:82530552-82542359 GCA_036250615.1 Ptychadena robeensis | reverse complement strand
ATATTTATTTTGGGATGTTGGCCACACCACCCGGATTAGTGCAACTCTCTCTTTACAAATGGCTTCTGGTTCATATTTTTGCTCAAATACAGGTCTTCCAAATGTCTTTAAAAATCTACAATTTAATAAAACATTTTAGGGCACTTTACCTGGCTACATTAAGGCATGCTCCCGATACATTTCTATATGTTTAGGCCCAGAATTTAAAATATTGATAAAATAATTAATAAATGTTACATTTATAAATGGGTCTTGTAGTTTTAAGTAAGCATAGCTTGGGAATATAATATATATGCTCCTACAAAAAGAAATATGTAACTAAAGATGGTATTTAGAGTTGTATACTTTACAGAACTGGAGTTTTCTAAATGATAAATTGCCCCAGGAATGAAGCAAACAGGATTAATCCCTCAATAAAGTTAAGAGAACGCAGGTTTATTGTTATTACAGATGGGTTTTCAGTGCACTTATGATTCAAACATGAAAATAAGTTTCCATTTATTATTGGGTCCAAATCATGGAATGGAAATGGAAACTAATTTTTTTGTTTGAATCATAAGTTTCGGAGTTTTCCACCTTCTTCAGTACAATTTAACAAATAGTCCACTAGATGCTTACATTTTACTAGCCGAGGTTTAAAACAAATGGAGAATTCACAGTGGCTGCCCTAGTGCCTGTGGACCAGCGACCACTCGCACAGGTAACTTGTCCCCTTATTCGAGTATATCCCGAGGGGGGGGGTTCTTTTTCAGCCCATTGTTGGGCTGAAAAACTGGGCTTTTACTCGAGTATATATGGTACATGAGAACAAATTGTGTATGCAAGCCAGTCAGGAACCAAAATCCTCCAAGTCTCTACTTTGGGCATACCTAAACTTCAGTATAGCAAGTAACCTGTAAAATAAATATTATTTACAGCTGTTTGTAAGGCTGGAGTATTCTAGAGGTAGCCATTCACAAGGCGTTTCTGCCTCCATAGATGAGGTATGACGTCATTCCGCTTCAGCTGGCCTTTCAGCTGATCGGCGGACACCCTTTGTGTGCTGGATCGGCCGGGAATTTACCAGTATGCAAGAGATTCCTGGTCTATCTCACCAGGTGGGCCCATCCAACACAGTGGTCGATTGGCCGAAAATTCGAGCAGTGTATGGCTTCCTTTAGACAAGTGCAGAGGAAATATCAACCTGATGAAGACCAAGTTACTGGCAGGATCCTCAAATATTTTCTGTTTATTAAATTTTAACCTGTAATGGCCTGTAATGGATTCTGATCCATTTTCATGGTTATGACGAGGAATGTTATTTATTTATGATCACTGTTTGTCAGAAGGCAGTTCTGTTGTGCAGTAGCATGTCATGTCTTCAAGGTGGAGTGTACCAGGGGAAAGTATTCTTATCTATGCTGTAAACAATATCAGATAGATTTTATCCAGTTGTTTTTGCTTTCTATGACCTTCTAGAATGTGATCTGTAAAAACAATAAACCCTATATATAGTACATATCATTTCGTTTTTTCCTCCTTTTTTTCCCTTTGCAGCATTCAGGGATCGGAGGAGCTGCGGCCGGCAAGAAGAACAGGACCTGGAAGAACCTGAAACAGATTCTTGCTTTAGAAAGGGCATTGCCATGGCAACTAAATGATCCGAGCTGTAAGCCGCTTAGTGTGTATTTATAAATAATAAAACCCCACAAATAACTTTCATCACTTTCCTGTGTGATAGGCATCTGATTGTCTTTTGAATATAGGAGAGATACAGAGCAGAGATAGAAACTAGGTGCTCATTTGTCCAGGTCTTAGGATCTGCTTATTTAGTCAAAGAATCTGGACCTTCTGAAGTTCATTAGACATTTCACTAGTCATCCAAAGCCCTCTTAGAAGGCCTGTACAAACTTCCAGCAATCATCACCATTAACTGTATGTGATGGTTCAGCTTGAGTTCTACTATACTTCAGGCACCCCAGAAATGAACCATGGTCTGACCAACTATTTTCACTAAGGTTTTGGAATATTCAATACATTGTATAAATATATAGAGACATTTGTGTGCATTCATCTCATATTGCTTTGATGCATTTTTACAATTGGGCAATATTTATAACAGGGAGGGAATACAGGTATTGGCTCAGGTAAATGTGTAAGGGGCCATTGCAAAAAGAGGTCTGTGATTGGAGGAAAGCAAGTCTTGTGACTAATGTGCCTGAATGCACTGCAGAGTGAGGAAGCTGGAGTAGGACAAGTGCAAATGTAATGGGGAAGGATCCATTCATCCAGGTCATAATACAGGGGTGGGTAAACTTTTTGACTTGTGGTCCACATTGGGTTTTTAAATGTGACCTAGGCGCTGGACCAAGGGCCGCTCAGCATAGGTGTCGTAAGTCCTCGTAACTAGGACAGGATATTTAAAAAAAGAAAATATTTAAAAAAAATGATAAATAGAGAAGCTTAACATTGTATTGCAGACAAACTATGGCCTCTATGAAACAATCAAAGCAATTATCCTCTAGGTGTTCACTTATTGCAGAGAATGAGGGGAGCCAGAGCGCCTTGACACCAAGATGACAATAGGCCGGTTTTGGCCCCCGGGCCTTAGTTTGCCCATGTCATAGTAGTAACTGAAAGCAACTGGACTTTCTGAAGTTGTGTTGAATAGGTACTGCTTGTCTTGTACAATGTTCCAGCAATAAATACCCTTCAATCTGCATCATAATTTTTCATTAGATTGACTTAAAATATTATAATTAAATTGATCGCATTGCATTTTGATCGTTTGTATCACATGCGCCATAAATTTTATGTTCCATTTCAATCAAATTTTTTTACATTTTCAAATGATCTACTTAATACGTTCGTCAAGGGAATGGAAAAAACTACATTTGTCCTTTAATGTCCTACTTGCTTTAAAACTTGGCAATGTACCCAAGATCGGAAAAGGTGGGTGAAAGAATTGGAATGAGGTACATGTTAAAGAGCACTTATCCATCATAGTTCTAGTATAAGTTTAGAGTATGATCATCTTGTAATCTAGTTTTTATTATCATGTGAAAGCAATTCTTTATGTTTTCCTTTTTTTTTTTTTTGGAACATCAGATTTTAGTATTGATGCACCACCTTCATGCAAACCTTCAAAGAAGTATTCTGATATATCTGGACTTCCTGTAAGTAGAAGTTTCTACTGAACACATTTTTGATTAACTTGTCTCTTAAAACTTGTATTAAGTAAAGTTAAATAAAATTAGTTAAAGGAAATAGGGATAACTTTTATTATATATAGTCTCACATTGATGGATCCTGTAACATGGCTCTGATTTTACTTTATGGAAGCATAATTCACACATTTCTCTCCCATTATGCAAGCTGCGTTTAAGTAATGTTGGAGAGAAAACTGTTAATTTCTTGAAATAATCTGATATGAAGATAAATAGCTATAATAAAAATAAAGTTACTGTTTTTATTATGGCCTCTAAAATATCCTGTTTGTGCATACAGTATAGACTTGCACTCAACAAGCATTTAAGAGGGTGCTGTTCAATATATTTTTGGCACCATTGATTTTATAGCCCTGTAACACCTGATTGCATTATCATCATATTTATAGATGGTTTATTCATCTTTATGTGCTAACACTTTAATTTGTCTTTTTATGAATTGCACTATGACAGCAAAGTAAATTTAGTGATAATGTAAGGCTGTGATTTGATTGCAAAATTAATGCTGGTATATTTACTTTAAAACCTGCTGTTAGTCAATTTTATTTTCTTCCAGCATTAGTAATTTAAGGTAAAAACGAACAGTTATGTCATCTTAATTACCACTGAAATCTTTTACAGAGTTTAGACTATGTATCACTGTGTGTGTGTGTGTGTGTGTGTGTCTTATATGTTAGGAGGTTTAGCAACACTTCCATGTATAGTAGGAGACCTAGATTCAGGGTTTGCAAGCCCAATTAATTTTTTCAAGGCATCAGAAACCTGCCTCACTAAAACAGAGGATAGCTGCTGGTATATGAAAAATAATGCCAATAAAATACATTTGGTAACAAATTCCACAATCATTTTATTGGTTATTGCAATGGTTTCAAATGTTAACTTTTTTTATTTAATCAATTCAAACCAGCTAAGTCTTTTTAATGTAAACCTCATTCAAGAACACATTAAAGTTAAATAACTATACTTTAGTAAAAAAATGAAGCACAACATATAAGGGCTGTGAGATCACATGTGCAGATGACCTGGTAGCTGGAACCTGAGGTGATTTAAGTAGCTCTTTATATAGGGTCTCAAGACCTTTCTGGAAAGTTCTGACAGATCAGTTAACAAGTCATCCTATGAGCCACATCTGAGGGGTTTAGAAATCTGTTGCTGTTCTAAGGAGGCCTTAATAAAGTCTTGTTTCCATATTATTCTATAAAATATGGGCACAATAGTGCAATTATTTAGAGAAAATGCTTATTACTATGTACATTATCTCACAAAAGTGAGTACATCCCTGACATTGTGGTAAATGTTTTATAATATCTTTTTATGGGACAACACTGAAAATATGACATTTTTGTACAATGTAAAGTAGTCAGTGTACATCTTATATAACAGTGTAAATTAGCTGTACACAGAAAATAACTCACAGAGCCATAAATGTCAAAAACACTGGCAACAAAAGTGAGTACACCCCGTGAACAATTTGTCATTATTTAATGTGGGCACTATTCTTTACAAGCACTGCCTCAACTCAGTCAGGCATGGAGTTAACTAGAGATTTACACGTTGCTGCAATCCTCTTTCACTCTTCTATGTTGACGATCCTAGCTTTTCTTTTTACATTCTCTTTGAGGATACATCACATATGATCAGGGTTTATGTCTGTAAACATGATCAATCCAGCATAGCAATATATTTAGCTTCAGTATTTCACAGTACATGATGACAATTATGGTAAACTCAATAAACTGTAGCGTGCCAGTGCAACTTTTTACTAACCTGAACTATCAATAATATAAAGCAGCATTATAAGATTTTATATTTCTTTTTATTACTTAGGCCAATTATACTGACCCTCAAACTAAGCTCAGATTCAGCACAATTGAAGAATTCAATTACATCAGGATGCTTCCCACTGATGTTGTCACTGGATATTTGGCACTTAGGAAAGCAACCAGTATAGTACCATGATTGTTTACTGAATTCATCCCTTCTAAAGTATATGGATTTGTACATTTAAAAAATAAATGTTTTTAATTTTGTTTATCATCTTTCGTGTTCCTGGCATTGTTTTTCTTAACATGGCTTAAATCCAAATTAAATCTGCATGTAAGAAATAACTATTCAAACCTGCAAGCAAGGTGATAATGAATATATTATTACATAAAACAACATTCACCCCTTTATTACCTCTTAATACTACTTTAATATGATCTTTGTGCACACATCTGTCATATCTGTCTATAAAAGGGCTACTATTTGGGGCGTCCCAAGAGCAGTTGTGTCAGTTACTTGCTGAGTCTGTATACACAAAACAGGTGTGTGGGAATGTGTATGCAGTGGGGGCCTCATAATATCTAAGGTTGCAACTGCCACTAAGAAAGTGTTTTTTTAAACAAGAAAGCATATATTGCAATGAAACACATAAGGCAGAAGCCGCAGCCAGGAAGCTACCCAGGACCATGTTAAGCCTGATCAGCAGGGGGGCGTGGCCGCAAGGGTGAAGCTGGTTGACAGTGAGTGAGACAGGTAAGATGCTTTTACTTGGTGGAGTGTTCAGAGAGTGAGGCAGAAGGGGAAGGGGGAATGTTTATTAACCTCCTGAGCATTTTGCTGAGGTCCAGATTTCTGTACCAAAAGCATTACGCTGTTTTTTATTGAAACAAAAATGTTGTATGCCTGTAACTGACCAAAATCTGTCCAAACACGTGTCTAGTAGACATCCCAAATATATAAAGTTTCAAACGCTTAAATCACTTTTTTAAAATCACATTTAATGATAAAATGAAATAGAAAACACAAAATCTGCTGAAACTCAAATTCATTTTTAAATCAACCAATACTGACAGGCGGTCTGATACACCGCGCAGGAAACAATGTTGCGCGCTGGCACGCTTGCCGGTGGATTACCTGCAGCTTGCCCGTGGCTTAGGGCTCACTCAGCGCAGAGTGGACACTGTGCCATTCATTAGAATGGGAAGTGTCCTCTCTCTGTCTTTTTCCCCGCTGCAGACGTACGTCTACCGCGGGGAAAAAGACGCAGTGGACACAAGCCCTTACAAAGTATTTACTACTTATGCGTTTTCCTTTATTTTGAACATGATTGCATACAGAAAAATCAATCCAATCAAACTCAAAATGAAAGAAAACTCATAATAAGCAAATATGTTTTTTGTTTTTTTTTGGAAATTGGAAATGTGTTTTTTGTTTTACTTTGAATTGTATTGGATACAGTTATCACTGTATCCAATATAATTCCCTTTGGCAACCTCTCTCCCCTAGTGTGATGGACCTGGTGACTTCAAACTTCAAAGGGGCACATCTAGGGTATCACACTGAAAACAGTGTTTTCTCCATAGAATTTTTTTTTTGTGCAATTGAATTTGAAATCAAATCTGTCGCCACAACCCTGATATGACATTATCACGTTATGGGGGGGGGGGGGTAATACGGTCTCCAGCAGCCTCTTTAGTAGATTGGTACAGCAGATAGTCACGCAGTCACGAAATTTAGCCAGTAATGCCATCTTGTGGTTGTTCTGCTTATTAATTCTAGAGGAAATTTCATTTGAATGTACTGTTATCTGGTTATCTGACTTTGAATATTAATTAACCTATTTACCTCTTTTGGTGCAGAAATCTGTACTGAATCGGACCGCCTGGGGGGTAAAAGATTTACCTTGTTCTTGATTGGAGGTTCCTTTTGCTGTATGTGTTTCTGAGGTTGTCTGTGGTATCTGGCACTATTATTTAAGCACCAGAGGTGGAATGTTCAGAAACCTGTAAAGTTCAGCCCTCCTGAGTAAGGATTTTTAAGGCAGTCTCAAAGTTTGTAATATTCCAAAACGCATTTGTTATATAAATTAGAACAGCAACAAATCGCATACACAGGGTAATTACACCAGCTACCAGACAAGTATTTGCTGTCAATTGCTCAACGCGTTTCATGAGGAGCTAGCTTCTTCAGAAGACATGGCCGGGATGTGGAACCTGGTAACATAGGAAGGTCCTACAAACAGAATATCCTACTACAGCTTTCCAAACAAAATATAGGTCAGTAGTGTTAATAGCCTTCTTAGTGTGTAAATTAAAATCCAATAAATAGGGGTGTCACCAATATGTACAGTAGTGAAAATAAATATCTGCTGCACATGGCTTCTTCACCCACACTAACTGCTGCACCTGGCTATGGTACATTGACCTTGTTTATTTATTTATTTTGCTATAAAATCCCTTCTTACTAGTACACATGCAAATGTCAGGAATTATGGTGTTTCAATCACTTCCATGGCCATATTTATATTTGTTAAAGAATAACTGCTCTTAGGGAATTCTAGCATCGTACCATGATAGGATGCCATCTGTGCAAAATACTTTTGTGAAATATGCTCACTTCTAACTATTCTGTTAACTGTTAGTGGTATTATATTTAATGTAGAAACAAAAGAGAGCTTTAGGAACTCATAAAAACCAAACCACCTAAAATCACAGCATCACATTGCAGAGTAGGAACATATTTTCTGGAGAGGTAAGAGTTGCATTCCCCCTCTACTCTATGTAAGAAGAATGCATAGCTACCTTATTGAAACGTTTGATTCAGCGCTAAAAATAAAGACTAATAAAGATATGGATGAAGTGAGACTGATGTGGAGGAACTTGATTGGCCTGCATAGAGCCTTCACCTCTACCTAATAAGATACCAATTGGATGAATTAGAGAGGAGACTGAATAAAGCAAGCTATGCACATATCGATTCCCCTGACGTGCGGTCGCAAAAACGATGGTTTGGCGAATTGATGCACACCACCTTGCGAGTCAAACCCTTCTTGATACTTTGGACGGGGATCGAGGGTCCCCATTCAAAGTAATGCCAATCGAACAAGAAAATATTGACATGTTTGATTTTCCCTTTGAGTGTGATCAATCGTTCAAGGTGGGCAGCATTTGCTTTCCAAATGAGCACAAATTACTTGTGTCCAGCTTTAGACCTTTTTATCCAACATAATTGCCTGACCTCACAAATACTCTTCTGGAACAATGGTAACAATTTTACATGAATACAGTCCTGAAGCTTTTCCAAAACAGTTGAAACTCCTATAGTTGCAAAGGGTGGGTCAAGTCCATATTGCAGCCAGTTAATAAAGAATACAATCTCATTAAAGTGTATGTGTGTATTAAGGCTGGTGTTACAGTACATTTGGCAATATAGTGTAGTGCCTGGTGTTTATCTATTGCTGCAGAAGACTGATAGATAAGACATCAATGTCTGTTGTATTGATGAGTTTTGTAAAGATTCCATTGCATACAGAAGGCATCTTTAAAAATATAAAGAATTACAACTTTGCTGATTCAGTGTGATGTATGTACTTTCTGCACTGTGTGACTTTCACCATGTTGCAATTAATTTGGCTTCCAAACGTCAAACTCAAAGCGTTACCAACCATGCAAGCGAAAAGAGAAATGAAATCGAAAACTACCAGCAATGTTCACCACAGCTTGAGGTCTGCAGATATAATTGGATGTTTTCCTTATGTAGAAACAAATAAGTATCTAGTGAATTGTTGCTCCATATTTTTTATAGTAGAGTTCAGTTGTTTTGGTAAGTTATTAAAGCTATTACAATGCAGAAGTAAATTAAACATTGTATCTTAATGTATGATTGTGATAAAACAAAAGCTATTTAGCTGATTTGTTAACTACATGCCTATAATGGCTATAATTATGCTGAGCTGGAAAAAATGGCTCATATTATTAATATATGCATGGGTGGAAAACCCTGGGAAACTATGCAGAATAAAACTGACAAAAGCTTTTAACGACAGTTTCAAGTAACAAAGTAAAGTTACATATCTGTTTTAGTAATGCTAACCAAATCATTGCTTCAGTATAGCGTAATTTGCCATTTCATCTCTTTATATATATCTCTTTTTTTTGTAGGCGCCATTCAGACCTATCTGTTTTGTCACACATTTCGCAATACATGTTAACACAAGTCTAGTTTGCACACATTATATCTGATCGGCTAGTTTACATCTGAGTGTTGCATTTTTTCATCCCTTGGTGTGCATTTTAAGTCACAGTGATGTCAATAGCAGCAGATGAAAATGCATGTTAAAATGTATAGGTGTGATTGGGCTACGAATACTTTAGATATTAACCTAGCTTTATTGACTAAATTTTTACCATCATCATAAATAACACTCCGAATGCACAATTTCATCAACATTGTATTTGTGGCCCCACAGCATATGGAGTAGCGCAGTGGTTCTCAACCCGAGGGTCGGGACCCCCTCGGGGGTCATACGACCATTTCACAGGGGTCGCCGAAGTAAGTAGGAAGAGTAAACTACCATCCTAACCTATGGCGTTACTCTCCCCTCCTAACTTCCCACCCTGCACATCATTTGCACAAGCGGAGTGGGACAATAGGAGGGAGGAGACCTTACAATTACCTAATCATTCCGGTATTCGGAATGCGAAAGTGACACTTCACACCGACACTTCCCCGTTCCAAATATAGGAGATGACATTTCAAAACGTCACTTCTGGGGCTGAAAAGATTGAGAACCACTGGTGTAGTGGAACACATGCAAGGGTGTAGGTGTGGGTTTTTTTAAGGGCTGCATACAATTGAAGGGGGGGGGGGATACCTCATTGGATGATGCGGTAATATTGCTGCAGCTGCTTTGAGTTCTCTTTTGATGGCTGGCTTATCCAAAAATACATGATATCTTTTCATGATTAACAAATAATACAATTATGGTATCACAGCGGATTTTCAGAAAAAAAAAAATACCATCCTAATGCTGGAGACAGGCTGTGCCTTTAAATGAACACTACCAAGAAAAAAATATTACTCATGCGCAATGTATGGCAGTTAGGTTCAAATAGTCATATACATTTTTTTGTTCTATTTTGCTATTTTCTTGTTTGTTTCAAAATCGCCACGACTGCTTCACTAAAAAAGTGAAACACAATTAGTAACTGCAGCAGTGATCGTTCAAGCAAGAGGTACTTAAATCTGGTGTTAAGGAACATGCTCTCATTTACCGATCAGTGCAATTCTCATCAGAGCTGCCACTTGTGCTCTCGTTTATGATGCCCATTAACTCCTATTTTCATGTAGTTATGTTGTTGCGGCTTAGATGCAGCCCCAGGCAAATAAATATACTTTAGTGGTTAGAGGCAGATATCATCCATGGGTAGAAAAAATTAAAGGGTTAGGACACCAGCTGTATCACTGTTTCTAGCACAAAACATGTATCTGTGCTAATAATGGCTCATAAGTATCCATAAAAGAAATTGTGGTTGATTTACTAAGTAGTAAAAACTGTTTACCTAGAAAAGTTAATGCTTTTGTTCAAACAAAAGTAAAAAATAGGGTTTATTTTCCTATTATTTTAGCCCCAACATTCACATTACAAAGTGAACAGACTCTACACTTTAAACAAATAAATTTAAACACATACCATATATTTTCAAGATGCATGTCAGAGGATTAAAAATGACAAAAACCTACCATATTGATAATATTACAATAAGTGTTTACATGAGCTGTTCTATCTGCAAGGCCAGCAGTACAGCTACTTGGGACCGATAGAGATATACTACACAGCCTGGACACTATAGGCAAATGAACCACAACTTGATTATAGACATACAGTAGTTGGGTAATTTTGCTCCAAGACATGCTGGAAAAACTGTGTGTTTCATGTATGTTTAGTTCAAGGCAAGAATGTGGCTTTGCATGTAAAGAGCTTAAAAACTGATTATATTTGGGCATGGTGGCGTTGTCCTTGGTTTCGCTGCTCGTTCCTTAAGGGTGACTTGTCCAGTGGGGGCCCCTACTGGTTATTGAATGATTTTTTATCATTTTTTTTTTATCATTTGGATAAACATACAAAGCTTTTCCATTTGGATATTCTTAAGTGAGTAATCACCCTGGTGGGAATTTTGTGTAAGGTGAGACTTGCACCTATGACTGACTGTGGTGCTGTTACTGTCTTTGTTTATAGAACTGGCCTGGAGAAGGGCACCTCCTGAGGAAGTTTCAACGAAACACTCGTTGGGGTGAATTCTATGTGTTTAGAATCCCTGTCCATACCATAATTGTATCATCATTCAAGCTTTCATTACCAGGCAGATAACTTGGGCTATACTGCTATATCTTTATGTTTTTAAACAATATGAACATATAATGTTTTGTTTTATACTAATACAGATGTTTATTTGATGTGTGGCCTTAAAAGCCCCCTTGCCCCTGTTAATTCAGGGGGAGTTCTGGGTGATAGTTTCACCTTATTTTGCTGCATACATTTATTTGGGATGCTGGCCACCTCACACAACAGAGTACAGCTATATATGTGACTATATAAGGTCTCTCTGTTTCTCATGCATCTATAATTAAGATATTGCATTGGTTCCAAACAAATTCAATACATTTTTACTCCTCTAGTTTCATCATTTACCATATTTTTCGGACTATAAGACGCACCGGACCATAAGACGCACCCAGTTTTTAGGGCAGAAAATCCTGAAAAAAATTTCACATCAATTTCACATCAATTGAGATAATGCAATGAATTTAATGGATGCAATATTCAATTCAGCCACA
>CM070036.1:82505533-82524414 GCA_036250615.1 Ptychadena robeensis | reverse complement strand
CAAATGATAAAAATGTCATCAATGTAGCGATAGTACATCGCTACATTTTTAATGTAGGACAGCCTAAGGTCCTTTCCCAATATCCCAGATACAGGTTGGCGTAGCTAGGGGCACACTTTGTCCCCATAGCTACGCCTTGTATCTGGAGATAAATTTGTTTATTGAAAACAAAGAAATTGTGATTAAAGACAAACCCAAGCATCTGAAGGATGAATTGGTTGTAATCATAAAATTGCGTGCTTCTCTCCTGGATGAAATGAGAAATAGCTTCCATCCCCTTCTCATGTGGGATGGAGCTGTAGAGAGCCTCCACATCCAAACCCACCAACCAGGCATCTGGTGGCACATGGAGGCCATCAATAGATTGTAATAGATGTCTGGTATCCTTGAGGTAGGATGGGAGACTCTCCACATGAATGTCAATAAGGGCGCTTACTTTTTCCGTGATGCTCCCTATTCCAGCCACTATTGGCCTCCCAACGCTATACGTAAATATTCATGTTCATGGAAAAAAAATTTGATAAGCTTGCGTTGAGTATGCTTAGAAGTTACCATAATGAAATGGCAAAAGTTGAATAGACCAAGAGCAATTCCTTTTTACTAATCATTCAGAGCCTGGAGGTGTATGTGTGCATTAACAATGAAAGAATACATTAATTCATAGTTCAAATTAATTTTTTAAAGTACATGAGTGGTGAAGTAAAAATTTAGGGTGCCTTTGCTGACCTCGCCTTCTATTTACATAGTATTTTTTACATACACTGACCAAAAATATAAATGCAACCCTTCAACATGAACATTCATTTCATGGGCAACAGCTCTGGTAGACATTCCTGCAGTCAGCATGTCAATTGCAAGCTCCCTCAAAGTTCGTGACATCTGTGGCATTGTGCTGTGTGATCAAACTGCTCATTTCAGAGTGGCCTTTTATTGTGGGCAGTCTAATGCACACCTGTGCAATATTAAGGCTGTCTTATCAGCACCTTCATATGCCACACCTGTAAGGTGGGATGGATTATCTCAACCAAAAGTGTTGCTTTTATATTTTTGCTCAGTGTAGAAAGGAACCGCCAAACTCACCACTTCATACAACAGCTGCTCTGTTTCCAGAATTTAAGTGTTTGTATTCACCTATCCAATTTAGCAAGCATATAGGAAATATTCCAAACTCAGAACATAACTCAAATCAACATTATTAAATCACATCTAAATACAAAAAAAATGTATACTATGAACGAGGTTCCTCCCCTAACGTGTTTCACCCAAGATGCTCTCTCTCATAGATCTCCATGACTAAGTATATCTTGATGATGATATATTTCTTGGTGAAATGTGTCACATGTATATAAAATTTATTTATGTTTCCTAGTGGCAATACTCCATAAAAAGGGCAGGTCTGTGAAATGAGAACATTTAGGTTGCTCTCTTATCAATTTATATGGGTTCCTTTGCTGTTAAATCTTAACTGAAGAAAATAAAAAACTGCAAGAAATAAAAGACAAAATAAATGCATCAAAATGTTTAATAACCGTCTGGGCGTTTACAATGTAATCCACCACAATTCTGCTCCCCCTTCCCCTTTACATCCCCGGTGTCATCGACGCCCGGGGATATGGAGAGAGGCCATGTACACACAGATATGGAGGGGGCCATGGCCTACCTCTGGAAAGGTGACTGTGTTTGAGGTTATTTACTAACAATACTCACCCCCAAAATAACTCTTAACAAACTAATTAACAAGTTAATATTTACTTTTGTGCCTAACTGAAAGAGCAGTCTCATAAAAATGCTTGTGGTACCACCTCCCTATATACCGTATATGCCGGCGTATAAGACGACTGGGCGTATAAGACGACCCCCCAACTTTTACAGTTAAAATATAGAGTTTGTTATATACTCGCCGTATAAGACTACCCCCTCTTCCAACGCTCACCAAATGAAAAAATGTATGTAGGCAAGTTAAATGTTGCATATAGGAGTATATCACTGGCCATGAAAAATCATTGTCTGGTGGCTGGAATTTAGCTGAAATGTAACTTATAAGTATTATAGCTAGAGTGGTGAAACTCGGGGTGTAAGTAGTAGTAGGTGAGAATTACTGACCCTGAAAGTTTCATCATTATACTAGAAATGGTTTTCCTGCTATGAATGTTCAAAGTTACAACAGAGCTACAGAGCGTGTGTATTCCGTGAGTAGCATCCTGTAGCCATGGTAACACTGCCCTGCTCGTTCTCTTGCTCTGCTACAATGTATCTTAGTCAGCGCTGGCAGCTTCAGGCAGCACGATACAGTAACCGGCTTGCACAGATACAGTAACGGCTCCCAGAGATGGTCCCCTGCACCCCCCCAGCCTGCAGCACCCGGCGTATAAGACGACCCCCGACTTTGGGGAGGATTTTAAGGTACTGAAAAGTCGTCTTATACGCCGGCATATACGGTATATACAAATCTATCAATTTGGAGAAGGATCAGAGATCAACATTGATCCCCCCACATCCCAAGCTGCAGCAGCGTCTGTTATCACAGAACGTAATGTGGATCGAGTCACCACCAAAGGCATGCGCGCTTAGTGCAGGGGGACCCAACGGATCGCGCCATGGAAATATATATATAATGTAACATAAAACAATAAAACATAAAAATGTTAAAAAACAATAAAACAATAAAAACAATAAAAATACAGGACCCTTGAAGTCTCAGTATATATTTTTAAAGCCGGAAGAAAGAAGATTTTTTAACTTTTTTGATGAGTTACATTATTATTTGATGTTTATACAGTTACCATTTGCAATACATATAATTAACCTGCATATGGTGTAAAGAAAATGGGTGCATGCAGGAAATGTGTTTTCTTAATGTTAGTAGTAATTATAATAAAGTGTGACCTTTTCCCCCATTTTTTTCATTTTTCTTGGTATTCTATTTTAGTAACAGTTTTCATTAAAGTATTTTCATTTCCTAGCTCAGGAAATTAATCTGAACGTTCTGCCATTGCTTGTCTGCTAAATTGGACTCATACTCATTTACCTGCTTAATGCTCAATTTATGACCTATTATTCATATATTTCAGGATAATTGTGAAGATAATGAAAACACCCTTCCATCAGGCTTGATCAATGTATTACTGAGGAAAAAGTTAAGTAAAAGATTTGATGAGTTAAAGAAACTTAAATCTAGATCCTGCATTGTAATATATGACTTTCTATCACTTTCTATCTTTCCCTCATTTTCTGTCCATGCAAACACCTATAAGTATAATAAGTTGTGTTAAAACAACAAAAAGTTATATTCTACAGAATCAAGATGTATATAGGCTAGATCTGCAGTAATAATTGCACATTTTACATAATTCACCAGTAATATTTGAGAATGTTTATAGTAAAGATTATGACAGGGATCAAATTAGAGCAGTGCAATCTCCAGACCAGTAAATTAAATCTGGGTAACAATAAGCATGATGTATACTAGCAATGGCTATAATTATAAAAGAATAGCCCAAAAATGTGTATATATATATATATATGTGTATGTACTGTATATACACAACACTATAAATGTGTAATAGCTAGCACACAGATGTATTTTTTTCTTTTTTGTAATAGCTTGTATTTAGATGTAGTGATGAGCAGCATAGGCAATATCCATATTCGCTAAATATCACACATTTTTTGCCTAATATTCACAGTAAATTTGAGACTTTTTGATCTCCAGCCATTACTACCTTCATTGTGCAAATCAGCACTTGTACATGGGCATATTGCAAAAGCAATGAACTGGTTTTGGGTACTGGGAATCTTAATTATTCACAATTAAGAAGATATAGCACTAGATTTTAGATGTTTGCAAATTCTAGAAGTGCTGATATTCACAATAAAAATTTGTGATTAGAATATCAACACTTCAGATGTCCACACAATCCACATGCAAATGTTACCTTCCAACAGCCTAAAAAACACTCCCCAGCAGTGGGATCTCCCATCTGCAGCTCTGAAATCTCTATGCTGCAGCACAGAGATCCCCTTCCACCATAATTTTCAAGCCCTTCAATCTCATGTAGGCTAGCAAAGTGTTGGCCACTGTGTAGGGACATTGTGAAGGAGGGTTCAGGCTACCAGTGTACAGCACTAGTGACAGCCATTAGCAACTGTAAGAAATGCAATAAATATAAAAAGCCATATGTATGCCCATGAGGTGGTAATTGCAGTGCAGATGTGTAGGTATGCCCATTGTGACCAAAATCAGTGTATGTTCACCATTTCATCAGCTTCTGCCTCTTGAAAGGGTTCAGTTATTAAATGTGCTGGAGATGTAGAGAAGGGTTGTATACTACAAAAAAGAAAGTATTGCTCTAATACAAATAGTTTTTGCATGAATTAAGTTAAAAAACAAGTCGAAATTTTGACTTTGATTTGAACTTAATTTATGCAAAAACGAAATGTGCTACAACAATACGTTTTACCCAGATGTTCCCACAACTCCTCTCTGCATCTCAATAATTTTGGTGATGATAGCATGTTCAGGGGCTTTGCAATCAACTCACAAATTCAGCTAGCTAAAAAATATGACCATCTCTAAACACTACTGCATTCAAATGCCTTTCTATATTAGAGTAAAAGTTTTTTAATCGAACCTTGCAATGGGTCCCTAGTCAAGTTACATCTCTCATCTCTGTGTTCCGTGCTGTGTAAAGGTCTATGGAAACCTTCCTCTATATTCCAGAGCCCTTACGCAGATTAATAAACCATAAATAATGAGGATGGTGGCATATTACGTACAATAAACAACACTCTAAAGGCGTAAAAAAAGTACCGTAATACAAAAAATTAAGTACAAATCAAGTTTTTTAAATTGAATCTAATTTACTACAGAGACTGTAACAAGCAGTGTTATGATTCATGTTGTCATACTGTTAATTAATGGGAATAGAACTATATTTTTGTATGAACTGTTCCTCCACAGAAATGTCATGTGTATGCATCAGTACATGTCAGTTACTTGCAAGTTCCTGTAAATGAGTGAGATCACTGAACAAAATAGGTGTGGAGAATATAATTTTACAGTCTGGGTCAGAAAGATCAGACTCAGGGCTAGACTGTACGTAATATTCCACCACAATGTAATTCCTGAAACTAAATGGTAGTCCACACCAGAATGAATCATGAGTCCAGAATACAAGAAACCATAAATTCCCATTGTTTCAGTTGATCTTACTCTGTCATTATGTACATAACACTGCTTTACTAGTGCACAGACTGATCTCCTCTGCTGTACAGAGTTGTAGAATATGTTCCTGTTTCATCTTTCTTACTAGAAATTATGAAAATGACTTTTGCTGAAAGGTTCATGAAGATGACAACTTTTAAATAGGATAAAAATATTTGCATACCATTGCAATGAAATAGTTTTCCTGTTCTGGGTAGTGGTGACCTGGTCATGGACGCAAATGTTATGCTAATCCCCAGAACATAACACTGTAACAGTAATGTGATTTAGATAATTAAATTAAATGTTGATAATTATATTATAATAAAGATGTATGAGCTCATAATGACCATAGCATTTAAATTTTGGATTAAATCATTGGGATAGAAGGGGGGTAGAACTGTCTGATAGAGAACATAAATTGGGAGTGCTGAACTACTAAAATGCATTAGTCCATATTTGCCCTGATCATCCCCATAGATATATGCATTGTTAGCTATGGGCACTCCCTGGGCAAATCCAAGTCTTGCTGTGGCAATGAACTATTAAAAAGCATCCAGTAAAGAGTAAGATTGTAATTTCCAAAAGTGGTAACCCCCAAAGCACACTTGAGATTGCTTACCTATTCTAAGCATGCCTCCCGCCATGCCTCCCGCCATGCCCGCAATGGAACCTTTTTAAGGTGCCTATACAGTACATGCATAAATATGGGCTACATCGATGGCTGCTTCAAGTGCCGTGCACGCTCACGGGCATCTATCTGGCCCATATCTAATGCGGACATCCCTGTTTTCGAGTGGGATTAATCAATTCTGCTCAAAAACAGGGATAATGGACATGATGTTGATGTCCATTGCTTTGGATAGAGACCGCAGGTCCCCATTCAAAGCAGAGCACACAGCCTACAAGCTGTGTTCAGCTCCTGCTCTGTGTGCTGTGTGAGGGGAGGGGGTGCAAGGGAGCCTTGTCTCTATGTCGGCTCTCACTCGCTGTCTGCAGCTTCCAGCTAGTGAGAGCTGACACTGGACCAGCTCTCACACCGGGTGTACTCGGTCCACATCTAACGGGAATTGATGTGCAAAGTGGTGCACATTGATTCCTGTTCAATTTACCCGCAATCAATCACAGCGTGGTGTCATCGTAGGTCAATTGTACGGCAATCTACCCGTGTATGCCCTGCTTTAATGGATCATTTTTGAGAACGGGGATGTGTTTGGGGGGCTGGAATGGGCAGTAAATATTAACAAATTTCATGGCAATCTGTTCAAATTTCTATACCGCTTTTAACTAAACAAATAGTAGAATGTTGTGCCGTGTTAAACATTGATGAATACAGCAAGTTTGGAGTTTAAGTGATTCCTTTTATTGGCTAACTGAAGTTATTATAGAAGCAAGCTTTTGGTATGTCCCATTAACTATCTATAACTAAATAAATTGAAATAATTGTACTGCCATGGGTGATAATTGGATTTTTCCCCTCAACACACCCATCTATTACATAGTATTATCAGAAATTATTAAAAGTAAAGCGCATTTTTTAAATAAATATTATTTCATTAATTTATTTCCCAAAAATGCTTGATCTCCTCTATAAAGCTACATGTTGAGTTAATTTGGTATTGGTCCTTATCTTTACTTGTGCACTACTCAAAGCAAGAGCGAACCTGAACAAATCAACAAATAAGGAGAACCAAAGTGGCCAGCATCCCAAAATACAGAAATATAAAGGAGAGAAGGGGAGGCAGTAGGGTCTGTAGGGTGTAGGGGGGGGCAAATGTCCCACTCCACCGTTCCTCACACACATCCACCTTAAAAAGTTTTCCCTATGAGCAAGGGACAAGGGGACGTTAAAGGCCTAAGGTGTACACAGTACGTAAATCTGTCACATTACATGACAAGTAAGATCCCTGTGATCTTCGCCATATTACCAAGTAGTAACCAATAGAGAAATAACAGACAGAAAAAAATGTCCGGCACTTGTGGGGACCTCCTGGGGCAGCTACTTCCACACACGGATTTGAGGATTGAGCTATCCTTCTTGGTTATACAATTTGACCGTTGATTCAGAAATAAATATACGCTATAACCCAGCTACAGTACCCAAGATGATGGCCCCCCTTTCCTTTATTCTGGGCTTGACCGTCCGGATGTGTGGGCCTTCCTGGTAGCATCGAAAGCATCGTGAGGAAATATATACTTGAAACATATGTCAGGGTCTTTTCCTTGCTGATCCATATATGGGACCCTTGTTTCTTCGCACCCTCCGTCCTATCGTTAAACAGGATAACAGCGACAACTCCAGATGCATCGCCTTTTTGTACAACTGACATGGACATTAAATACAAATTGGACAAACCTTATTTTTAATTACGGTGTATGGACATTTTTTTCTGTCTGTTATTTCTCTATTGGTTACAACTTGGTAATATGATGAAGATCACAGGCATCTTACTTGTCATGTAATTTGACAGATTTACGTACTGTGTACTGTATACCTTAGGCCTTTAAAGTCCCCTTGTCCCTTGCTCATAGGGAAAACTTTTGAGGTGGATGTGTGTGAGGAACGGTGGAGTGGGACATTTGCCCCTTCCCCCCCCCCCCCTGTCCACTGGACCCTACAGCCTCCCCCTCTCTCCTTTGTATTTACTTGTGTACTAGGCATTTCAATTATTGTGAGTGAAACCAACAATTTAGCAGATGCCCTCTGCAATACTTTGTTTCTTAAATGATTCAATTAGAAGATGTGTGTGTAAACTATAGCGATCCTCACCAATAACAGAAAAATAGTTACGAATTTGTTTTTGTATTTACCAGTCTAAACTGTAGTCTTCATGTTTATTAATATATCCATTATACACCTTCTAATGTTTGATTCATCAGTTATTCTTTACCTTCAAGATGACATTGAAGTCTGTTCCAATGTCCAAATATGCCTGCAAAGTCTGAATGGCAAAGACTAAAAAAGTAAATGAGCTGTCATAAAGTTGTAAAGGGAAATCAGACCTACATCTTTTATCTTTAAATTTGGTCTAAATAAAAAAAGTAAAATTTGTGTTTTATTCTGAATTTAGCTTGGATTTCACCACTCTTTTTGCTAATTTTTGCATCTGGTGTAGTCTTTTATACTGTATATCTTTTCGACAAGCATTGCCTAATTTTACTTTTTTTACTGTTTTTACATTTAAAGAGACAATTGTGAGTTTGGGTACTGTTGTTGGACTAAAAGACAAAGGTGTTTTGAAGGTTTGAGGTCAGGGCTTTGTGCTGGCCACTTGTGTTCCTCCATTCTAAACTCATAAATTTATGGATGTACCCTTCCTCATACATACAGGTTCTGAAAAAAGTATTTTCAAAGCTGGTGTCACAAGGCTGGAACCCCACTATTTGTCAAAATAATTATTTGTAAACTAGCAACTTAAACCTTTGACTATATGATTTATATCTTAATGTAATTTATACGCTTTTTTGTGTGCATTAAATGTTCAGTTCAATATTCCTTATGTTTTCCCCTAATAAATTATTAGTGAATGTCATTCAGTTTGTTCTCCCTTACAAGTGTTGAGCATTCCACCTAGACAATGTTCAGTATACAAACATCAAAGAGTAACATCTCTAATAGCAGCAAATTTGGGTGTCATCAAAGGAAAACAGAAAGGAATGTTTGATTCAGCAGTCCGGGAGGAATTTTCCAGACATCTGCTTTATTTTGCTTACTGAATCAAAGTAAGAAATACGCTCTTCAGAGACATTGTGCAGAGAGATGAAACATAACAGTTCAGTTCTGATAAAAGCATTGTAAAATGTTGCAGCAATATATTCAGATTTTTTTCATGCAACTCTTGTCACTTGTTGTAAGTTATTAAACCCTATTGTAACAAGTAACTATTCCAACCTACAAGCAATATCACATAGATAAAAGGCATTTCATTTTACAAAAATAGATTTTTATTAATTTCTATGTTTCTTCCTCCATCTTACAAGTATAAAATCATGTTTATGGTTCAGATTATAACAATAATTCCTGATATTACACATCACTGCCACAACAGTACAACAGAGTCCACAGTATATAGGTCTTGTGTGTCTAGGCCAGCAGGGCCAAAAGGCTAATGTGGAAGGTCATCCTATTATCATAACCCTGTGCAGGTTAACAAAATGGGAGAAGATATATATATATAAGGGAAATATCAATTTTCAAAAAAAATTATACATTATTTCATATTGTTATCCACAATTTCATCCACAATTTAATGACAAGAAGATTTAATTGTAGTGCTGTGGGGGTGATATGAAATGTGCTAACAAGAAACCTCTGAAACAGAATTCTGCATTGAAGGGTGGAGCAAACTTTCCTCAGACTGGTAGATGGCTACAAGAAACCTGCAGTTATTTTAGAAAGTGGATAACACATGGGATTAGGTACTAGGGTTTCCTAACCTTTTATGTAACTGGTAATCCTTAATAGTTTTTAACAATAATAGAAACAAAGACATAAACAGAAGAGAAAAATCAACATTTCATATTTACAGAGCAATGGTGTGGAAAAAATAAGTCTTGAAAACATACTGAGGCTGGTAATAAGATATATACTTAATGTGTATACAATAAATTGCATATATGATACATTCCAGAGGCAAGATTGAGGTCAGTTCTGTTGCTATGACATTAAGCAGAAATTGTATCAAATGCTCTTATTTTGTGAAATGCTTCGGTAGTGGTATTATTTCATGCAGCCAGTTGTTCCATCTGTTAGATATGTTTAATGCTAGGGTGAAGGTCAGCCATAGGAGGTTTTGTACATTTAGTTGCTCGACAAGTTTAGAACATCCACATTTTTTCCAAATTAACAATCAAGCTCTGAACTCTGAAATAAAGGAATAGATTCACTGAAGAAGCCTCCTAAGGTCGATGGGATATGTGCCACTTATGAGCTGCTTTGTTTTTTGTCCAGTTCATCCTAAATCAGCTCAATGGAGACAAAATGAAAAAACAGAAATCCAGAAAATCACATTGTCAGGTTTTTAAAAGAATTTATTTGCAAACTATGATGGAAAATAAGAAAATAAGTCAAACGTTTATCTCAATACTTTGTTATATACCCTTTGTTCGCAATGATATTTTCTGTAAGTTTTCACAAAGTTGTCACACACTGTATTTTGGCCCATTCCTCCTCTAGAGCAGTGATGTTTTGGGGCAACATGGACTTTCAACTCCCTCAAAAGGCTTTCTTCTTACTAGCCACTCCTTTGTTGCCAAGGTGGTGTGTTTGGGATCATTGTCATACTGAAAGACCCAGACATGTTTCATCTTCAATGCCCTTGCTGATGGAAAGAGGTTTTTACTCACGATACATGGCCTCATACATTCTTTCCTTTACACAAATTAGTTGTCCCAATGTTTCCACCCCCAGGCTTCACAGTAGATATGGTGTTCTTTGGATGCAACTCAGCATTCTTTCTCCTCCAAACATGACAAGTTGAGTTTTTACCAAAAAGGTCTGCTTTGGTTTCATCTAACCATATGACATTCTCCAGATAATCTTCTGGATCCTCCAAATGCTCTCTAGTGAACTTCAGATGGGCCCAGACATATACTGGCTTAAGCATGGGGACATGTCTGGCACTACAGGATTTGAGTCCCTGGCAGCGTTGTGTCTTACTGATTCTAGCCTTTGTAACTTTGGTCCCACTAGGTCCCCCGTGTTGTTGTTCTTTGACTTTTGCTCACCTTTCTTGTGAGGTCTTATGTGGCACCCCAGATCGAGGGAGATTATCAGTGGTCTTGTATGCCATCCATTTTCTATTTTTTGCTCCCACAGTTGATTTCTTCACAGCAACAGTGTGTGAAAACCTTGTGAAGACTTACAGAAAACGTTTGACCTCTGTCATTGCCAAAAAAGGCTATATAAGTATAAAAAGTAGACAATGTTTTTAAATGGGAGAACTTGCACAGTTAGGGTCTGGCTTAAAACTTTTTTTGCCCCACTGTAACTGTAATGCGATATTAAATACCACAAAATACCATTCATTTTGAAGATAATCACAATGCACTTATAATTTCAAATATATTATCGCAATGCATGGCCAATACGAATATTGAACCTCCAGCAGTTCATCACTTATCTTTTTACAATTTTATGCTATTTCATGCTATCATTGCTTGGATTTCAATAAAAAAAATTGATGTGGGTATATATAGGGCATTCGTGTCGCCCATTCCTCTTTGCAGCAAAGGAATTCCCTGCCTTTGCAATGAAGCTCCAAATTGATGTCCTGTTTCCTCTGATCATCATTGAGATGTTTCTGCAGCTTATTTGGAATCCTGTGGTAAATTAAGTTGATTGGGCATGATTTGGAAAGGCACACACCTTGACAGCTCATGTCAGAGCACAATCCAAGCATGAAGTCAAAATAATTGCCTGTAGTCCTCTGAGACAGGATTGTCTCCAGGCACAAATCTGGGAAAGGTTACAGTAACATTTCTGCTGCTTTGAAGATCCCAATGAGCACAGTGGACAACTTTCTGTGCAATCGAGCAATTAGGCCTGTATGGTAGAGTGGCCAGAGGGAAGCCAATCCTTAGTAAAAGGCACATCCAACCCGGATTATCTTTGGTATGAATAGCAGGCATCACATTGGGAGAAAACCAGGCACCACTCATCACCAGGAAAACATCCTCCCTTATGTGAACCATTGTGCTGGCATCATGCTGTGGGGATGTTTTTTAGTGTCAGGAACTGGGAGACTAGTTAGGATAAGAGGAAAGATGACTGCAGTCATGTACACATCTTTTAATACAAAACCTGCTCCAGAGTACTCTTGAACTCAGACTGGGGTGATGGTTCATCTTTCAGCACCTTTAGCAAATATATATATCAAAGAAGTGGTTTCAGACAACTCTGTGAATGCCTTTGTGTAGCCCAGCCAGACTTGAATGCAATTGAACACCTGTGCACTGATGCTTCCCATTCCACATGATGGCACTTGAGAGGTGCTTAAAAGAGTAATGGGCAAAACTGGCCAAGGATAGGTGTGCCATGCTTGTGGCATCATATTCAAAAAGACTTGAGGCTGTAATTGCTGCCAAATTATTGAGCTAATTCTGGGAATACTTCTGAACATGTTTTATTATTAATATTTTTTATTTTTTAATAAATTTGCCAAAACATAGCAAAATGTGGAAAAAGGAATGTGATGTGAATACTTTCTGAATATATATATATATATTCTCAATGAAAAATGCAAATAATAATCTACATTACTAACGTTACTACGCTACTGTTGTTTTCTCTAAAAAAACTATAAAGTTATTACTAAATTGCTTGTACTTTACAGTGAACAAAACAGTTCCCACAATGTATATAAAAGTTTATAGAAAATAGTATAGCTCAGTATCACAGACCTTTTGTAATTTATGTTCCGATAACAGATTTTCCTTGTAAAGTGCCTTGTGCTTAGGGAAAAATCCATTATTAAAGCAAAATTTTCCACCTTACGTGAGACACTGAATTTATTACACAGACTCTAAAATCCATTATCAGAACATTGCAAATTGTAAACAAGGCTCTAGGGAAAGGCTGAGAAATTTTCTACCATTATCAAAAAATAAGAAGGTTTAGGAATACAAAAAATCTATGAAGATGAAATTTCTTCCTGTTCCAGATCTAAATGTTTAAAATATTAGCTTGAAAAAATGTGAGTTAATTACTTTAAAAAGACTATAAAATATTTATGAAGAATTGATTAGCAATTACTTTTCTTATTCTATAAGGAACTGAATGATCCAAAGAAGGGCAATGTGAAAAGATAATAATAATTTGATGAAGAATGAAACTTGTAACAAAAAAGATTGACTAAAATTTATATGGGATGATTGAGTCTTGATGAACACAGTGCATAGAAATACACAGAGGTAATGACAAGGTGGTCCATATTTTTGTCAGAAGGGACCTCAATAATTACAGCTGCTGATGATGAGCATGATAATAGTGAAAAAGTGTAAAAAATCAGATCCAACGGCGGTGTGGTCGGCGCATGGAGGAGAGCGGGCGTGTGTAACCTCTGCTCCGCCGATCCACCCGGTCAGGGAACGTAATTTACTGCTTTATTCGCCTGCTTCCAAGACATCCTCCAAGAGATCCTCTGCCAGCAGCTCCAGGAGGGAGATCGGAGCCTATTTTCGCCGCGGTAGATCGGAACCGCCGGCGGCTCACACAGCCAAGATGGCACTCCTGCGCTCCAGGTCTCCGTCTGCTAGCAGGGACACGCTGGATGGATCAGGACTCCCCATCGAGACTCCTCCGTTTCTGCAGATGAGTCCGAATATGCGAAGATCCCACCTGCACTGTGCTCCCTTTTGTCCCTTCTACCCACTAAGAGGGATCTGGATGCTATTGTCCAGCGTCTGGAGAATGGCTGAGCTGCGGAGCACGGTAAGAGATGTCGCCCGACATGTAGATGCGCAGGAGGAAACTGTGGCACAGATCCACACTGCCACCTCGGAGCTGCAGCATGCTGTGCGCACACTATCAGCTGAGAACAGAGAAATGAGGCTGCACACGGAGAGCCAAGAGGACAGGGAACGGAGGAAAAATATCTGCATCCGCGGAATCCCTGAAGCCACTGGCACGGCTGATCTGCATGACACGGTGGTCGCCATATTGAACTTGGCCAGAGACAGCCCAATGGATACCCCGCTGGAACTGGACAGGGTGCACAGGGTCCCTGCTGTTCGCATCGCCTCCGCTACCGCTCCCAGATGTGCTATGTCGGATGCATTATTTCAAGCAAAAGGATGAGATTCTTAGAAAATACAGAGACAAAGCTAAGATCGACTTCGATGGAGCGACAATTTTATTATTCCCGGATTTATCTGCTCGCACCCTGGCACGTCGCAGGGCTCTTCGACTTCTCACCACGGCCTTGCGTGACGCGGAGATTCGGTACCAATGGCGGTTCCCATTTCACCTTAGGGTGCGCCATGGTGGGAAGACGGCCATCTTCCGGAACCCAGCGGATCTACAGTCCTTCATGAAAACCCTCGTGCTCTCTGGCATCCAACTGGACCCCTGGCCCGACGCTGCTCCTCCCAAGCTCACCAACCTAGCTCCGGTAGTGGCGTGGAACAGGGTCTGCACCCCAGCGCGCTCCCGTAGGAGTGGGATATCCACGCCGCAAGAACTTCCCCGTTGGCAAGTATGACTCTTCTTGTTGTTTTGGTTCTCTACCCACCCACGTCGGGGGGGCACCTGTTTATTCCCCATCCACCAGCCCTGGCACTATCATCGCCCCCCTGCTGGGCCTACACTGACCCCACACTACCCTGTACTGTGTCCCTCGCGAACTGGACTGCTGGTTTGGTGCCTATCGTTCTGCTATGGCACATTATTATGCCCTGCTGGTTGATTTACGCCTCATATACCCCGAAATGTTGCTCCACATGTACTGCCTACTGTTTTTTTTCTTACAAAATGCATTGCTAGATATTGCTGCTGCTGTGATGTAGTTCTGGGGTGGGTGCATATCTTGCTTCTATCCTTCTAAAGCCCACATGCCAGACGGTAAATTAGCCCACGAAACCTCTAAAATTGCTCAAGCTTTCTGTAGCTATTATACTGATCTATACAATTTGCCCCCACCCTCTCAGTCAGCGGTTCCCAATGCACCCTCTCTATCCAAGTATCTCCGCCTTTCAGCTTTACCGACAATACCAGGGCATCTTCTGGAGGGTCTGCAATCGCCTTTCTCGCTCTCGGAGCTGCAGTCTACTCTGTCGGATCTTCCTTCTGGGAAGTGTCCGGGCCTGGACGGCTATACTAATGGCTTCTATAAACGTTTTGCTGACACTCATCCTATCCTCCTTGATTTCTTTAATTCCCTATCCGCCACCACGAAACTACCCACGACAGTCCCAACTTACGCACATCTCCTTAATTCCCAAAGAAGGTAAGGACCCATCCTTGTGCGCGAGCTATCTCACTCATTAATGTGGATGTTAAAATCTACGCTAAACTGCTGGCCGGTAGACTCACCCCTCTTATTTCCCATGTAATACATCTGGAACAGGTGGGATTTGTCCCGGGCCGGGAAGCCAAGGATAGCACTATCAAGACGATTGCTCTAATTGACTATGCCAAACGGAGGAATATACCGTTGTGTCTTCTCACACTTGACGCCGAAAAAGCCTTTGACCGTCTTGGTTGGCCATTCCTTTTTGGTGCTCTGGAGCAGTTAGGACTACCTCACCAGTTTGTGGATAAAGTCCGAGTTCTATACGACCAACCCTCGGCCCAAATTAGGGTAAATGTGACTCTATCCCCCACGGTTCGCATCACTAATGGTACGCGTGAGGGTTGTCCACTGTCCCCCTACCTATACATCATTGCCATGGAGCACCTAGCACCGGCGATTCGCCGCAATCAGTCAGTTCAGGGTCTGCAGATTTGCCCACTTCACCACTATTTGAAATCTTTGCCCATCTTAGTAACTTTAAACTTAATTATTCAGAAGTCCTCAACGTCACGCTGCCAGAGCCGTTAGCCTTATCTCTGCAACAATCTTTTGCTTTTCGTTGGCAAAAAGCGGCCATTAAGTATCTAGGTGTCAACATTTCAGCAGACCCGTCTCAGTTGTATGTCCTTAATTACGTCCCCTTATTATCCGCCCTCCGCCTTCTGTTGGACCAGCATCAGGCTAAAAGACATTCGTGGCTTGGTAGAGTTGTGGTGTGTAAGATGGATGTGCTCCCCAGGCTCCTCTACCTGTTCCAAACTGCCCCTGTGATTGTGCCGCGGGCCTTTTTCACGTCCCTCAGGACAATGATCAATAAATACATATATGGGCGCAAAACCCCCCGCTTGAGCTCCAATGTCCTCACGTTGCCTAAATTGGCAAGAGGGCTGGGCCTACCGCATCCGGAGCGCTACTATCAGGCGGCGCTCCTTACTCATTTTCTGGATAGGAAACATTTAGCGGCGCAAAAACTCTGGGTACAATTGGAACAACATGTTCTTCCGAGCCACCCGTTCTCTGCTCCGTGGTTGTTACCCTCCAACCGCCCCCTGCTTTTGAAATTCCGTTCCCGCTGACTGCTGACCTACATCTCTGGGATAGGGCTTTGATTAAAGCTTCGGTTTCCGCGTATGTAGGTCCTATGACGCCTATCATGGGCAATCCAGCTTTCTCTCCCGGACTCCACCGCTCCAGCTTCCTTTGCTGGTCAGCCACCCAGCCTTCCCCAATCTCGTCCTTTGTGGACGCAGATGGCTCGAGGACATTGGTGGAACTTACCTCGACTCACCCGACACAACATTTCTCATGGCTTCCGTATTTCCAACTCCGGAACTTTTTGGACTCCCTGACGAAAGACAAGACGTATTCCGACACCCCTATGCCCTTTGACACACCTCACACTGTCAGACCAAGATCTTCAAAAAATTTACACCAACACTCATAAAATTTGTGTGGCAGCTCATTGCCAGGAGAAGAGCTACAAGGTACTAACTAGATGGTACAGATACCCGCAACGCCTTCATCAAATGTTCCCGCAATCCTCTCCCAAGTGTTGGCGCTGCGAGTCGGATACGGGCTCTATGATCCATATATGGTGGAGCTGTCCAAAGATTACCCATTTCTGGGAAGCGATTTTTGCTTTTTTCAACACGGCTACGAAGTCGTCGGTCCCAAAAACCCCAGAGGTCGCCCTGCTGTCCCTCTTCCCTTCGACTGCCGTGAATATGAAGCTGCTGAAGTTTTTTCTGATAGCCACTAGGGCAGTGATCCCTAGGCTGTGGAAATCTGCTGACTCACCGGCTGTCACGGACTGGCTGTCTGAACTCGAACAACTCAGGAGGGATTGCTCGCGCATATGGAACTAGCGCACCAAAAGTTTAGCAAACTGTGGTCACCCTGGACAGAATTTCAAAGTCCAAAGATTGCGCGGGTTTGTTGGCACAATTTCAATGATCCTTTAACAGACATAAGGGACGGTCCTTAGAGTCTCCTTCACGATTTTGGCTGGAGTGTCGTGCCTCCTCTCCTCTCCCCCCCTCCCCTTTTTGTTTTTCCCCTCACCCTGCTCCATGTCCCCCTGCTTGTATATTTTTCTCCCTGACCCCCTGTTCTATCTGTTTCTCCCCCTCAAGTGTCCCTTGTTTACAACCCACATTTTCCCCTGGTTTACCTGTCCCTTGTCATTGTCCTGTGGTGTTTAGTTCTCTTTCCCTAGCTGTTCCCCTCCCCCCTTCTGTCTCTTGTGCCTGAGGCTGGGCTCAGACGTTGTCTGCACCGTAGCTCTCTGCGCTGGGCTCATGCTGTGCTGCAGGAGCCGAATGTTCGCTGATACAGTGTGTTCTGCTCGAGCTGGTTGGTGAACCGGTCGATCCGGTGTGTGATCGGAATACGAAACCCATGTAGCTCTGTTATGTATTTTTGCTCATGCCGATGGGCTGCGTCCCACATTATTTGTAAACTCACACTATTTTCACTGTATCTGGTGAGCGGCGGCCGAGTCAGGCGGCTAACATTGTTTATTCTCATCCCTCTCCCATCTCCCCAGATTTTTTGAGGTATTTCTATATTTCTGTGTAAAATCCCTAATAAAAATTTGTTACGTAAAAAAATCTGATCCAACTGGCAAACCTGAAGATAAGCACAGATCATTAAACTAAGGGGCAGTGCAAGAGCTAATCCTATAGGATAGGACCATTTACCTTTCTCAAAAAAGTTCTTATGCCCAGGCAATGGGAATAAAAACGAGTGTGAGTGACCAGGATTGTCTAAGTTACCAGATATTAGTTGGATATATAGCAAGTTCGGCAAGGACAAAAATGTCCTGTAACTGCAAGAAAACACATAGAGAAGCACAAGTTCTACTGCAGGAAATGTTGTACTATTGAGTTGTTGGGGCATGTCCTAAACAAGCACCCAATGGAGCCTCAGCCTTTCTGTATATGCATATCATGTTTTCTCATCATCTTTCTGTGGCTACCTCTTGCAAGTTTTGGAGGATGAAACTGAACAACTGAAGGTTTTGAAGTCAAATAGATAAGCATAGCTAGTAGTAATAATCACAGTTAGCTGAACTTGTAAACCTATCTTGAAGAAATTTTGTAGTCTATACAGTACAAATGTCACAAGTATCACACACCAATATATCCATACAGTATAGCTGCAATATAGTTATATTGAAATATTACGTATAAATGCAGTTATTATTAGGATTATTATATAAATGTTTTTTTATATATAATGTACTTGATCTTTTTGTGCTAAATAATTGCTAAGATCAGCAGTTTCTACAGAGGCTGTGCCTTCAGGAAGTATTATAGACTGTCTATGCACTTTCTATTTTACCTTTAGTATCTCCAATGTCTATAATTAGGGCAGTACTATAAGATTAGAATTAGGGTATAGTATTGGAAAAAAAGCATGTTTATTGTTAACTTGCATAATCATGTAATTTAAGTACTAAAGTTACCTTAGTGTGTGTGTAAAGAGAAGGTAATGCACATTATCAATATTTTATACCTATATACTGCCTATTGCTGTTTAAAGTTAGATGTTCTGCCATTAATGTCAGAAGAGTAAAAAACAAATAATGATTTTCACATTCATATTTAAAGTAAATACAGGGAGTGCAGAATTATTAGGCAAGTGGTATTTTTGAGGAATAATTTTAT
>CM070036.1:82488212-82505508 GCA_036250615.1 Ptychadena robeensis | reverse complement strand
ACAATTAAGCTATTAGGTGATGTGCATCTCGTGTAATGTAAGAACGGGTGTGGGGTCTAATGACATCAACCACCCTATTTATAGGTGATGCATAATTATTAGGGCAACTAGACTTCCTTTCCTGTTGGCACAACATGGGTCAAAAGTAATGGACTTTTGACAGGCTTAGAAAAGTCAATAAATAAGCTGCTAGATATCTTGCAGAGATGGGATGCAGCTCACTCTTAAAATTGCAAAGCTTCTGAAGCGTGATCAATCGTAACAATCAAGCGTTTCATTCAAATGACTCACAGGGTCGCAAAAGCAGCCTGTGTGGATACAACAAAGGCGCAAACATAAACTGCCATAGAACTGAGAAACGTCAAGACGTGGCAGCTTGCCAAGATGTCCAACTTGCCACCACATTGTGTGGCCATATTTCCAGAGGCTGCACACATCACTGTGTAGTGCCCCAAAAGCACAGATGTAAGTGCAATACTCAGAGACATGGCCAAGGTAAGAAAGGCCTGAAAGACGACCACACTGAACAAGACACACAAGCTGAAAACGTTCCAAGACTGCCGGCCAAGAAAAATAGCTCACAGACTGATTTTTCTAAGGTAATTTAAGGAGCTAGATGAAATGAGAGTGAGCTCTTGATGGCAGCCAGTATGGATTGGGCACGATGGCTGGATTGTGTAAACGGGCAAGAGTAGCTCCAACGTCCTGCACTCAGACTGCCAGCAGAGTGTGAGGTGGAGTACTGGGTTTGGGGGCTTGTATCATCAAAAGATGAGCTTTGGTGGGGCCTAAAAATAATTGCAAGGGTTGCAGGATGGGAGTCAAAAAAGCTGCAATGCCTCCGGCAACAAGATCCTACGTGCGGACAGTGTTCTGGACGACACACAAAACCTATCTTCACAGCAAGTGGTATCAAGGATGAGATGTCGATCATTCCTTCAGAGAAAACCATGATTTTCATGCTCAGGACCAATCTCGCTCACAACGCACACGTCGTTCCAAGTACTACCCACACAGCCGTGATCCTTGGCAAGAAAGGGGTAATAAAAGTAGAGAAACACGTAATTGAACATGGCCATCCTGTGAATCACACCTGATCTGCAGCAAACCACCATTAGCAGAACGACTGTGTAAGTCCATCATCACAAATGTGGTGATTTACGTAAGGAGGAGAACAACAGTACACACCTCATCTCTGAACAGAATGTCTAGGGAGGCTGTGGTTGCCTGCTGCACGCAATGTTGATGGTGAACGATCAAAAAACACTGACCAGAATCTATGGATGCAGAAAAAGGCTTTCGAGCCTATACAGCTTGGAGTAAGACAACATGCATTAAGAGGATGATGTGGTCATGATGTACACCGTTTTACACACTGACAAAACACTATTTTACAGTAAATTTGACACTCTTAAACATGATATGGGAATTCCTACAAGTGAGCTGACGCTCTAAAACATGATATGGGAGTTCCTGCAGGTGAGCTTATGCTCTAAAACATTCGATGCAAGTGCATGCAGGTGAGCAGATGCTCTAAAACATTATATGCCAGTGCCTGCAGGTGAGCTGACACTCTAAAACATTATATGCCAGTGCCTGCAGGTGAGCTGATGTTCTAAAACATTAGGTGTAAGTGTCTGCAGGTGAGCAGATGCTCTAAAGCATTAGATGTGTACCTTGTGTGGCGCCTTTTAAAGTCCATTAAAAACATATTTAGAAATTGCCTTTATCAGCTCAGCTCTCCTCTGGTAGAGTTGAGGAATCAGGAGCAATCAAGGCCTTGTTAATTTTTATCTGAGTCAACCTATCAGCATTTCCAGTGGATAAGCCTATCTGTTATAATGCCACCAGCAGGACTAAATACACAGATAAAACGTTGGCGGCATGGCAGGCCAGCCCCTCCAAGGCATAGATTGCAAGTTAATGCCACGTGTCCAGCTATCTATAAATGCCATGGTCTGCTAAACTCTCCAAAACGTTCCCCTCCTTGTTCTACTTGGCCACGCTTCAGGGTCAGGTTGTCATGAAACTGCCCCATGCCTTGGATTGTGTTGCCTTGCCTTTGTTGGAACTGCTATGTGTTCCCCTTATCTCCCTTCCTCGGTCCTAAGGAAGTACGGACTGTGCCAGCCGCGTTGTCAGGCGGAAAACTTTGGAGCAATCTCTCCACAAGTACCTTCTAGTATTGCACTATTTTACTTGTCCCCCGCAACAGAAATGAGAAATGAGATGCTCTCTTTTTAGCGGAGGACAAGAATGGTTAACAACACAACGCAAGGGTCACGGAAAGGCAGCCTAGCATGAAGTCAGCCATATGTGCCAGAGAACCAACAGGTTCATGATTATAACCACTCAAACATGATTATAGCCACTCAAACATAGAACATTGCCTGCACTACACCTTTCTGACACTCCAAAATTGCATCCATCTCATGCGCAAATATATTATAGTAAAACACTTATCTGTCCTTGTCTTGCTGCTGTTTTCATCTCCAGGCTGATTCTCCAGGTGCCGTAATTCTAAGCATGCCTTCCGTCATACACCATTCCATACTGAAAGTCTGCATTCTGGAGAAAAAAGTCCAAACTGATCTTTATTTCACATATGATTCATTTTAAATACAGAGAACAACTCCATAACCCCCTTATTGAGGGACCTCCTAACCTCTGACCCGTTTCACTCTCGCTCAAGCTTATTCATATGAATGGCATGGCAGCGTTCCTGCCAGCGACTGCAACCAATTCATGTCTATGGACGCGGTCAAAAATCGGGTGTGGACGCGTCCATTCATTCTCTATGGACGCAATCTAGGGGGCGGCTTCATTGAATGCAGACGTGGCCACTTGTGCACTTTGTTCAGCCGCAAACCCTAAGGGCTTGTCCCCAGCGGCGCAGTTTTAAACTGTGGCCAATCACGCCCATAAGCTAGCCATACATTGTCGGATTCCATGGCCGATCGATCACCTATCCGATCGATTCCGGCAATGTCAGCGGGAATCGGAGGTCCGATCGATCGATTGTCCCACGGATTCCTGGACGATTCCGTGTCCGATCGCTTACTTCCCAAATGTCAACTCCCCCTGATGTGTGCTGAATCGGATCAGAAAGACCAACATGTTGGTTCTCTGTCCGATCCGATTCTAGGCCCCCGAACGATCGGACGTGATCGGACGCACAAGGTGGGCTTCACGCGATTCCGGCACGATCGTTTCACGTGCACGCGCCCGGAATCGATCGTCCCGGAATCCGCTGGGAAACGGACCCGTGTATGGGGGCCTATGGACATGAATGGATGCAGTAAAAAATTGCGTCCATTCATTCTCTATGGACACGATCCGGGGGCAGCTGCATTTAACAGTATGGTAAAATAAAAAAGCCACATAAAAGCCCTGAACCTATATAGCGCTCAGATGAATATCTGTGAAATATAAATCACTCTTATAGAACAGTATATATCCATAAAAAGGCCCTGAACCTATATAGTGCCAAGATGTATGTCTGTGAACCAGAAATCACTGTTATAGATAATCCAAAAAAACTCCCAGAACCTTGTGTAGTGCCCAGTAAATGCTTAAGAAAGATTTGAATCCTTAAATGGACTTTTTTGATTTGTTGGATTTCAGCAATGTGAAAATGTGCAGAAAGCAATCTCTCCCTTCCTAGCAGCTTCTGTCCCTGCCTCTATGTGATTCAAGCAGCATTAAAGCACCTGATCATGTGTTGCGCCCAGCCAATCACTGTAATGCCAGCAACAAAGATGGCTACTGGCTTTACATTGATGGCGAAAATTACCTGCCCCTTGATTGGCTGTCTCCGACTCGTGAAATGTGCGGGGTGGAGACTCAAACACCACCAAGATACGAGCATACCGATGCTCAAGCCAAACACGTGTATGCGTATTTGCTTATAACTACATATTACATTTTTTGGTTGAAAAATTTTAACTTATTTTGGTAATGCTTAGAAAATAATTTACAAAATATATGCCTCTCCATATTGATTTCCTATGAATTACATAACTAATGAGCTGTAAACGGATTTGGTTTTTAAGTTTTCAGCCCATATGGTACTAAATGCTACGACTCCATCCAGTACATAAAACTTAGGTAAAAGAAAGAATACAAGAGCTAAGTATTCATGTCTTAACCTGGGCATAGACGTTACAACATACTGCCGATCTCCGGCAGATCGACCTAGCGTAATGGCGCCATCACTTGCGACCTTTGTGTGCCGAATTGAACTTTTAACCTTTAGATTTGCACCCGAATTCTCAGCAAGAGAGATGTAAATATATTGCAAAATTCAACATTCACAACATGTCATATAGTGCAAATTTCTTGACAAGGAGAGTGATAGTATCAAATGATATCATAAGCCTTTTCCTTAAGCCTTTAAAGTATAATTGTTTATGTCATCTCTTGGGCTATGCGAAGGTAAAGAAAGGCATGCCATTTTTTGAAGAAGGTAAGATAGGACTGTGGGGAATGGGTATGAGAATCTTGCTGTTCTTTGTACATAGTATCTTGCAATTGAGAAATTCTTCTAGCGATAAGTAAACAGGTATGGATCCATATGTAGTGTTTTAGGAGTAATTGTGGGGTTTGTGCAGGCACATAGCTAATAAGTAGAAGGAGGGGGTCTTTGGATATTGTCACCCCTGTTGTTTTATTGATAAGATCAATAACCCTGTTCCAATAGTCAGTTATTGTAGAGCAGGACCATAAGCATGTAAAAAGGTTTGCATTTGGGGCATTCCGACTTCCAATACTTAATGGGAGGAGCTGTATGTCAGGCCGAGGGGTTTGTATGCTTAGTGTAAAATGTGTTATTGTGTTTCCCTCCAGTTCTTAGAAATCACGCATGTAGTTTGGTATCCCTTGAGTAGTTTGTCTAAAGGCCCCCATACACGGGTCCGTTTCCCATCGGATTCCGGGACGATCGATTCCGGGCGCGTGCACGCGAAACGATCGTCCCGGAATCGTGTGAAGCCCACCTTGTCCGTCCGATCACGTCCGATCGTTCGGGGGCCCAGAATCGGATCGGACAGAGAACCAACATGTTGGTCTTTCTGATCCGATTCTGCACACATCAGGGGGAGTTGCCATTTGTGGAGTAAGCGATTGGACACGGAATCGTCCAGGAATCCGTGGGACAAGGTGGTATGTAGCGATCGGACACACTTAATTGGCCGATCGATCGGACCTCCGATTCCCGCTGAGATCGCCGGAATCGATCGGATAGGTGATCGATCGGCCATGGAATCCGACTGTGTATGGCTAGCTTAAGATATCATCTTAAGGGATATCTTTTTCCCTGCCATTCTTCCCTATTTGATTGGTTGGTTAGTTGGTTAGTAGGTAGGTGATTGGTTAGTAGGTCCAGCACAGAGCCAATCGAATATATCTGAGAGGCTATGCTTGGGTGAGTGAATCAAATTGCCAAACTCGGAGGGACAATTCATAATGGCCAGATTGTTAGATATTTCCCTGCAGAAATTTGTCACTTGTAGATAATGCAATGGGTGTGATTCCATTTGTGTTGATCAGAATTTATCCTTCAGGTGTGTCAGGGAAAGTAAGTTGCCTGACCCCAGAAAAATGAGATAATTAAAATACACAATATCTTTTTCCCTCCATGTGCTATATATCTTAGAAGTTGTGTCTAATTTGAAGTGGGGGTTTATTTAGAATAGTTTTGTGTCAATTTAAATACTTTTATAGCTTCCCTAAAGGCTATTATTGTATCTCTGAGGAATACATTAGTTTTTAGCAGAGTAGGGAGTTTGGATATTGGGCAGTGTAGCAATGCTTTAGGGTCCCATGGAGTTGTCATGGCCTGTTCCTGTTGGTAATTAGAGTGGCAGGAGGAGTGTTTTAGCCATGCCCTAGTGTGTAGGTTGTTGCAATTTTATAGTTTGTATTTTCATAGCTATTCTAGCCCTTTTCCCTTTCCAAAGGAAATTAGAGAAGGAGGAATTGGGGCAGGCTATCATTTTCAGCAGGTGACATCTTCCAAAACAGGATACAGGGAGATGACACCAGGCTTCGAGTTCTTTCGTGATATTATGTATAACTCTCATAAAATTAAGTTTGTATAGTGAGGAGGCGGTTTTTCCAATCTGTATACCTAGGTATGCATGGTATAGGATATGGGATTGTTCTACTAAAACCTAAGTGTAAACAATTTCAATACAAACAATTATAATTTTCCAGCACGTCCAATCCTTTTTCAATAAATTTTCCCCAATTTTAATTGTTTTAGGTTGAGCTAACCATGTGGGCTGCCATAGATTTTCAATCAATCAACCAAAAAAATTTTAAAAATTTGATTGGATGATGGGGGCCTTTAGAGATATAGTCGGTATATCTTAGGAGGGTTTTTTTCGTGAAGAGAAATTTGCAAATAGTGCACATTTCAAATTGTTGTCTTGAACCTTGAATTGAGTCATACATTCTAATTTGTATACTAATGGTTTCAGCGCGATGTTGAATAATAGTGTTGATAGGGGACATCCCTGTCTAGTTCCCTTTTGTAGGGCAAAAGACTTTGAGAGGAATCCTGGTGTATATACTTTGGAGGGGTTTGAAAAGATGGCCTTTACCAGATACAGAAGTGTCATAAAGTCTCCACTGTTCTTGAAAGACACGCAGACTTTCTCTAATTGATCTCCAATGTACACATCTAGTAGGTGCCATTTTTATTAGTTAAAAGATAGCATGGTGAACATCATTAATTTATTTGTGCTGGGCTAGATAAGTCTAAATATTTGCTGAGCTAATTAGTGGGTAGATGGTATAAACCCCAAGAGGTCTGCATTGGGATAGATTCTGCAGAATGCTGAGACATTGTAGGAGAAAATCTTAATTATGTGAGTCTACACCTGCATAAGGCTTTCATATACATACTTATAGTGTCAATATTGGCAATATACCTACCTCTCCATATTGGCTTTAGCTTTATTTTTACATATTTTTTTGTTTTGTGCAATTGGCTTTCACAATCCTGATAGAAATCTACTATATCATCAGTCATTTGAATACAACAGTTAAGTGTGTGTCTTCATCTACTACATTGGACTGGACTACATTGAAATTCTGCTCACTTTAATGGATGGGATTTTCACATTTGACATACAAACATAGAAACCAAAAAAAAAACCTTTAGAGTGCCTGCTCTAAGTGCAGCAAATACAAATTTTATAAATTGTATCATACAAAAATGTAAAAAGTCTGATGTCATTGTACGCAACAAGAGCACAAAAATGACAGTCAATGTGCTTTGATGCGTAATAGTGTGATCCAATAGATGCTTATTTGTTGCATATAGAATTCGCTCTCTGCTTTTTTTGGCTTTAACGTCTATATAATTAGTCATGTTAAATAAGAGTTGTTTGTAAAATCCAAACGACTTCTTCTTCTGTGTTAAGCCCCCCATACACCACATACAATTACCATGCAACTTCTGTACAACCAACTCTTCTTCTACCAAAACCATGTAATAGGAGGACCTTTCTACACCTTCCAATCACTATGTATTCTATCAGGGAGGTCACTATACTACATAGTTGTTGGTAGGTCTCATGAAAGTTGTATGGAGGAATCTGAAGGTGTATGGGGGGCTTAACCCCTTAATCATTACTGTTGACATTTTAATTCCAGTATACCTTTCTGTTTGACAACTGAACTGACCTCCTTGGGTTTTGTAAGCCCAATTAAAAAAAAAAATTTGGATAATACTTGAGTCAAGAAATGAAAATCACAACATTTGGTCTTTGTAAGTTAATTGCAGAGCCCCTGAACATGGAATCATCACCAAACTTGCTTGAGATGTAAAGAAGGGTTGTAGGAACATTAATTGCAATTGCACATTACGTTTTTGCATAAATTAGGTGCCACGGTTTATATTTGGATCAGGTGTGTGTTCTGGTAGAAGTAAATTTATTTAAGATAATGTTCACTTCTGTACAAACTTAGGTATATTTAGAGAACATACGAATTGAAGTGTTTGAAAAAGTGAAACCTAATCAAGCTACTCTGTTGATTGTGCTCGTTGAATTTAAACTCCATCTTCGCTGAATTATTTGAGTATTCCTTTTATCTAGGGAAAAAGAGACCCTATAAAATATTCTTCAGTCTAAGTGCTCTCAATTCATATTGTAATGAGGATACTATTCAGTTCATTGAATTTTCATAATGCACAAAAGCATTGCTTTCCAGAGAACTTCTCTGAGGTGCTTGAAGGTTAATAAATTACCAACACTTGTCCATAATAATATTACTGTCGTAATTTGCAAGCTACATTTGCATATGCTCTTTGTGAAATAGAAAACAAAGGTACAGAAAAGACATTGACGTGATTTTGTAACCATTTCAACTTTAATTTTATACCTATTATAGATCAAAGCAATTTGATTCACCCCCATAATTTTTGCAATACTTCGTGTTCTTAAACTCAAGAACAAAAGTTATTATATGTTGCACCTTACACATCCTCTATGTCTTGTCTGCACTATTTTTCTATTTTTTGTATGTGTTTTTATTGAGATATTTATACAATCCTCAGTAGTATATCATATAAATAAATAAATAAATGAATTAATTCACAGGTGAATATATACCACATATTACATATAAATAATATAATTTGCATATAATTTTAGTAAAATAAAAAGTCTTAAAACAATATATATGTTTCTTAGTAGCATAAATATAGTTACCATATTTTCTGGCTGTAACTCTACAGTGCAAAGAAGAGGCCATTTCTAAGCAAGATCCACAAGCTCAGGTGTTTTCACTGAGCCAGGGATCATTTAAAATGGAGTGTGCCAAAATGGAAGACTGTTCTGTGGTCAGACGAGTCACGATTCGAAGTTCTTTTTGGAAATCTGGGACGCCATGTCATCCAGACCAAAGAGGACAAGGACCAAGTTGTTATCAACGCTCAGTTCAGAAGCCTGCATCTCTGATGGTATGGGCAGCTTGCATGTCTGAAAAGGCACCATCAATGCAGACAAATATATTCAGGTTCTTGAACAACATATGCTTCCATCCAGACGTCATCTCTTTCAGGGAAGATCCTGCAGTTTTCAACAAGATAATGCCAGACCACATTCTGCATTAATCACAACATCATGGCTGCGTAGGAGAAGGATTAGGGTACTGAAATGGCCAGTCTGCAGTCCAGATCTTTCACCTATAGAGAACATTTGGCGCATCATAAAGAGGAAGGTGCGACAAAGAAGGCTCAAGACGATTGAACAGTTAGAGGCCTGTATTAGACAAGAATGGGAGAGCATTCCTATTTCTAAACTTGAGAAACTGGTCTCCTCGGTCCCCAGACGTCTGTTGAGTGTTGTAAGAAGAAGGGGAGATGCCACACAATGGTGAAAATTACCTTGTCCCAACTTTTTGGGGATTTGTTGACACCATGAAATTGTGAATCAACATATTTTTCCCTTAAAATGGTACATTTTCTCAGTTTAAACTTTTGTTCTTTAATTAATGTCCTATTCTGAATAAAATATTAAAAGTTGGCACCTCCACATCATTGCATTGAGTTTTTATTCACGATTTGTATACTGTCCCAACTTTTTGGGAATCCGGTACATTATTTATATATATATATATATATATATATATATATATATATATATACTATTTACTAATTATATTAGTAAATAAAAGTCTTAAGAATAATGTATTATAATACACATATCATATAAGTGAGCAGTGAGCCGCGTTTTTAAGATCACAGGCCGCAACGCGTCTGATCTTGGATGCAATCGCCGAATTTTATTGAAATTGTACTGGGGGTCATTGCTCAAGTAGGGACAAGCCCAAAGTGACATTACAAGTTAAATTTAAATGAGCATGTGCGCTCCTGTCCATACCAGGCCACTGGAAGGCATGAATATTGGGTAGTAGAAAAAGGGGGAGTAGAAAGTGAGCGTGACCCCCATGACAGGTCATATGGCAAACCTTGCTAATCAGAAAAGGTAAGGCTGGTGGAAGTGCATCCCCCTTAATGTGAGGTGACCCCACCCCATGTTAAACTAGGCAACCTCTTTTTGATATGGTGGATCAATTTAGTAACAGTTTGTAACTTCTACAAAAATCTCTTTACTGACACCCCAACAACCTCAAAAAAGACTTGAAAATAGCGTGTACATAGCAAAAGCTATACACAGTGGACTGGCTCCCATGATGCCTTCTTCTATTGGTAAACAGAGCATGGAAGTAAGAATATATGATCTGTTATGGGTATCAGACAGTGCCACCCTCCACCACAGGGTGTGAGGGGAGGGGGGATTGCTCTTGGTAATGAGCAGCACAGATTGTTTTGTAGTCCAAAACAAGACCCCTAGCTTTCCTTAGGTTGCTTCTTTTTACACCTGGGCTGGTAAACCCAAGTAAAAAAATCAGGGCCTCAATGTGGCAACCAAAACACCCACCTATCTCTTACAAGAACAGTTGTTACCAAACATTTCTAAATAGGAACATTTTTGATCGGGGGCCTACACAAGTTCAGATTGAAGCTGTATTTGAAAAACAACATACTGTAGTTATAAACAAGAATAACTGTCTTCACAAAATGGCTGAAAAATAATTCACATACACTCTACTTACTTTCTGAATCTAGTAACTAAATGGTCTTCTAAGTTGGCTTTCTGCTTGTTCCTCCCTGTTGCTTATGATTGGCTGGCAGTGGTAGGGGAGGGTGCATTTGGTAAAGGGAGACATGAATGACCAGCCCGAAGAGCCAATAGAGAGGTGAGTAATGCAGTTTTCTTCTCTCCCCTCTTTATGTCTCTGTGCTGGGGTGAGAGAGAGGGTTTTGAGTGCCACCCTTGGCATGTGTGCTACCCCAAAATACCTCTGCTTCCGCATTTTTCTAGAAGTTTACACATTTGATTTTTTTGTTGCATTTGTATTAAGATCATATTCAAATATAGAAGGAAAATATACCAAACAAGAGGAAAAAAGCTCTGCATGTATCATATTTATGGAACCCACAGGAAGTATATTACACTGTACAACCTAGACCTATTTTGTCTAATAATATATTCTTTTACCCATCATACCAATTTATAAATATGAAATACCAGATGAAAAGAATATATTTCAACTCTGAAGAATCCCTGTGGTAATAATAACTATTAACAGTGTTAATATTTTGCTTTCCTTTTGTATCCATTTGTAAGAGCCTGCATGCGAGAACATATATTTTTTTACAATCTGAAAACAGCTCTATGGTATGGTTAACACTAATAAATTCTAGACAGCAACTAACTGGTTGTTTCACTATGCAAATAAAGAGATTGTGAACATTTCATCTGCAGTTATGTTTTTTGTATGTATACTGAAAATTCTCTATAATTTGCATGTTATCAGAGAAGGAACAATGCAGACAACCTTTCCAAGAATACATTCTCTTGGGTATCTATTATGTAGCAAAGCCTTGATAACTGTGATGAATGCCACCAATGTCTCTACAGTTTTCCCCTATTGAATGTGTATATGTCTGTGTATATATAGATATAGTGTGACTGTTTGTCTATCATGGAGTAAATGGACCATCAGTTGGTGGGCCTTCCCATTCCCTCCAGGTACACTCCAGGAATTTACATCTGCTGGAAGTCTGCAAAAGCAGCTGTGTGTGTCTGATTAAAAGTAGCTGAGGCCATTGTGTCAGGGCTCCTGATCAAGTGTGCTGCTGGATCACTAATGAGAACATGTCATGTGGATTTAAGTAGTATTACTACTTAATATAATGTATTTGTTTGCAAATGTGTATTTCTTGGAACGATACTGCAACATTAAAGTACCTTCTGGGGAAAAAAAAGTGTTATACAGAGCTATCTTACGCTCCTATCCTGCCTAGACCGTCTGCTTTCTTTACTTTCTGGAAGCTTCTTCTGGTTTCCTAAGCACTGGTGGTGATTACAATATCAGTATAAAGTGACTTTATCCATCAGAAGAGCAGAAGATGTTTCAATAGTGAACTTCATCCTCTAACCACCAATGTTCCTTTCCTCACTGAGCAGTATTGTAAGGGGGTGCATTCCTTAATGTCCATCAATATAAGGCAGTGCATATCCCATTAACTGGCCACCAATTTTGTAAGGGCCCTTTAACCACTTACCACCAATTTATGGGAGCACTGCACAGTTTTATGCAAGTGAAGAACTGTCTTGGGTAACAAGTGGAAAGTCTCTGATTTTGTTACATGAAAGATGTCTTAAAAACTCCTAAGTCCCTGAATATGGCCCTTGTTGGCCTTGTGTAACATGTGAGCAGTATTTGTGTTATGTACAACATGTATTACATGAATAATAACCCTGGATTTATTAAGATTTTCAAGGCTTTCCGCTGCTTGCTATACAGATATAGAATAACTTGTCTCAAGAGTTTATTTACACAAATACATGTACTGTACTCAATGTATAGCTTAATTTCAAGTTCTTTTATTCCATGTGAACGCTTAACTTCAGACACAGATTATATTAATAAAAAATAGAGTTCACCTTTCTGCAGCCATGTGTTACAAAAAGAGAAGGTCAATGTTTTTGGAAAAGCTGAAGATGTAGAAAATGGTTTAAGTTCAAAGTCAAGCTGACATTTTTAAGTCTAAATCTCAACTTACATTTGAGCTTAATTTATTCAAATACTACATGTAGTAAAACAATACTTTCTTTTTTGTAATGTACACACAACCCTTCTCTACTTCTACAGTAATTGTCAGGTCCGTAGGCTCACCTGAGTCTGAGGACCCTGAGGCTGGAGAGTGGAGTGAATCCCAGTGGCAAGGACCGCAGGATGCAGCTGGTAGCACGATAAAGCAAAGGCAGGTAACAGGCAGTAGGTCAGGACAGGCAGCAATAAGCGTAGTCAGACAAACCGGGTTGGCAGCAGTAAAGGCAGACAGTAGTAAGGGATCAGGCAGTAGAGAAGTCGAGGGCAGTTCCGAGGTCAGCAGCTGTTAATCAGTAGTAGCAGAGCAGTAGAGGATGTGTAGCACGATCAAGGTTCAGAAGCAACAATAATCAGCAAAGGAAGGTAGCAGAGGGTTGGGCTTTATAGGGGAAGTAGCAGGTGTCAAGGGTCATGGTAATTAGCTAGGCTGGCAAGAACAAGGATGATCAGGAGGATTTAAAGATGAGTAGTCCAGAGAGGACTCTGGACAGTAATGTTTGTGATAAAAACCGTTTGTGATACCAACTGTTCTTAAGAAAATGTAACCAACTCTAGCAGGGAGACATGCCTTGGCCATGTCTGAGAGCCTGGAGTCACCGAGTACTATACAACAGGTCAAGTACCTTACAATTAAGGGAGCCCCATAGATTGGACCCCCCTCCCGGACCTGTGTCTCCAACACCCCTCCCTTCCTCCCATACCTCCCTCCACTTAATTCCTATTGGACCTCACACCCCAACTGCTCTGTTTCCAGAACTAAGAATTACTGGCCCCATAGTGGCAGCTATGTCTGCTATGGTGGTTCTGACGCCACTGCTTACAGCTACCCTTTTAATAGTATGTCATTGTGATCAGACCAGTATGACCAGGTCCGTTTCTAGCTTTTTAGGGGACCCATGCAAGATCTTGTTGGGGGCCCCTTATTTATGATATGATGCTAAGGAGTTTAAACCCTTTGATTATATAATCAAGTTGATCTAAGCAACATAAGACTAGGTAATAATAAAGGTAATAAAATTAGCCATAGAGGCCAACAATGTAATTTTTTTAAATTAAATGTTTATTAGATATTTAACACCAAACATCAGATAAAATACTTTTCCCTTTCACCTGTCACTAAAAATAACATAATAATATACAAATAAACTGGTGCAAATGAAAACCACAATGACAGACACCACTTAAAGCGCACCTAAACCCACCAGACAAACTTTTTCCCCTGGCTAGCCAACCCCTGACTATTGGGGCAATATGTAAATAAAAAATAGTTACCTGTGTGGAGATATCCGAATAGTTGTCCCCTCACCCCTCCTCCTCTGTGTGAGCATCTCCTCAGCGCTGCGGCGGGTAGCCGACATCTCTAGCAGCTATTCACGTTGATTTATTTATATTTTGTGTCCATTCTCACACATTATATCTGGCGCCCCCCCGTGGCCGCCGGAGATATTGCAGCCTCAAGTCATGCAAGCCTGGAATCAAACACTGAATCTAAAATGGCGGCTCCCACAGGCATCAGCATGATTGCTAAATGAATATTTTTGGGGTTTTGAGCACTTTTAAGCTATTGGGACAGTTTAAAGGTTAGTAAAAATTTAATAAAAAAATTTTGGTGATTTTTTTGTTTTTGAGTTTAGGTGCGCTTTAAATACCCTGTTTTCCTGACAATAAGACACTGTCTTATATTAGTTTTTGTTCCCAAAGATGTGCTTTGTCTTACTTCAGGGGATGTCTTATTTTTCCATGAAGAAGATTACGGTACACATGTTTTAACAACTGTTGCAAGTTGTTGTGAACCCTTTGGGATTACGTGGAATTTTGCATGAATTGGTCATACAATGGGCTCTGATCTTCATCAAGTCACACCAATAGAAAGACAGAGTCTGCTTAAAATAATACTACACAAACATTATATGTTTTCATGTTTTTATTGAACATAACATGTAAACATTCACAGTGCAGGGTGGAAAAAATATGTGAACCTTTTGACTTAATAACTAGTTGACCCTTCTTTGGCAGCAATAACCTCAACCAAATGTTTCCTGTAATTTGCAGATGCGACCGGTACAACGATCTGGAGTAATTTTGGACCACTCCTCTTCACAAAACTGTTTCAGTGTACCAATATTCTTAGGATGTCTGGTGTGAATCACTCTCTTAAGGTCATGCCACAGCATTTCAATAGGGTTGAGGTCAGGACTCTGAATGGGCGACTCCAGAAGGGGAATTTTGTTCTGTTGAAGACATTCTTTTGTTGAATGGCTTGTATGATTTGGGTCATTGTCCTGTTGCATCACCCATCCTCTGCGGAGCTTCAGTTGGTAAACAGATGGTCTTACGTTTTCCTTCAAAACATCTTGATAAACTCTGGAATAAATTTTTTCATCAATGACAACAATCCATCCAGGCCCTGAGGAAGCAAATCAGCCCCAAACCATGATGCTCCCTCTGCCATGTTTTACAGTGGGGATGAGGTTTTAAAGTTGGTGTACATAGGGTTTTTTCTAAACAACTCAATTTTGGTTTCATGTGTCCACAGAATATTTTGCCAGTAGTGCTGTGGAACATCCAGGTGCTCTTTTGAAAACTTCAAACATGCTGCAATATTTTTTTTGGACAGCAATGGCTTTCTCTGTGGTGTCCTCCCATGTACTCCATTCTTGTTTAATGTTTTCCTTATTGAAGATGTGGGAACAAAAATGTTAGCATGTCCCAGAGATTTCTGCAAGTCTTTACCTCATTAAGCATTCTGCGCTGTGCTCTGCTGTCATCTTTACAGGACGACCATGCCTAGGGAGATTAGCAAAAGTGCTTAACTTTCTCCATTTGTAGACAGTCTGTTTTACCGTGCACACATGAACATCAAGGCTTTTGGACATACTTTTGTAACCCTTTCCAGCTTCATAAAAGTCAACAATTCTTGATCGTAGGTCTTCTGAGAGCTCTTTTCTGCAAGGCATGGTTTATATCAGACAGTGCTTCTTGAAACCAGTAAACCCAAACTTGGTGTGTGTTTTTAAAGGGCAGGACAGCTTTCAGCAACACATCCAATATCATCACACTGATTGGACTCAAGTTTGGATCACTACTGGCTCCAATTAGCTCTTGGAGAAGCCATTAGGCTAGGAGTTCTCATACTTTTTTCACCCTGCACTGTGAATATTTACATTTTATATTCAATAAAAACATGAAAAACTAATATATGTATAAGTTGATCATTGTAAGCACCCTAACAGAGTTCAGTTGTTCACTACAACCTTCCAGTATGTTTGTTTAGTTGAATCAACAGATTATAAAATTTTGGGCTGTTAAATTATTACACAAATGTCAATGCTGTGTAAATAAGACAAATTGCTGGAATATTTCATTTTGCTTATAGTTCAACTTTAATAAAATGTTCCTCCAGCGATCTTACACTGAGGAAATGAATACACTACTTTAGTCAGATTGTAGCACACCTCCATCACCTCCCAATAATGGCAATGAACAGACTCTACAAGATAACATATGTGTCATATAAAGAATGAATAATACAAAACATTACACAGACTTGCAAGTGCATTCACAATGTATAACTTCAGAAAATAAATCTAAAGAGCTGATACAAGTACAGCAGTCTTTCGAAAGCAGGAGCAAGAGAAAGAACAAAATATTTCTAAAAACATAGTCTGAGATCACACAAGTGATAAACTTATTTATAATGGTTAGTTCTGGATGCCGCACTAAAGATACAAGAGTTAGTGTATCAAATATGAATACATGGTGGGTTCTAGATTTTACATGCGCTCTTCACAAACCAAAAAACAGAGAAAGGTTGCTGCCATTGTTCTCCACTGTTGAGGCAAGATAAAAGGCCTGTTATGAGCAAGTGGGAAGGCACATGCTCACAGATAGGTTCTGTTGTGTTGCTTGTTATGGACTAAAAGTACTCTCGCCCCCTTTTCCTGTCAAGACAGGTATTCACATGTATGTTGCTTTCTGCCATCCTACTGTTTTACTTTAATTAAATAAAACCTTATATATCACCATTAATCGTTTTTAAATCTTCAATATTTATAGGCCAACATCCTAATAGACCTAAATAAAATCCCTTATGAGGATGTTCTTAGAGTGACTCCATCAGAAGCTAAATAATAAGCTCCAGGCAAAACATTAATAAACATTATGCTGAGGCAGCAATGACATGAAATGGATATTTTCACACAGGGCATAATTAGCAAGCAAGATTTTCTAGTCAACCCTTCCCAAAAAGCATGATGAAGAAATTCAATTATAATTTCCTGCCTTAATTTCCTGCTTCAAGCGTATATAATAAAAATATCAAACAATTGGGTAACTTATACCTGTCCCTCAGTCTAGTCTTTACTACTTTAATGAAGCCAATATCAATGGCTTGTATGGCCTAGTGCAGTAGCACTTGATTGTGTAAATTCTGGATGTATGTCAGAATTAAAAACCTTACCTGAAATCAGTAAATCTCAATTGTCCCACGGTGCTCCTTCCCTCCAATGATTTGATTCTGTGGTGACTGGGGAAGAGAGATGTCGTTGCCTTAACCTCCCTAGCGCACTGCTGAGGTCCAGATTTCTGTACCAAAAGTGCACCA